>VNJN01007007.1:0-95487 GCA_008042485.1 Drosophila mayri | reverse complement strand
CCAAGTTTCAAACCATCCAATAACCAATAAGGTTTGAAACTTGGCTACGTTTTTATAACAGTTTCTAACAATTTTCAGTCGCTTGCTACTGCGTTCTGTTCGCCTGTTACCCAAAATCAGGAAACAGACGATTTGCCTGCATATTTTTGGAAAATTGCATGGAAATTTTGTTAAAATCAAGCAAATTTGTTAATTTTGGGATTTCAGATACCAGGCGAACAGAGGGCAGCAGCAAGCAACTGACAACTATTATAAACTGTTATAAAAACGTAGCCAAGTTTCAAACCTTATTGGTTATTGGATGGTTTGAAACTTGGCTATTTTATATTGTAACTCTTATACCAATGTCGTAACTCTTATACCAATATCGTAACTCTTATACTTATATCGTAAATCCTATTTGAATATCGTAAATGATGTTTGAATATCGTAAATCGTGTTTGAATATCGTAAATCGTGTTTGAATATCGTAAATCGTGTTTGAATATCGTAAATCGTGTTTGAATATCGTATTTGAATACCGTAAATCGTGTTTGAATATCGTATTTGAATGTCGTAAATCGTGTTCGAATATCGTAAATCTTGTTCGAATATCGTAAATCTTGTTCCAATATCGTAAATCTTGAACCAATATCGTAAATCTCATAACAATATCGTTAATCTTACTCCAGTATCGTAAATCTTATACCAATATACGAAATAAAGCAGTGTTTTTATAACAGGTTCTTAACAGATTTGTTAAGCTATTAAAAACTAGCATAGCAAAGGTTTCGGAATTGAATTTAAGGCTTTTTTGACAGAGTAATGGCTTTTGTCAACCTCGACCCCATAAACCTTATATATTCTTGATCAGAATTAATAGTAGAATCAATCTAGCCAGGTTTTAAAACTGAAATTGGAAAATTGTAGATTTTAAATATCATAATTTGGCCAAAAATACACAAATTTCAAATCGGAAAGCATTTTTCTGTTTCTTTCTGTTTTCTTAGCCAAGTCATAAACAACAAATTCTTTTTTGAGTTTTCCCTAAGTGTTTAAAAATTAAAAAACAAATGTTAACCTTAAATTTGGTTTGCACGTTTTTTAAGGGAAAAAAAAGTAACACATTAATGCTTTCAGAATTTAATTTCGTTTATTTTTGGCCAAAATATGATTATTCAAATTTGCAATTTGCCATTTATAATTTTAAAACCTTGCTAGATCGATTCTCCCACTAATTCTGATTAAGAATATATAGGGTTTATGTGGTAAAATGTGGTTCCTTCCTGTGTTAAAACGTATTTTGAAAAATGGTTTGAAAGGGTCGTCAGCCAGAAAGAGACACCAAGCGGATAAGTTATGAAGTACAGCTTGTGGGCGAGGGGAGAGAGACAGACTTTACCTCTTTGTTGTTATCTCTTCTGTTTTGGCCCGCTCTTTTTTGTTCGCTGGCTTTGTCTGTTTACCTTGAAAGTGGAACCTAAGAGTGAGAGAAAGAATACGATCCTCTCTTGTTGTTATTATGCCATCTGGAAAGCTGCTCTCTGTTTGTTTACCTTTTCTCATGAGAACTGTAAAAATGTGGAACTTAAGAGCAAGAGAATGTTAACGATACCCTCTTGTGGTTATTTTGACATTTTGGAAGCTGCTCTCTGTTTGTTTACCTTTTTTCTTGAGCACTGTAAACATGTGGAACTTAAGAGCGAGAGAATGGAAACGATCCACTCTTGTTGTTATTTTGACATTTGGGAAGCTGCCGCTTTTGTTTACCTTTTTTATACTTAAGCTATTAAAAACTAGCAAAGCAAAGGTTTTCGAATTTATTTTAAGCTTTTTTGGCAGAGTAATGGTTTTTGTAAACCTGGATTTGTCTCATATTTTTTATATTTTTTTTTAGCTTAAATTAAAAGCTAACTTGGGCTTCTTTGGGGGCTTGTAGATAGCGAATACGGCATTTGCGACCCTATAAATCATATATATTATTGATCTTGCCTTATTCGCTTTCTACAAGCCCCCAAAGAAGCCCAAGCTACCATTTTATTTGAGATAAACAAAATTTATTGACTTAACAATTTGTAACAACTTCAATGGTTTTATGATCGTTACTAACTTGGCCTAAACTCAGCCAATTTCAGTGCGGATCGGATTTAGCTATCTGTCTGTATTACAGATAAATGTAGTTGAGGTTTTTATTAACAATTATAATCAATTTTAAAAATTTAACAGACTGGCGAGCCTCTTCCTGCGCCGCCATCAAATATGCCAGCTGCTCAGCCACACAAATAACATTAATATCCACATAACGCATACGCAGTGGTGTACACAAGGGATTAGCCATATAAATATAATAATAATCTAATAAAATCCACCCCAAAAATCTTTAATAAATTTTGAATTAAGCCACCTATTCCATTGCATTTTATGTTCTTTTATTGATTCGTATTTCAATGTTCTATCTAAAAAAAATACATACATTTAAATTAAGCAGAAAATAAAATAAATAACAAAGTAAAATAAAAGTAAATGGACATTTATTCAAAATCAAATTAAAAGTAAAATCTCGGGAGCATCGCAGAGCAAAACGGCAGCGACTTCCAACGCCACAGATGAATCTTCAGACTTTAAGTTGATCATCCTTGAAAAACCAATCGACGAGTTGATTATCATTGCTATAAATTATATCGCAAAAATATTAAAAAATAACTAACAAAAGTAGTAGTAATACGATCAGCTACTCGGCATCAATGGTGGGTTTCTGTAAAGATTTATTCAAGATTTATTTATTTATTTAAGTAATAATAATTGCGAGCTTAAATATATTTTATAAAAGGAGAATTAATAATATTTTTATATTTTGTAGAATTAATTAATAATATTTTCACATTTTACAAGTATTTCCTTTATTTCTTTATGGATTTTGCGTTAGATTTTTCAGGATTAAAAACTACAGAAAAACGGAAATAAATTAAACGCTTTAAGCAATTATTTTAATGAATAAATGGCTGAAATCTGGGCAAGAATGCAGTACACATAATAAAATAAAACATAAAGCATTAATCCTTTATGCAGCCAGACTATTGAGAGCCTTGGAAAGCAGTTAGTTAAATGCAAGATATTACCTGAATTTCTGGACTGCACCGATTCATAATTTCAGACAGGTAAAGAGCAGCGCCAAAGGTTTTTCCTGAGAAGTTAAAACGCGCACGCAAAAAGCATTCATTGGATTTGCGATCCATCGCGAGCAGCAGTTACTTTCCTATATAAATGAGTAAATAATTAAAAAGTAATTAATTAATTAATAAACTAATAATAGAAAATGTTTCTTTAAGACTAAAAATATGTATCGTTTGTCGTTCTTAACGAAAAAATAAAAGGAACTTGCCACGAGACGATTTTCGGGCTAAAAAGCTTTGTTTGATTACGGCTTATTTTTATATTTTTGAATATAATACTATTTAATATTTGATATATTATAGAAAATCATGTTTTGTTTGTTTGTAGGCAGATTTCACGGCATTCAACTAAGCAAAAATTTAAAGAGCGCCGATTTACCTTGAAATTGCTAAATCAAATTCTTTAAATAAATCAACTTCAACTTTTATATAACATTTCTATTTAAATATTGGCCCATCAGCATAAATATATACATGTTCCTGGATTCTGGGTTCACCATATCATTACTGGCGGATGCAAATGAAGCCATTTTCAAGCCTTTTAGACCAAAAAACTACTCACTAGAAGGGCGGGAGGGGGCCGTCAGTTGGGTGGCTAGACCCCAACTTAATCCTTTTGTGAGCAAACATACGCTGACCCAGCCAGGAGCTCCTGCTGCTACTGCTATGTACCAGTTCCGCTTCTGTTTGTGACGCAAGGACGAAGGAGAAGGAGGAGGAGGTCACAAAAAGTGTGGCAAGCGGAAATCAAATGAAAAACTCGTGCAGAGAAAATAGTACACAAAACAAACTGGAATGAAATGAAATAAAATGAAATGAAATAAAATAAAAGTCAACTTTTGCCGAACGCATTTCTATTGTCAGCGGCAGAGAGTCCACAGTCTTGGTCGTGGCTTTTGGTGGGTGCAAAACTTTCCACTGCGGGTCCCTGGGTCTGGGTTCTGCCCTTTTGTTTGTTTGCTGTTCCTCCTGCGTTTGTTTTCCTTGCTCCTTGCTCCTTGCTCCCCACCCCACCCCTTTTATTACGTATTTCATTTTTTAGCTGTGGCAGCAGAACGCCGAGCCGTTCACTTCATTTGCCTACACGGCCAGCAAGGAGAGAGTCAAGGAGCACTTTTGCAGGCGTTGTCGTTACTGCGGCTGACAGGAGGTGTGAGGTGCGAGGGGAGGTGGGGGGTTTGGGCCGGGTCACTGGCAAAAAGGACAAACTTTTGTCGCTTGGTAATGATGGCATTTTGGCATTGCTGCTTTGGCTTCGCTCTGGCTGCTTGTTGTTGTTATTTTTGTTAAAGTTTTTCAAACAAAAGCAGCCGCCAGTCCCATAAACAGTCGACAGGCGTTACACACGCTCTTGCTGCGGGTCGAAACAACAACAATAACAACAATAAAAGCATCTGCAGTTTGCATCTGCATCTGCTTCAGCTCTTCCTCCTTCTCCTTTGTCCTTAATGCCATATCAAGTATACGCCCCCGAGAAGCGTCTTTTCCCTTCCTCCCTCTGTTCTCTATTCTCTGCCAATAATAATGCTTTTTGCGGTCGACTGGCCAGGAATTGTCGTTATCTGTTAATTGAAAAGCATAAAACAGCGGCTCATTAGTTGGTTTATTTGGTTAGTTGCTTGCGTTTTGTGTTACTTGCCTGGTAATCGGCTTACGCAATGCATTATCATTTTTGTAATGTCAGAAAATGTGCAAATAATTTGCCGAAAGTTTCTTATCAGGACGCAGGACGCAGCACGCTTCACTGACCAGCAGCAGCAGCAGCAGCAGGGATTTTTCTCTGGAGTTCGTTGTGAAGGAGAGTTCGGGGGGAAGGTGACAAGCCAAGCTCCGCAGGGAGAATCCTAGATAACACATAATTGTGTCCAATGTTATGGCAAATTTAACAGGATGCCCAAAGGGACAACAGTGTCTGCACAGCGAACGGGAAACTATGAACTGCAGCAGCTGCTGAAACTCTTTTTCGTCCTCGTCCCGAAAAGCAGGACTCATTTATGAGAAGACGAAACGGGGGCATCATCTTAATGACATGAATGTCGGAGGAGTAGACAACGTCAACGTCTTGAAAAGCGTTTAATTTGTTTCTCAAGAATTTGCAGAAGAGCGTGCCATGTCCCTTAGTCCTTCAGTGCGTTTGCCTTTCTTTTTATGAACTCTTTCTGGGCGCGTTATCTCCGATTCCCCGAGTCAAGTTCGCTGGCACGCTTAATTACCGTCTCCCGCCTCTAGCCGACCTTCGGAGAAATATGCTGTGACGTCATTTAGCTTCAATTAAAATAGCTGACAGGGAAGGAGAGAGAGGGAGAGAGAGAGAGAGAGAGAGCAAGGATTGCATGAGGATTTTTAATTAAAATTTACTTTGTAAATTATACGTTCAGGGATATTTGGGCAGTGCGTGCTCCCAGCCCACAACCGTTTATCCCCGTTCACACTTTACGGCCAACTGTTTATCCCCAAAGGCTGACTCCTTACGGAATTTGCGCCCATTTACCTTATTATCTGCATTTGTTTCTTATGCTTGTTATACCCTTGTCGAAGGGTATTGCCATTGCCAGGATCAATGGCTGTCTAATTGGGTTTACTTGCAGTTCAAAAGAGATTGATTTTTTTTTTTGGGAATATATATAAAAGGACTTTCTTTGGAGTAAGTATTAAGTAGCCAGAGTCCTGGTGATCGGAGGGAGAGTCTTTCTCTCTTTCAGTGACATAAAAACATAAGGAATTTGGCCTAAAAATGGCAGAATATATCGAATAAATAAAGTTACTTAATCAATATTTTAAAGCAGCCATAAATCAAGTTTCTTTTTAAAACATTAAATTAATTAAATCGAAAAAAAGACACAAAATAAATCATATTTTTGCGGGCATTTCAAGATAATATATTTATTTAAATATAAAATATACTTTTGTGATATTTTTGAGATTAGATAAATAATAAATTAGTTAACAGTTCCTTCAATAAGAAAACTAAACTCAATATTTATATTTATTTCATATAAAAAATATATAAATCATAAATTTCTTTAAAAAGAAAAGTAAACTCAATATTTTATGCGATCTTTCATATAAAAATTAGATAACTAAATTAGTTTATAATTCCTTCAATAGAAAATTCAATATTTTATGCCATATTTCATATAACAATTTAATAAATAAAAAATGTATTTACAACAACTTCAATAAGAAACTGAAAACCATATTCTTCCAGATATTTTATATAAACATTTAATAAATAAAAAAATGAGTTTAAAAGAAAACTAAACTTAATATTTCATTTAGAAATTGTACCTTTTAATACAATCAAACTTTAGCCCTTAACATTGACTTGTAAAAGAGTAAAACCCAAACTCCTTGGCATATCCTTTGCATTTAGGCAAACTCAAGTGAATGTCCTTGGCAAATTAGGAGTCCAAAGGAAGCTACGATTTAGTTACAGACTTTGTACGGTCGTAACAATTAATAGACTCTTAGGAACAAACAAGCTCAAAGTTGTTTTATGTGGAAAATAAATTGCTTTTGCCATGCGATGGCCATTGTCCACGCCATGGCCGGGCTTCTGTTTGTGCGTTGTTTTTGCTGCTGTCAACGCTTATTTGCCAAACGAATTTACAGGCGAAAATGTGTGTTTATTTTGCATATGTTGAATATAAATAAATAATTGCCGCAGCGTCCGGGCAACAATTTATGCATATTTCAATATAATAATTTCATTGGAAATTAAATCGTTGTCGTTGCCCGTTGTTGCAATTAATGGTATATGTATGTATGTATATACCCCAGAACCGGCTCCTCGGACTTGACAAAAACCCAAAAAGCCAGACCTATGCCAAGTCCTTGGGCTTGTTGTTGTATCAATTGACAGCGAATAAAAATGTCAGTTGGGTCTGCTGGCGGAGTAAACAAGGGTCATGTGACCGGCATTTAAGTGTTCAATTTTTAGGAACCACAAACACAAGGCACACACAGGAACAAGGAACAGGACACACACAAACACAGAGACAGAGGATAGAGGAGAGGGAGCCAGGCTGCCAATCCAATCCAGAAACACGCAAGGCCCCTGACAGCCTGCCCAAGGAATATAATATAAGGAGGGGAGGATTGAGACGTAGTGGAGGTGGGGGCCAAGTCACTGGGTCACACTCCCAATCGAACCCACGAACCCGCGAACCGTGTGTGCGTATATTGAAACGTATGAGCACATTATCTACGTGTTTACATCCCAATTTGATTCCCCGATGATTGCCAGCGTCCTTGGTCCTTTCTTACTTGCTGCTGGCTTTTTGTCTTGGCAAGATTTGTTGGCAATATTCTTGAGATGGTCCGCTCCGCTGTGCCCTCCCTTTGGTTGCTTTTCGATTTCCGTTCAACATCCTTGTATATCCTGCGAGCTTAGTCACTTACAGTCATCTCTCAGCAGCAGCAGCCGCACATCCGGTTAGCAGGGATCCCTTCTGCCACTTCCACTTCCCTTTCTCCTTTTCCCTTTTTTTTTTTTTGGCCTCCTGTCTCGTGACTTCCGAGGTAGCCCTAATAACTGCTGATTGTGTGATTTCCCCGAGCCACCGCCACCTCCTCCTCCTTCTCCTCTCTGGACATGCGTTGCGTGCAGACCCTCCCCCTATTTCACCCCCCCTTTTGCCGGGGCTGTCAGCGTTTCTGTGTTGGCATTGACCCTCCGGAGACCTTTTCGTACACTCATAAATGTCTTTCAATCATAATGTTTCAATAAGTCAAAATCGATTACGAACTTCATATGAAATTTATTGCACTTTCGCAAATATGACATTGACTGGTTGTGTGTAAGGCTGTGCGTGGTGTGTGTGTACATGTTTACGACTGCTGGGATAGCTTGCTCAGGGAAGGACCAAGGGCAGGGGAAGCTAGCCGGGCAGCCGGACTCCAATCTGACGCGCGTGTGTACCGCATTTGCGGTTTGTTTATCGCAATGACAGGAGAGGGAGTGGGTAACAGGGGCAGGCGGGGGGCAGTGGAAGGCAATGCCTGGCCATGCAGACAGGTGAGAGAAGCCAGGTAGCAAAGGCAGGCGACCGCCTGCACACAAAATTGAATTTGCCAAAGGGGCAAAGTGCTTAAATATTTAGTTAAATGATTGACAGGGATTGCGTTGGGCTGGGGGAGTGGCTGCCATGGCCCCCAGCCAGTATATTGACGAAATTATTGACTGCTGAGCGACAGGATTAGCACGTGATGCCCAGATTATCGCCTTGCATCTCATTTGACGCACCGGATAGTATCTTTTATGAGGCAAGTTTGTAGGTTCGCTGGAGCGGAAGGTCGTTGCTGTGGCCACTGACCCAGGGGCAGTTAGTGGTGGCAATACCGAAAAGGGGGGAAAGGACGGCACTTGCTATCCCAAAAGGACATATGCGAGGGCGAGTGCTCGCTTGAGCATGGCGTCTGCCGCTTTTGTGTGCTTTTTAATTTCACATTTGCTGGGCAAAAGGTAGAAGGAGGAGCCGGGAGCAGAAACAGGAGTCAGAAGGCAAGCAGCAGGTGCTAAGAGCAGCCTGCAGAAAGGACCAGGACCAGGACCAAGCTTTAGTACCAGAAACTAGAGCTAGAGCGGCGCTTAATCAAAATCATACGCCACGTTGCCTCGCATGGCGCAACAACAGCAACAAAAGGACAAGGCACAAGGACAATAAGTCGCCTACAGCCGCTGCTTCTACTCCTTCTACCCACTGCCACCTTCTCGAGGATCGGCGCATTCATTATTTTGAAATTTTTTAGCGCGCATTTTCACAGCGCCTTCCTTCCTTCCGCAGGATGCCATAAGAGAATTAAAAGCAGCGCCCAAAGGATGGCCCAGGATAGAGCGGGGGTTTAAATAACAATTTCGCCATAGAGCTGGGCAACTGGAACTGAAACTGGAACGCGGAGAACGGGCCAGGGGAGCCGCAGGTGTGCATCACCTGCTGTGTGTGTGCTTGTGTTTGGCTTAATGAATGCGACATTATGCCGCTGCCTCAAGTCCTTGGCGCGGATTAGTGCGGCTGCCAGCAGGGACTCCTCCTAACCACCTTGATTAGTATAATGCGCAATAATCGCTGAGGCAGCTCGGCTTGTGGAAAGTAAAAGTGAAAGGATTTTTATTATTATTATTGCCCCCTGTTGCTGCTGGTGCTCGTTGTGCTGGCCAAGGATAAACTCCGGCTGCTTGCCAGTTGGGCGTAACTAAAGCTGCATAATTACATCCGGCGACGAGGCACTGTCAGCAACTCGTCAGGACTTTTATTAGCAATGCCTGGCTGGACTTTAAGCTTTAGTTTTAATTAATGCCTGAATTGAGGTTGGGAATACATTTTCATGGCTTTATCCTTATTAGAGCCAGCACTCGGACTGCCGACTAACTGGAAAACTGAAACTAAAACTAAAACTAAAACGCTAAATATAGGGAGCGCTGGCAGGTCAGCTATGCCCCGGCTATTAACTGGATTTGGAAATAAAGACACCCGTGTTGCAGCGACAACTGACCACTGGTTGGGGTCCTTGACGAGGCAGGTTGGAAATATAATCAAATGCGGGACTGAAATGGGAAATGAGCAGGGCCTGGAGAAGGGGTAACAGGAAAGAGAGAGGAGGAGTGCAGGCGGAAGCTGTACTGGAAGGGGGAGGGGCACGTTGCCAGGGTCATGACGCTCTCACTGCCTGGCAAACAATGCTCCTGCTGCTGCTGCTGCTGCTGCTGCTGCTTAGCCTCAACAAACAAACGCAAACACCCCGCCATGGCAATGGGTGTGCAAGTGTGCGACTGCATGGCGACTGGCTTCCGTTTCCTGTTTCGTTGTGCTGCCAACTCAACTCGAATCCTGTTTGCCGTTTAATTAGAGACACACACACACACACACCCACATACACACAGAGGGAGACACATCCTCCTTGCTTTACGTCATCGGAGGGAAAGTGTGTGTGTGTGTGTGCGGGGGTGTGCGACTCTGTCTGTCTGTCTGCCTGCCTGTCCGCTTATGTGTGTGGCTTGTGAGCGTATAACGATGTGGTAGGTAATCAGAAACTGCTTTTAATTATTCAAGGTTCCATTCTGATGAATGAAGACAACAACGATAACAGCGGCGGCGGCCAGCGCCAAACTGCGCAATAAAAGGCAACAGTGAGAGGCGGCAACATCAGCAGCAACAGCAACAAAAACAAAAGCAAAAGCAAGGGCCAAAGAAATGGCCGGCAGAGTCCACGGTTTGTGCTTGGCATTAAGGCCACAAAAGCCAAAACATAGAGTAAAGACTGAAAGACACCCAGCTTTTTATACAAAAATAAAATAGGAAAGAGTCTAAAGGCTTTCACTTAAAGCATGTTTAAATATATTAATTTAAAATTAAATACTAACTTTGTTTAGAAAAAAACCTCAAGTAAATGAAGCTTCTTGTGTACTTACCTTATCCGGATTTCCGGTAGTTTAGGTGGCAGCCTCAGTCCTGCTCATTTCCGGTCTCCCTCTCTGTCTGTTTTTTTTAACATTTCGCCTGTTAAGAAACCATAAGAAAAAATCCATATTCCCATTTAATAAATAATTAAGCAATAAATTATTTAGGCAATAAATAAATTCAATAAAATCAAGCAATAAGTAAATTAGGCAATAAATAAATTAGGCAATACATAAATAAAGAAATAAGTAAATTAAGCAATAAGTAAATTAAGCAATAAATAAATCAAGCAATAAATAAATTATACAATAAATAAATTAAGCAATAAATAAATTATACAATAAATAAATTAAGCAATAAATAAATTAAGAAATAAATAAATTAGGCAATAAATAAATCAAGCAATAAACAAATTAAGCAATAAATAAATTAAATAATAAAAAAAATAAACAATAAATAAATTAAACAATATACAAATTATACAATAAATAAATTAGGCAATAAATAAATTAAACAATAAACATATTAAGCAATAAATAAATTAGGCAATAAATAAATCAAGCAATAAATAAATTAAATAATAAAAAAAATTAAACAATAAATAAATCAAGCAATAATTAAATTATACAATAAATAAATATACCCAACAATGCCCGTTATAAAACATGTCCCTGCACCCCGAAGTTAATCTCATTACACTCCATAAATAAGATCAAATGGAAGACAATATATGCCCTTAGCACTCCGCCGAGTACCAGGTATAAACACTGACTGACATCCAACGAAAAGGGATTAAAATTCACTGCAACAACAAAGTGCTCTCTGTGTGTGGATAGGTTCTCCGCTTTTTGATGTTGCCGCTGCTGTCCAGCGTGGTTGCACTTGCTCCAGCTCCAGCTCCAGCTCCAACTACAGCTTCAGCTCCGGCTCCAGCTCGACCCCATCGCCCTGGCCCACGCTATTTAAATGTGCGCATAAAAAAGTCAAGCACTGATGGCAGCTGCAACAACACAGCAGCAACAAGAGCATCCACGGGACGTGGACAGGATGATGACGACGACGACGACATGACGACGGGAGCACTGACCACAACAAACGCAAATAAGTCACATGAAAAATGCCCATCGACGGAAACGGGAATGGGAATGGGAATGGGAATGGGGGGGAACGGCGTTTGGGGTCTACTCCCCGGGTGTTTGGCTGACGGGTGTCCAGTGGCGGTTGGCCAACAATAAGACGCAACACAAATAATTTTAATGCACTCCGGCAAAGGACCGGATCGCAGGTGAAAGAAGCAGTGCCCCCGGCCAGGACACTTCAATAGAGAAACAAGGATGTAACAGGGTTCAGATATCAGAGTGAGGAAACCAGGATATGACTTTCTCGGCTTTCATTAAAATTATTAAACATATTTTACAAAAAACTAAAGCGCCTTTAATTTTTGTATAAATTTTTAAGTCTTTTTTTAGGCTCCATAAATTATTTTAAACAATCAATATATATTTTGCTTCTTGAAAATAGAAAATGTTAAAAACAATTCCAATTTAACATTAAATTTTCAATGCATTAATGCTAAAATATTAAACTTTGAATCAATTTTTCAAGATTTTAATTTAAGTTTGCTAAAAATCTAGACAACATTTGTAAACTAAGTTTGCAAATATAATTTCCGAATCACAATAAACAAAGGAACCTTTTCAAAATGAAAATTGTTCCTTTTTTTGCCAGTTTATCCTATTTTTTAATTCTTAAAGATAAATATGGATTTAAAGCTTCTACAACGCCTGTACTTGAGGATTTCTTAAGCGCATTTGCAGGTCGAAAAGCAAATGAAAACTTAAAGTCAAATAAATGCCATAAAAATATCTTTAAATTAATTTTAAAATATTTGAAAAATTTAAACAAAATTACGTAGCATTTTAAAATTTAAAGAGAAGCTCATTTTCATTATTTTTATAACCCTGCAGAGAAGGAATCATTTTCATATGTATATTCCTGGTGAGCATAAATAGAAAAAATACTTTCCTAATTGAAATTTATAATTTGTTGGCTTATTTATGAATGATTTAAAATTTTCCAATTGCAGACTGCATTTCAGTTTACTTTCTTGTTAATTTTTAACCTCAATGAAAAGATCTTTTAATAAAGAAAATATAAAAACCAAATTAACATTTCCACAAAAATTAATAGTTAAAAATATCAAAAAATATATATATTTAAGATCCTTGTAATAGGCATATTTTTGTTGTTTTTTGCAAAATTTTAAAAGATTTTCAATTGATTAAAAAAAGAAGAGCTCAGTTTGAGTAGTTGAGACTTTCCCTTTTGGTTTTTTAATACTTTAAGCTGCCTGAAATGTATTTCCTTTGGCTAAATAAATATGTTGAGTATCAAATATATATGAATTTTTGAACAAATTACTTAAATTTGTTTGTTTAAATACATAAAGAATCAATTAAGGCTTCCTTCCTCAACAGCAACAAGTCTCTTTGGGAGCAGCCAAAATACAGAAACCAGAAAAAATCAAGCAGCTGGCAATTAAGAAACACTAAACTGGCTGACAGAAAGACAGACTGACGGACAGACTGACTGACTGACATCCTGTGCCTCCTCTCTCCTGCTCCTGAAGGGTCAAAAAAAAGGTGTTTTGTCACGCGTCGTTAAAGCGGCTAAAGTTACGGCTCAGCCAGAGCCGCTGAACCTGAACCTGAATCTGAACCTGAAGCTGAATCTGGGAGTTGGACACGGACCCGGCACTTGGCGGGTCACTTAAAGAGCCGGTTGGGTTCAGCCCTATCAGGTTCACCCTTTTTTTAATGGGTGGACACATTGTGATCGTGATTGCGATTGCGGCCTGGCGGAGGTGTAAATGTGAATGTGAATAGGATGTGGGTCGGAGGGGGGTCCTGATTATGTGCATGGCCTTGCCGCCGGCTTTTGTTGTTAATTCTGTTTGCTTTAAAACAGGTAAACAGGTGGGAGGGGGGCCCCCCCCGTCTGGACTGGCAAATATTTGCCGTATTAATGAATGCGCACGGGTTAATGTGTTTACATGCGGCTGCTGACGAGGAAGGCATGAATCCTGGCCGCGACAGCCATCAATTTGAAAGACGACGACGACGACAACAACGCGAATTGACCCTCGCCCATTGTCCTTGTGGTCCTTGTTGTCGCCTCTCCCTGGCCGCCGTGTGTCTGCGGCTAGAAAATCAATAAATCGCCCTTCCTTCGTTCCGTTGCCCATTTGCCGGCAAAGGATGTTGGCCAATGGCCATGTGTCCCGACCAAAGGGAAAGTGGCTGAGAGAAGCTCATTGACCGTATTCGGTTTACTTTTACTCGGCGACTGCCGCAACAAATTATTGTACACATGAATTTCCACTTAAGGCCAATGAAAATGTTTCAACAATGGCCAACTCCCCCGGTTCGGGCCAAGTGGCTGGCCGGGGGGGGGGGGGGGGGGGGGGGGGGGGGGGAAACTGTTTTAAAATGTAAATTCTCTCGCTAGCAGGCCGGCCGGCATTAAGGCCAATAAACAGAGTAAATGTGCCATTTAATAAATGCGAGAGTACGAAAGGTACGGGGGGGAAAATAAAATACGGCTAAAGAAATACGTAATACGTAATGCAAAATGCAAAATACGTAAAGCAGACACAGAGGGGGAGAAGCGGAAGAGAAAGGCAATAAGTTAAATTGAATTAAAAACAAATTAATTAAATCCCTCATGAAAATCTGCAGCGAAAAAGGAGGCTGCTGGCAGGACCAAGCCTAATGGCAGAAACCGAGAGGGGGAGACAGAGAGTGAGTCCTTTAGTCCTTGGCTGTAAAGTGCGCAAGGCTCAAATTTTCACATAATTAGAGGCCAGGCACACGCACACACACACACACCTGATGCCTCTGCAAAGAGGCATCCATCATTTGAGGATAATTACCAGGATCCTAACCACACAATGGCCCGCTGATCAGACTCCAAAAATCCAATTCCACTAATTGGAATCATAAAAAGGCTAACACGCAATAAATAATGGCACAGGACAGCCGTTGGAGCAAGGAAATGTTTGGATTATTGGAAATGCGCGGCACGTATGTATTCAATTACTAGGTGCCTCCTAGGGGGGGATCAGGGATACCTCGCATATCCTTGATAGCCAAGAGGTCTTCGCTCTTTGCGAAATCATATTTTCTGTTATTGTGGCAGAAATGAGATTATTAAATGGGTTTTCCCGGATAAAACCCAATAAGGCGCCGGCAATGGCTCGAATCAAAACAGCAGACGGCGGGTAAGTAAACATTGGTAGAAGGTCCTCTTCTTACCAAAAGGGACAACTGTCTGCTCCTGAAAGTGTACTAGGGCGGGGCTGCGGTGTGTTATGGTGTGAGGTGAGCCGCGTACGTGACATGTATACAGTGTCCTGAAAGGGATCTGCTGGCAGCCGGCCTGGAGTCTGGTTTGACTTTTCAAGGTTCATTTTTCGGACGCAACAATGGCAACAGTTGTCGGTCTGCGACTTGTGTCTAAGCCGGCTGTCTGGAGCAATTTGTAACCATTTACTGATGGCCCAAAGACCAAGACCCGGAACACCAAAAGTCTCTCTGTCTGGTGGCACGTATTGTTTTGTCCACTCAATCGGGGCCATGATTATGTGGCTCGATTCCCTGGGATACTCTCTGGGATTCAATAAATATTTAAGCCCACTCAAATTAGCATCCAGGGCGTGGCCATGGCCTTCTGCTCTCTGGGGGCCTTAATTGTGCCAGGAAATTGGCGTCAAGGAGGTGTCTGGATATCTAAAAGGAACACAAATATAAAATCTTACAAAGGCGGCGTCAGGCTTATGCAAATTATTCAACGGAAATGCGGAAAGCGAAATGCGAAATGGATGTCATCCTTCCACAGGATGCCAAATCCTTCTACTTGCAATGTTGCAACGTAAGTTGGTGGCGCCTTCGCCAAATTAAAATTCAAGCAACGCCGCCGTATGGAAACATTTGCATTTGCATGCGGCTCCTCGAGGCTCCTCTTCTCTCTCTCTCTCTCTGCTCTTTCACCTTTGAGTTGACTTTTGCCACACCTGCGGTATGTTCGAGCTGTGTGTGTGTGTGGGTGGGTGTACAAGTGCTGATTACGAAACGAAAATTGAAAATCTTAAGACCGGAATGAAGGCATATTGAAAACGGCAAACCGGGTCACGAGAAGGCGTTGCCCTGGCCAGGAGCAGGAGCCGGAGCAGGAGCAGGAGCAGTGTCTGCCTTCAGAACTCAATCGGAATCGCAAAAGCCCAACTTTATTTCACAGCAGCAGCAGCAACAGCAGCAGCTGTTTAGACTATGAGCCACGTGTGCCTTCATTTAAGTCAACTGTCAAATGTTTCGTTTTGTTTTTCGGTTCGACTTCCAGCCTGCGCCGAGATAAACTCTGAAATTGTGTCGAAAGACAAAACTGATTCCTGGTGCCGTGCATATTAATGAGCGCGAAGGGAGGCAGGTTGGCAGCGAGACAAAGACAGAGATCAAACAGCTAAGCCTGCATCAGGACTTGCTCTTCCCTTCGTTCGGCAAAAAGTAATAAAGTTGCGGTTAAATTAAATTGTGCAGATGTATCGATAAAGCTTTACGGGGACAAGGCTGTCTGTCTGTCTGGCTGGCTGGGCAATTGTTGCTTTTGACTTGGCTTCCCAGGAGCTGAGAATTGGCCATCGAAACAACTGATTAAAATGTTGGCCACAAAACGTATTAACATGTCGGCGCCAGAAGAGCCATTTAACAGCCACGACAAGGCCACCGAAGAGGAGACAGAGTCCCGGGGGCTGCCCTGCACGTTGACAAAAGTCGGGCAAAAGAAAACACACAGGGGAAAACATCACAGCAAACAGACAAAACAAATAAGCCAAGCATAAAAGTTTATATTGCGGTCTCTGATTCAGTTCCCTTCCTCCCCTCTACTCCCCCTGGCGTGGTGTTGTTCCGGCACAGCTGCAGCGCAGCGCCCATTCAAAAATTTTGACATTTTGCGTTGGATGCGTCTTGGGCTCGCCCTGCTGCCGGCTGTTTACACACACACACACACACACCCAGTGGCAGGACAACACAGCCAGGACAGGACAGGACAGAGCAAATGAGTCATAGGTTGGCATCTTGGGGCAGCCTCCCCCAAGCAGGCAGGCAGGCAGGCAGCAGACAGTCCTGGTTCGAAACCCATTTACTTAATGGATATAATAAATTTTTCTACAAATTGAAACTCGTAATTTCCATTGTTCTCGCGCTGCTTGCTTGCCTCTTCCTGGGTCCTTCTGTGCCGAAATTTTTGGAGCCCCAGGACCAGCTTGTTCTTCAGCTGCTGCTGCTTCTCCTGCTCCTCCTCCTGGTGTTTGGCTTCCAGCTCAACCGTAAAACTACTTGTAATTACGTTAAGCATTGTGGCTACAGTGGCCATGCCACTTCCCCCCTGGGGAAGGTTGCCTTGTCGAACCCCGTTGACACCAAAACAGAGGCAGACCGCAGACACAGGGCTCTCGAGGATCCCCAAAAATGAGAAGAAGAAGATCAGAAGCCAGGCCCAGAGACAAAGAATGAGAGCAAACCTTGGCTCTAATTTGTAACTAGGATAAGCATCAGTTATGTAGGAATTAGTGCCGGTAAAAATGTTATGTCCTTAATTTGCTTTAAAGCACACACACACACACACACACACACAGCCCTGCAGGTCCCCAAGAAAATATGTTTTCAGTTCCTTGCTGGGGGGGGGGGGGCCACCAGCAACCGGCCCACTTAATGTCTGGCTTCATAAATTTTATGTTGGTGATGTTTAATTTGGCAACGGTAACTCATGTCTGCTTGGACTTGGAGCACCGGGCTCGGCTCCGACTGCTTCATTTTGGTTATATAAATAAATTTGCCTCATTCTCGTCCTTGGTCCCTCATCCTTTGCTGGCACCTACACGTAGCCCCATGCTAGACAAAAGATGGATTGTTATCGCTCAAGATAAGAGCCTTCCTCCTTTGGTATCCCAAAATCCCCAAGCTAACCCCCAGCCCCAAGCTGCGATTACCTTGCCAGGACGCCCGACAACCGTTATTTCATTAGTGTCTGAGCCGTGCTGAGCTGCCGCCGACAACACACCATTTTTCCCTAAGTACGTGAAAATTTTTCTTCTGCAAATTAAGAATATACGCGTCCCTCCTGAATAAACCGAAATGGAAGATAATTTCCATGTTTCCACGCCTGCCAGGAGATGCTTAGATTGAGGCTGCTGTTTGCCAGCATAGAAAAATAAGGATAATACAAGAAACTGTTGTTTAGCATTAAGTGGAAAGGTTTGTCTTGACTCTACAGGGTGTCCTTTGCCCTTAAAGCTTAGCTTAGAGTTAACCCTTAAGCTGTCCTGTTGGAATGCCCAAAATCGAAATCGAATTTCGGTAAACAAACATTTCGCGCATATTCGATATTAACATTTATGGGCTCTTTAATAAGTAATTACCCGCCGAGGTCCTTTGGCCCAGCCAGGCTCTAGGCTCTTTCTACATACTAAAAAATTCAATTAGTGCTGCAAAGCCAGATAGTGAAAGTTTAATACATAATAAGCATGTGTGTGGGTGTAGCCTGGCGACGCACAAATGTTAAATCCAAACAATGAAATCAAATGATTTAATTATAACAGACAATAAAGCAACAGAATAATTGCGGCCGGTAAAATCGTGCTGCAAAGGCTGCATGTCATTGAAGTAGCCAGGACCACGCCCACTCACTAGCTGGCCAGGACTCCTCTTTAGGGCGTTGTAATAACCACAAAAAAAGGAGGAGAGAAGCAGCAACAATGAATAGCAATAATAAAACAAACGGAAACAAAAACAAAAACAAAAGCAATCACAAATACAAATGCAATGTTGCAACGTTGCAACTGCAATAACAATTGCAATTAAAACAACCCTGGCAAACAGTAACAATAAAAAATAATGCAAATAATTCGGATGGGAGGTGGGCACAACAACCACATGTTGTAAACTGTTAAACAATTGATTAACAACAATTAGCCGCTTATTAAATTACAATAACAACGCCTCAACAACACTCGCGCCACAAAAATAACTTTTGCAATAAAGCCAATTCGGATGCAAGGCTCATTGTACCCGAGGGGGGCTTCCCCTTATGCCACCATCCGACACAGACAAAAAAAAAAGCGAAGCTTTAATTTAAACTTCAATTTAATTTAAATTAGATTATAAATATAGAAAATATTGAAGGGAAAATCTAATAAAAATAAGCTATACATTTTCTCTGTAATTTCTGTTTGGTTTTTTGAATCCTGTGGGTAGTGGCTTATCGATTATCCCTAAAAGAGCCAATTGGCAGTTCTTTAAGGACTTCCTAGGTTCATATATAATTTCTTAAAAGACTTCCTAGTTTTATATTTATTTTCTTTATAATTTTCAAAATTTATATATATTTTTTTTTTTTAATTTTCAAAATGTATATATATATATTTTTTTTAATTTTTAAAATATTGATAATAACTTTTTGTAATTGTTTTGCATTTTCTCATATTTATATTTAATTTTTTGAAATTCTCTCATATTTATATTTCATTTTTTTAAATCTTTGCCATGTTTAAGTTTGTATTATTTTCCCATGTTTCTAATTAATTTTTTGAAAATGTTCCCATATCTATATTTATTTTTATATTAATTTTCCAATAACCATATTTAAATTTTTGGAACTTTCTCATATTTATAATTAATTATTTGTAATTACCATAATTATAATTAATTTTTTGAAAATTTTCCCATTGCATATTTAATTCTTGAGAAATTTTATCATATTTATATTTAATTATTCGAAATTCTCCCATATTTATATTTAATTTTTTTTTTTAAATCTTAATATCTAATTTTTTTATTATTTTCCCATATTTAAATTTAATTTTTGTGGAAATTTTCCCATTTCATATTTAATTATTCGAAATTCTCCCATATTTATATTTAATTTATATTTAAATTTCTAGAAATTTTCCCATAACTATATTTAATTTTCTGGAAATTTTCCCATTTCAAATTTAATTCTTAAGAAATTGTATCATATTTATATTTAATATTGTATTAATTGTTCCATATTTATTATCAATTTTTTGTAATTCCCATATTTATATTATTTTTTTTTAACTTCCCCATATTTTTTCCCAATTTCCCTCAGTGCCAGGCCACATGGTCGTGGCCTCAACCACTGGATGCGGCCAACAGCTGCCCATGGACAAGTCAATCGGTTAGAATTTAACGCGCATAAATTATTGCCACGCCCCTCCCCCTTCTGCTGTGCGTGTGTGTGTGTGATTTAACGAGGTGAAGCGGGGGGGAAGTGCCGGCAATTATCCCTGCACTGGCCGCCATTCGGGTCCCTGTCGCTCTCACAGCTGAAGGACCCAACGACTAACCGCCACTTGGCTGGCATTAGCAGGACGAACTTCAAAAAGTGTAGCATACTTATGAGCTTACCTGTGGGGGCCTCTGGGCGAAACGCATGCAAATTCCTAAACGACACATGCTGACAGGACGAAAACAAAAATAAAAACAGCAACAAAAAAAAACAGGAAGGAAGGAGCCACAGTTGAGTGAGAATAATGAATGAATGTGAGAATACCCATTAACTGAGGCTGAGATTCAAAATAAATGAAACCGGGGAATGGGTCTTGCTCTCTCTTTTTTAAGGCAGCTTCAAACATCCTTCAAACCTGTACACCCTTTCCCTAAGAGGTATTCGAAAAAAAAAACACTAAAATAAAAAAAAAACACTAACGAAAACAACAAAAGGCCCGGCTTAAAGTTCCAACCGAAAGTTGCCAAATGTCTAACCGCAAAATGGGCGACAAATGTGAAAAGTTTTTTGCCTTAATTTCCGGCACATTTGTAGCCAGCCTAGGAGAGGTACACAGCCGATCAATATGGAAGATACTATATATAGAAGTCAGGTCAGGGAGTTAGAATGGGAGAGAGCTGGTGGATTGGGCCACCATTGACACTCATTAATGTTGACCTTCTCGAAAGTAATTAAAAGTGACCCTCAAGTATAATGCTTAGTAATTTTTCAATACGCCAAAAACCCCCTCACACACTCGCACAACAACAACAACAACAACAACAACAACAACAGGAGCAGATGAGAGCCCCAAAAAAGCCAGCAGTCAGGACATTGCAATCCTTAGCCTGCCCCTGAGGGCTAAAACCATTTCCATAAGCAATTTATGCATGGCGATAGTTTTCGCACACGATGACCCATACAAACACAAGCCACAAACACTCGCACACCAACATACACACACACACACACACACACACTCCTAAACACAGTACACCCACACACACAGGATGGCTGGCTGGCTGGCAGAGCTGCAAACATTTTGGTTAACGAGACTTTTAATCTGTCCAAAGGTATTTAAAGTTGGCTAAGCCCCAACACTGACTGACTTTTATGGTTACGGAGCAAGTGTCAAAATGTTTGTTGACGACAATGACCCTCCTTCTGGGCTCCTGGCCCGCCGCAACCACGCCAAGGAGCACAACATGAGTGGTAATTTATTTTGCCTTTGCTTTACCCGAGCCACACCCCCACCGAGAGCACAAAGGACAACCCAGCAGCTAGATGCTTTCACTCGTATAGTTCATGGAGGTCCTGCGACATTAGGCGCTAATCTGGATACTGCACCAGGCATTTGGGGGCTGGGTCACTGCTCAGTCACTGCTGCTGACAAGGAGCGGCGGCCAAGGTTAAGCTATTGAAGCCCAAGCAACACCAACACCAACACCAACAGCAACAGCAAACGCCTCTCAACACAGGACACAGGATGACAGGATGACACGGCCAGCTAGGCTGGGCGTTGGAGATTTAATTGAGCAGCGGACCGACCAGCCCGAAGCTTCGTCCTTTTTCTGGTGCAGTTGCCAGTGTGTCGAAGTGGATTCAAAAACTGTTGGTTAAGTAACTGCTGGGATTAATTCAAAACGTGTAAAGATGAATTGCTCAGGGACGTGGGTGTGTTCGATGTGTGTGTGTGTGTCCTTGATGTATCACTTCCGCTGTCTGTTAACTTACGAGTGCGCCATAAATACGCTTGGCGGGCTAGAGCACACGCGCGGCAAGCGCACCATTTGATAGCAACACGTCTTTCTGGTATTTTCACACGCTTGAGCATCGCATTGGATTCAACGTCACGTTTTAGTGTCACACCCCCCCCCCAAAGCTACAGCTACAGACTGGTGTAGCAGTAGCAGGACGAGGTCCCAAACCTGGACCCGGACCAGACCCAACCCGCTGTCGAATGGCGACGCCTAATATGCTTATGCTGAATGCCCGGCCAGCTGTCTGGCAGCCAAAAGAGAGAGAGACAGGCACGATAACCAAACAGACATGGCTATGGGTGTGTGTGGGTGTGTGTGGGTGTGTGGACGTGCAATCGAACCCTTTTTTGGTAGAAGCAGGCGAAAGGACACAATCCACAGACAGCCGACTGGCAGACACAACACACGCATGGAAACCCCACGGGCGCAGCACGTCAATGTTGATATTTCAACTACAATATTATTTTCACTTTTAGACAGACAAGCGGGCAACCCAAAGCATACAGTTAGTTAGTTTATTTTGCAAATTATAATAAGCCACTTTGTGGGCAAAGGCCCGTCGAGGCAGGGAATCTAGCCAACAGGATCTGTTTGCCCGAAACTTCCAGCTTGAACACAGGATATAGTGAGGAGATTTTGTTTGCAAATAAATTCGGTGACGAGAATTAAAGTCAAAACCAGAAATTTGATAATTTATGGGAAATGAAATAGATAATAAATAACTTTCTATCCCCCCCCCCCCCCCCCTGCAATGCAGTAATTTTTATGAGCTTAATTTTTAGAAATTATAATGGGAAACCCCTTCAAAATTCACCATTATTTTTTTCTGTTAAGAATCCTAGACTAAAAGCCGGCTATCTATGACTGCTCTTAATAAGATAAGTCGCGGCCATAAGTGCAACTAATGTAATTTGAACGAACCAAGCTGGAGGATAGAGGACACAGGACAAGACCCAGGAGCTGGCAGGAATGCAGCCGACAGTCAACAGGATTTCCAAATTCAATCATCCGTGGAAAAATTGCAGCGGCAAAAGCAGATAGTGGGGAAAAATGTAATTAAGCTGGGGAGTTCTGGGGGCACAGGACCTCTCCTCATAGCGAAAGCGAGACAAATGACAGAGATAATTAGGATTATGTCCATTACGACGAAGCGGAAAAGTAATTTCCAGAGCAAGAGCCGAGGCCAAGGTATGTGTGTGTTGATGATGATCGTCCTCCATGCTGACGGTGAGGTGATCCCATTCCAGCCAGGAGGCAGCCTCATGACCTACACTCCTTGTGCCTTCGACCTTCGCTGTGAAATGAGAAATATTGAGGCGCCGCAGCACAACTTTTATCATAAATTTCGAGGCAGTTCGGGGAGAGAGTTCGTTCTGGTTAATGTAAACAAATGGCCAAAAACCCGCGCCTCCTCCTTTAACTGGGTTGCTCTTTAAGCTGCCCGTGAGTGTGTGTGGTGTGTCCCAGTTCGAGGACTCCATCCCGGCGGTGGGATAATTTCAATTTTCCAGGCCTTCGAAGCTTAAACAGTGTTTATACGCCTGTTAAATGCGGATCAGATAAAGGTCAGCCCAATGTCCTGGCATCGTATCCTTTTTGCATGAGACTCTCTCTCTGGAAGCGGAGTGCTGACAATTCCCTAGACCTCCCTGGGCGACGACTGGCGGAGGAATCAAATGTGTCATCAAGTGCCTGCACTCTCGGCCGGTTTGCCATATGAATAGTTAATGACTCGCAGGACACTCTCTGGTCCTGGCCTTGTCCTTGCCGCATTAGCCATGCAGGACGAGCAGACGAGCAGACAGACAGACGAAGGGTTGCCCTGCGGTTAAATCTTACAGTGCAGTTTATGCAAAATTGCCGATAGCAATTTGCAAATTTAATGGCGTGAACAAATTCAATCAATGTATGCAAACAAATATCCTGGCAGGCAGGCAGGTCCTGGCTGCTGCTCAGTCTGTTGTCTGTTGCTTTTGGCTAAAACTGTAAAAGGCAACAATAATCACACACACACACACAGGAGGAGGAGGATGAGAAGGAGGAATATCTGCTATCTGAGGGCAGTCAGGTGCCATAATTGTTTGGCTCCTGTCCAGGGGAACTCCTGCAGCTGCAGCTGCAGCTGCATCTACTCCTGGCCTCCGTTTCCAATTCAAATTCGTTGTCTTGCTGCCTGCCCCTGTAGATACTCCTGCTAATTGCTGGGCTTTGGCTATGGCTCTGTGCACCTCCTCCTTCTCCTCCATTATCACGCATGGCAAAGGACGAGTTGTTTTTCTTTCACAGCCTGAAATATATGGCCAACATTTTCTCCTACTTTTTGTTCTTTTCCTTTCCTTTCTTATATATATTTTTCTTGTGCCTTACAAAATTTGTCTCTAGTAAGCGGGGCAAAATGACAACTCAACTTTAAAAGCTGGCCAAGGCAGCCAAGAGCAGGCAGGACTCGCTGGCAAAAGAAATATCTTGTAAATTATTGCAAAAAGCAGGCTGCAAATTAATGATAACGACCCCGGCCAACACCTTCGCCTTCTGCACCCTCCAGGACATCGTCGAGTGCCTGGCATGCCGGGAATCCAGGCCAGGCCACCGTCGTCGCCGTCTTAAGTGACATGAAACAACCAACTACTTACGAGGGGAGACCCGAACCCCGCTGCCATATAGTGGTGTAAATGTGGGAGCTCATGGAGCTCCTTTTGGGCTAGCTGCAGCGGGTAGAAATAAATAAATGCTTCCTGTTGCTTCACCCCACGCACACACCACACACACACCACGCACACTCTCCGCCCTTCACGCATGCAAGTTATTTATGAAGACGAGTTTTTCATTAGCTTATCGGATCGCTGTAATAGCTATCAGCATTGGCCAGTGTCAGTGTCCTTTGACAGCGCTTTTTGTGGCTCACAAAAACCGTTTACGAATAACAAGGACTTCAACAAGGACTTGCGAAAGGCTTTCTTGAGACAAAGAAAAATATTTAAATGATTAAATAAAGGTACTGCCTAAAATTTATCATATTTTTTTATGTAATCAAATTAATTTGACTTTCTTTGCCATCTTTTAAAAGTAGCTTCAGAAAACCAAACTTTCTTTAATTAAATAATTAGAAATAATCAATAATTTAATATATTATTTATATATTTAAATGATTAAATAAAGGTACTGTCTGTAATTTATATTTTACTTTGTTATCAAGTTGATTTGTTGTGTTAAAAAAGCCTTCCTTTGCCACCTTCTAAAAGTAGATTTAAAAAACCAAACTTTCTATAATTAAATAATTAAATATAATCAATAATTTAATATATTATTTATATATTTAAATGATTAAATTAAGGTACATATTTTTCTTTGTAATCAAGTTGAATTTCTTTGTCGTCTTTTAAAAGCAACTTCAGAAGACCAAACTTTCTTTAAGGGAAGACGTATATTTATGGCTAATAATTAATTATAAAAATAAATAATATAACATAAAAAATAAAAAAAAAAAATAATAATATTGTATTATTTATTTTGTTTAGTAATAAATAATCTATACAAAATTTCAACGAAGGCCTGAAGCAGGCTCTCGAACTCATACGGTCCCTGGTCCTGTGCACAGGATAACCGCGCCTAATCCAATTACATAATTAGTTCAACTAAAGCCCTGGAAGGACTCCCGATTCCGATTCCGATTCCGAATCCGATTCTTTGTTTGTCAAACATTTGATTTGATTGCCCAAAAATCTGGCGCACAATCTGCGAGAGCGGCGGGAGCACAGGAGGGGGGAGTGGGAGGCGAGGCCCGAAATATGGCGTTATAATAATTTTCATTGCGAAATTTACACATGCATAATTAATTAGTATCAAAAATTTAATACTCACACTTTGTATCTGCTTAAATATTTACACTTCGTGCCAAATTTGTATGCAAATCGCTTTGCTACAGACTGACAATAACGAGTGTGTGTGTGTGTGTGTGTTGTGGGTGTGTGTATACACACGCACAGGCACACGCCCTTACAGACACCAGCACCCAATTCCCCCTGCCACGCCCCCACACAGACACACACACAGGAACACGCGAAATGTCAGACAATTAAAAAAGCATACATTACAGGGCAAGCAGATAGTGGCTTTGATTTCTACAATTTACATATTTAAATTTTGATTTATATAAATTTAAGAAAATTTTTAAAAGCTGTTACATCATTAAAAATATTATAAAAATCATGTTAAAATTGTATTTTTTATTAATAACGTTTGAATATAATTGAAACATAAATAAAGCAAAGATTTCTGCCTTTCTCTGTAGCGCTTGTACATTTTTAGGAAATGCATAAAAGAAGGCTAAAGATAAATTCAAAGATCTAAAGGAGCTTTTAAGAAAACAAGAGGGAAAGAACGTGTAAGAGAGTTGGATAAATCTGAACTAAGCAGTTCTTTCTAAACACTTGTATTTATGTATAACTTATTTTTATTTATTATTTATTTTGTATTAATTATGAAATTATTATTTTTTGATTATTTATTTATTTATTATTTTTATATATATATTTTTTTTTCAGTTCAATATCCAATAATTAATATTCAATACCTAATATCCTATATCCTATATATATAATATTTAATATCCAATATCTAAACTCCTTTATCCTATATCCTATATCCCTTCTCCCCTAACCCATTAGAAACCAACGTTCCTAGCTAAAGGACCCCAACTGTAAGCCCCGTCCAGTGTTGGGTAAACAGAATCGAAAACGGGTTGCCTGCCGCTGGCGTTCCTGTCGGCTCCCAAAGCTCCCCCACCAGCCTGGTGGACCGTGGCTCTGCTGGGAGCTGGAAACTGGTAGCTGGAAGCTGGCAGGTGGGGGCAGGGGGAGGGATTGGCTATGGGCAGGCGGCACGAAGGGTCGGTTGCTGCTGGCGTTGATTGTTGTTTTTGAAAACCCTTTTGGTGTTTGCATTTAACGAACAGGGCCACAACGACAGCGGCAACAAAAGCAACAATAGAGCCAATATAACAGTCGGGACAGAGGATGGCCTGGACAGGCGATGGGGTTGCGTGGGGAGTTTGGTCAGGGCTGGGGGGAGGGCGGTTGGTCGGAGCTAATAAAAGGCTCGTTACAATGAAAACAAATCAAATCGCTGGCCAGGCCATCATCATCATTCGTCAGACCAAAGCAAATCCGAGAGCGAAAATGAAACACACGGCTAACACCGCCGCCAAACAGGAAGTAGTTTGGATTTCCGGTGTCATTCGGCAGAGGGGAGCAGGGGGGAAATGCCATGTAGGTAGGAGGCATTGCCTAAATGTTCAAATTGATTACGGCGGGCGGTGGGTGGTTGGGTTTCTGTGGGTGCAGCTAGGTGACCCCGCTGCCGGGGTCAACTCAGCCTCACTTTGAAATGCCATTAAAATGTATTTACAAACGCAAATTGATACTGATTTTGGGTTTGGTTTGGCTTTTGAGGTATGGGTATATGGAGCCTTGGCCAGGATCTCGTGGCCGACGCGTTGACGTTGCAGCTTAGCCACGCCAACAGGATTTGCCTGCGTGTGCGTGTGCGTATGTCCTGGCCCCGCGACTAACCCAAAAAGCCAACTCGAGAGTGCACCTAGTCAGGGTTTCAGGGTTTCCGGAAGGGAAAGAGGAAAATTATTAGCCTGCCCGTTTGGCTATAATTCGGACTGGAACAGAGTGCAATTTCTAGTGGAGATTCCTCCAGTTCCGCTTCAGGAGCAACCAACGAGAGGGAGCCGCAATCAGACAGCTACATGCCAAGTTTAACTGCAATTATTTTCAAATGAACCTCACTTGAAAAGCAATTCCCGGGCATGTGTCTAATATATGCAAACAATTTAGCTGGCTGGAGGACGGGGCAGCTCTCCTGGCAGCCCTCGTGTGTGCGTGCGAATCAATATGCAGCGGCAAAAGGACGAAAGCCCAGGGCCCAGAGCCTGGGTAAACTTGGTAAACAAGAAGCGTGACAAAATGATAAAGTGTCGACTCCGCAGTGGCTAAGAAAACAACAGCAGCAACAACAGCAACAGCTTGTTGGGACACAGGCAGGCAGGTCCTGGCTGTCAGGCAGGTCCTGCCAGTGGAAGCCGAGACCCATGGCAAAGTGAGCAATAAACATACGCGATTAAATTCATTATGAGCACTTGAATAGCACACAATGCGAATGCGAAATGACAATCCTGATTGCGATGTATGTCCTGGGAGTCCTGGGCGAGAAGCTCTACACATCAATTTCACATTGTTTCTGGCCCGGACGGAGAAATCGGGACGAAGAGCAAGGGCACAAGAGAGCTTAGAGTCTGAATTTCTGTCCGCCTGGCATCCTGGGAGCTCCTCTTGTTCCTCTGTCTGCTGCTCATCCTTCTTCCTTACTAATTGCATTGCCCGACATCAAAATCAACATGTTTCCACTGCACTGCTTTCTTTCCAGGACTCCCCGAGTCCAGTCCCTAATCCGGACCCAAATTGGTCCAATCAACAGCTTTGGCGAGTGCCCCAAATTAACCATGGCGAATTGTGGCATAATGTCCTGTCGGTGCAAATGCTGGCAGGTGTGTAGGAGCCCCGCGATAATTGCTGTCACAAACAGGGGGTTCCATGAGCCAACCATAAACCATTGGCCGCCGGCATGTGCCGCCTGCATGTGCTCACCATGCACCGCAGCCATCCTGTCCATGTCCATGTCCATGTCCTCCTGCCCGCTGTTTTTCAGTCAATTTTGGTTTGTCGTCTGCAGGCCAGAGAATGCACAGAGTCCTCGCCACCTGTTGAATGCCCCCAGACCAGTCCAGCCTCGTCATCATCATTGCCATGCGGACAAAAGGAGCACTAGCACTAGACACACCTGAGACACCAGCCAGCGGTGGGCAGAGTTCTCTTCAATCCATTGGCGATAGTAATAGACATCCGTATAAACACCGGCCGAGTGCTTCTCACCGCAGCCATCGCCATAGGACACAACGCCGATGAGCGTGTGACTGGAGATTAGCGGCCCACCGGAGTCACCCTGGCAGCTGTCCACTTCGGTGTTGTCATTGTTTCTGGCACAGATCATACCCCTGGGATTGAAGTGGGATAGCTTCAGGCAGTCGTAGGTTTCTAGGATTTCCACATCGCCATTGATGGCCTCATCGGCGCTGGGACCAAACTATTTGGAAGAAAGGATAAGTCTCAAGTCACAGGTCTCATCTCTCTGGCTCTCCCTCACCTGCACTACGGTGCCCCAGCCGACGACGGTGCATTGAAGACCCGCGGGGGTCGGCTCTTCGTTTAGGGGTATAATGGCCACTTGGTCAGTTATCATGAAACTTGTCCTGAGCTTAATCACGCCAAGGTCATGGTTATGCCGGCCAGGCCTGTACCTTGGATGTGGTATTATCCTCTTTGCTCTCATCTCCTGGGTGGTCACCGCCGGCTCGAGCCTCCTGGGTGTGCCGGCGTAAATCCTTACATGCCTGGGCGACAACACCATGCCCCTTCTGCAAGCGGAGCGTGAGACCTGATGGTGGGTTTCGCACTGGCTACGCACCTGGAGAACATGCAGTGGGCCGCCGTCAGGATGGCCCGCTTGCTGATGATGGAGCCGCCGCACATGTGGTTGGTGCCAAAGAATTGCTTGGCCTCGCCCATGCGGATCGAAACCACATATTTGACCAGTTCGTTGACGGCGGGCCTATAGCCGCCCGTTACCAGGTATTGAAAGTCGGACGGATCTGTCCCATTGTCCCCCCCACGCACATGGAACTGGTTACGATCAAAGAGGAGAGAGTCGGTGCCTTGGACCGGATGTAAAGCAATATTTTGAATAAATATGAAAAAGCTAACAAGAAATTTTGAGGGTCTCATTTTTGGATTTTGAAATGTCATTGCAGTAAAAAAAAAAAAATAATTTATTCAGTGAAGTCTTGTGTTGGGTTTTATAAAAAATAAATAAAAAAGAAATTAGAGGTTGCAAAAATCAAAAGAATTGATTAAAAAAAAAAACGAGAGAGAAAGAGGAATAGAAATAAATAATTATAATATTGAATGCATTTTATTTATTGCTGGCGTTGGGCATCTTAAACGATTTAAACTCTGCCCAATATCTCTTTATCCTGGCCAGCATTTCTCCTTTCACCCTCCCAGAACTCGGAACAATACTAACAAAACATTAAGTGCGAACAAAACGACCTAACAAATAGACAAACAAACAAACAAAGAAACAAACAAACATGCCCAAGGAATCGAACAAAGCCGGCGGATGTGGATACAATGTAACTAACGCCTCGGAATGGCGGCAGGATTCAAGTTGATTGGGATCCGGGATTGTTATAGGGATTCCCATCGAATGGGGTTTGGAGTGTGTGGGTGTGTGGGTGTGTGTGTGTGTGGGGCTATAACACACACACACAAAGGCAATATAGGATATCAAACAAGAAATTCTATTAAAACTTTTTCACTTTCCGGCGCCTCTCGCAAGTGTTTCGGATTCAAAAGCCAAATATCCCAATAAATAATTTACTATGCCCTCTGCCGCAGTGGGAGGTTCTTAAGGCGCATTAGCCAGAGGAGCCCACTCCCTTGGCCAGGGGAGAGACAACTTAATATCGCATCTATGAGCTTGAATCCCATGTCCAGCATACCCTCGCGGAGGAAAGTTCGCATTCTGCTGTTTGTGGAAACTTGCCAAGATGATAACTGCGGCTGACTCAGACCCAGACTCGTCCGGGAGTCAACGTATCCGAAGGCATCATACCAATTACTCTCTCAACGGGCTCTCCAGGCTGTCCTCCAAGAGGACAAACAGAGTCCTTCCAGCCACAAGTCCTTCCCGTCGAGTGCGAATCTGTCTGCGAAACTGTAATCTACGGCCAGGACCACTGCAGACTATTTGTATTAATTTCTTGTCGGCGACTTGGCGAGGAATCTACCCCCCATCCTCCCTTCCTGGGGGTCATGCTGGGTCCCAGGCATGTGCCATGTCAGACGCTTGAAAAAGTTCCCAAAAAAAAAAGTAAAGAAGCGCGCCAACTTGTTTTTGTAATTGTTTTCAGTTAACAAGCTAATTGCCGATTTTAAAGTGGTTTATTTAGCATAGAAACTGCCCCCAAAAAATCGTAAAAAAAGAGAAATAAAACCCAGATTTCCTAGATTTTAATTCCCGCATTTTCTTATTTCTAATAATTAATGCTAATCCTAGAATATTGAATATTTGTTTATTAAAAATTATGAAAAGGTGGAAAATAAATAACGTAAAACTTAAAAAAAAAAATAAGATAATAGTTAAAAAAAATCATACCAAAAAAAAAATATATATTCATGAAAAATATAAAATCAATTAAGCCAGAAAAAAGAAAGACAAAAAATGTATTAACAAAATAAATAAATGTATCATAAAATAAAAAAGGAAAAGAAAACCACCAGGAGAAGAATATGTCATTAATACAATAAGCTTTAAGCCAAAAAAGGACGAAAAAATATACAAAATTAAGCAAAATAAAAATATGAAAATAAATAAAACATTTCAACGTATGCAAAAATTTACAAATTGCCAACCAAAAAAAGGTAAACAGCGGCAACAAAGAGAACCATAAGAGTGGATCGTATTTATTAAAATGTAAACCATTTATAATATATAATATTAATTAGATTTTTATCAAATTGGAAATTTCAGTTCACAAATTTACAAATTGGCAAGCAAAAAATGTAAACAAAGGAATCAGCGCTCCAATTGTCAACAAAGAGAACCCTAGCAGTGGATCGCATTCTAAAAGTCGCTCTCTCTCGTTCATAGGTAAACAAAGGCAGCAGCTTTCCAAATGTCAAAATAGAGAACCATAAAAGTGGATCTTTTAAATAATATATAAAACAGTTAAATATATTAAATTAATTCTATTTTTATCAAATTGCAAATTTGGGTTCAGAAATGTGAAAATTGTCAAGCAAAAGGTAAGCAAAGCCATACAAATTACCAAGCAAAAAAGGTAAACAAAGGAGAGCGCTCCAATTGTCAACAGAGAGAACCCTAGCACTGGATCGCATTCTTAAAGTCGCTCTCTCGCTCTTAGGTTGCATTTTATATTCCACAAACAAAGCCAGCAACGGCACCATTCAAGAGCAAGAGTCTAAAAGTCGCTCTCTCGCTCTTAGGTTCCACTTTTAATTCCACAAACAAAGCCAGTAACAGCACCTGCTACGAAGTAAACATTTAAGTGCAAGAGAACAAAAATAAATGCTCATGCGCCGAGTGCTATGCAAGACAAGTAAACATTTAAGAGCAAGAGAGGAAGAGAACAAAAATAAATGCTCATGCGCCGAATGCTATGCAAGACAAGGATAAGAAAAAGAAGGAAACGCAAATAGAGAAATAAGTAAATAGTGTTGTCTCACTCACCCCTTAACATTTTAGCTGCAAATCCCAACGGCGAATTTGAATTGATGCTAAAAACACGAAAAATTAAGCATTTATTTATATTTATTGAAAGTTTGCCAGATTATTACACACACACACACGCACTTTTTTACGTTTCATTTACTTGGCTTTGTTTTGGATTTGTACTCTTTATTGTTGCATTAGCTTGCAAATATGCATTAAAAGCCCGAAAGAACGCAATAGGCAAGAGGAACTCACTAATTGGCTGTGTATATGTATGTTTGGGGTGCTTTAGGCTTTCACTTTACAATTCATTGCCGGTTTTTCACACTTGCCACTAGTTTTTCCACCACGTTTTTCTTTGCTTTGCCCGCCGCGATCTCCTGCACAGTATTTGCCGAGTTTTTTTTTGCATCTGTTTTGGGCCGCGTGGTTCGAGTAACTGATTTCCAGTAGCCGCCGTGAGCAGCGGTCTGCCGTCTTTGAGCGAGAGAGCGAGAGCGAGAGAGCGAGAGCGAGTGAGCGAGAGGATTTCGTCTTTGATTGGAAATACGATCCACTTTGTATCTGATGGGAGTTGCAAGCTTGTATCTTATTTTCGTAATTGTGTCAAAAATATTATAATCAAAATTATAATTGTTTTCCATTAATTTGCCGATTTTCATAAAACAAATATTCAATTTTGTGAATAATAAAATATCTCCATATATGGAAATAAATTCAAATAAATTGAAAAAATGTCCTTTAACATTTTTTTAATGTAATAAAAAATATATGGCATAAATTATTTTTTAATTATTATTGTTATTATTAATTATTTTAATTTAAGCCGGATTTCATCAACTTCGTTTAGTTATTTAAATAATTATATTTACTAAATGTAATAAAATATAATATTTATGGGATATATATTTTAGGTGCTTTTGATTTTCATAAGATTAAAGTCAAAATTCTAAAATAAATAACAAAAAATATACAAAAAAGTGAAATCTGTTTCCGCCCGGGATCGAACCGGGGGCCTTCTGCGTGTTAGGCAGATGTGATAACCGCTACACCACGGAAACCAGATGATTTCGGCTGGCTAAATCCCAAACAGCTCCCTGTCTCTCTCTTTCACACAAGCTTTTATGCTCTGCTGGAAGCTCAACTATCAAAGCAGTGAAGCCATGTACCTCTACAGGCCTGTTGGACAAGATCGATGCAAGAGCATCGGTGGTTCAGTGGTAGAATGCTCGCCTGCCACGCGGGCGGCCCGGGTTCGATTCCCGGCCGATGCAAACGATTTTTTATTCTTTTTTTCTTTTATTTTTCCTCTTTTTTTCTGTTTTTATTCTTAGTTATTAATTTTTATGTGGTAGTAAAATCACTCTGCCCAGGAACTCTATGTTGATTTTCAATTATTCATATCCCCTTTCAAGGCAAACGCTTTCGGGAGGAACCGGTGGGAGGCAGCGGCCAGGAACTCTCTCCGCCTGGCGGAGCTATTAAGCCAAGCATAACGAATAAGGGAGAATGGAGAACCTGCAAAGCGTTTCATCCAATTAGAAAGTGTAGTTCCATTGTTAATTGCTCCATCAGAGATGTAGCCAGAGTCGGATCCAACTTTTCTGCGCATACCCAATGAGTTGTAATTAACTTTGGCCAAAAATCTTTACCCAGTCGCTGTCCAGCCAGCTGATGGGTCGTTAGGCCCGAAGAACTGAGTACCGAAGTGTTGGCGTTTCTTTTTTTTTCTTTCATTTCTTTTATTGAGTTACGCAAAATGGGCAAAAGTTATGCAAAGATTCCCTAATTTATGGTGGAAACCAGCAACTAGGAGGCACTATCCCTGGTCACTCTCACACACATCCTTTCGGCTTGTTGTTGGTCCCCCGACATTTCTTCAATTCCTTGTCCATTGTTGCCTCCACTACTGTTTCCTGATTATTTTTGTAATTGCTGTTTAAGTTGTTGTGGCAACATCAGCCGCACTTCCTTCCGCCTTCTCGGCTGCCGTTTGGGGCGTGATTTAATTGAAATCAATTAGCGGTAATGAGTGGTCATTAAGTTGGCTTAGTGCTTAGGGAGCCAAGCTTAGCTCCGTCAGTTCATTTTCTGGGCCATGTTTGAGTCCACTTTAGCCGGGGGATAAAATGGGTTCATCGCCACAATCTGTCAGGGAGGAGGAGAAGGAGGTGGACACATGAGTTCCCACCCACCAAGTTTGAGTTCCATTTCGAGTTACATTTAAATGGAATTTAATGCAAATTGAACGCAAACTTTTCGAAATATATTTCAATTAGGAGGAGGCCGGTGGAGCAATCGCTAACAATAACAAATTAACTGCGGCCCCACATCCATGAGGAGGTCGGTCCAGTTCACATATTAAATGAGGGCCTCCACCAAACGCAACGCAGCCCAGCCCACATCCTGGCAAATGGTAGATGAACACACTTAAGAGCGCTTTTAGGGGGGGAAAGGAAATTGCCACTGGGAATGGGAACATGAAAAGGCGGTTCAGGCGCAACTTTTTAACTAGGTTTTTAGCGTTGCAGCCCAGTGGTTGGCTGCTCCTTGGGGTGGGGTGCTGTGGTTAGGCTCTCAGTGTCGTCGCTCCACTTGGCAAAACGTTACATCCTTTGCTTTGTCGTTGTTCCTGCCAGCTTTTGCCTTCTTTCTTTCCTTCTATCTATCTCTCCCTTTCTTTTTGTTATAATTGTTTTGCTGTTTATTGCAAAATTACACAAAAACAATGCACGTTGATGAAGACGACAGCCGAGCAGCAGTCCAAGAAGCAGAAGCAAAAGCAGGAAAGAAGGAAGCTAAATGAGGGAATAAAAGGCATAAAGGATACCCTAGATGTCCTGGGTTTTTGTTTAAATTTTGGTTTGATGATCAGGATTTGCTAGCTTTTGGTTAAAAAATTGTAAAAAATGTAAAATATTTCATTAAATATTAAAGATTTTTGAGTAATATCCATAAAAAACCGATCGTATAAGCCTAGCTCTCAAAAGATATTAAAAAGTGAGTAGTTCAGGTCTCAAAGGATCCTAACAAGGGGGCAGTTCAGCTCTCAAAGGATCCTAACAAGTGAGCTGTTCTGCTGTAAGGTAGCTCTTTCTCTTTCCAGGATAAAGTCCAAATCTCTCAACGTTTTAAGTTAAAAAAAATATATATATAAGTCTGATACATTTTTAATGGTACAGTGGGTCAAGATTGCTTCTAGTACCCTCTGAAAGGATGCACAAAACAAAAGCCAAGCAGCAGACGGCCAAATGATGATGATGATGATGGTGTTGGTGATGACGTTGCCGGCGACATCGAAGCAGGAGCAGGAGAAGGAGCAGGAGCAGGAGCAGGACCAAAGCAAAAGCAAAAGCCCAAAAAACAAAAGAGATAACTGACGGGAGTGTGTGTGTGTGTGGCTAGTGCAACTGCAGGCCAACAGAAGTAGCAACGCGCACAAAATAAAAACTTTCCGAAATGGGAAAACTTTTTTCCTCAACGAGCGAGGACAACCAGGACACCAAGAGGGAGCAGGAGGCGGTGGCCAGTAACGAGCCAAGTTGAAAAATCTTTATTGTGTATCAAACCATTTGTATTAATTAGAAGCGGTAGCGGCAGCAAAATAATTACAAACAATGCAAAAATAGGGAAATGGGGAAATGGGGAAAGAGGGAAGCCGGGAAACCGAAGTCTGGAGTACATATATTTCCTTTGCATGTAAATACTTCCCCCAACCCACCTGAAACAGACCAATATTGAGTCTTAAAGCAGGAAATTCGAAGGAATAAACTGATAATAAACTTATTTACAGCATAGTTTATGCACTGCAGATATCACTCATACGACATGGTGTCGCACATTTAACATGCACCCTGCTGTAAAATGCGATACGGCCGCCCAAGTTGCGAAAGCAAAGGACCTCGAGGAGCCTGTGTGTATCGAATAGAGGGAATGAGGGTATCCTTATACATATAACTACAGAAATATAAGTACGTACAAGCATAATGCGATCGTAAAAAGGCTTTTCATTGCGAGCATAAAGTATTAAGCTACTTTGCAGCATCTTTGCATGCATTACCAAGGATAATACACACAGACAAGTGCCACTGTCTCAGTCTCCGCACACGCAGAACGGAATCACGTATCCTGCCAGAGATTAGCCAGGCGGCGGGCGGGGGGGGCGAGAACTTTTGCTTGTGCTGTGGAGAGATGAGATCCTTTTGGTGGGTAGAAGACTCTTCAGTCTCTCCAACTGCTTGAGCTCCTCGCGAAATTGAATCTGCTGGAAATAAAATTGCCATTAACTGGGATTCGTATATGGTGAGGGGAGTAGCGTCCTTGCATGCACAAGGACAAGGACTAAGCCTTGCCCGAAACAACAGACCGAATTTATGAACTACTTACTCCCAGCCACCCATCCATCCATCCATCCATCCATTCAGCCATTCAGCCATATATTCCTTCATCTCTCAACACTCTATGCCCTCACGGAAGGATGAATTTACAAGCGCTGGCAAGTGGCCGAAGGATACTTTATATTGCACTGCCTCCACATCCTTGTGGTCACACGAAAAGGACACTCTAAGTCTCGCATATGGCACAGGATCTGTATAAATACATTTTTGCGTCGCGACTTCAGTTCGCTTTTCGTTTTCAGTTAACTCGAGTCTGAGTTCCTTCCACACACACACACACACACACATCACCCACGCATGCAGCCAGGCAGGCAGGACCTGCACACACACACACACACACACACACTCGCTGGTCAGGCCGGCGACATTTTCGTTTTGGCATTTCGCATGCAATTTGCGGTTCATTGATTCGGAAGTTTTCCCATTTAACTTAAGCCTCTTTAACAATCCTATTGACGCAAATTTCTACTTACCGTTTCCCGTTGCCGCCGCAGGAGTCGCAGGCTGCCGTAAGCGATACAGGGTTTGACCCTCCCCCCCCCCACTTCTGCTCAGGTGTGTGTGTGTGCCCTTGTCGTTCACTTAGGCATAGCAGATGTCCTCCAGCAGCAGTGGCCATATGCCCAGGCCTCGGTTAGTGCTCGATAATTATACAAAATAATGCCGATGGGTTGCTATTCCGACTACCTCGGGCTGGGAAGGAGAGAAGCCGCTAGACTTAAACGAGTCCTTTTGCCTGCTCAATAATTATATATATAATAAGGCTCCCGTTTCAGCAGTGAATCAGTGGCCTTGCCCACTTGATCTGGTTAACAACAGCCTTTACTTTACCACGTTAATAAGTTAATGAATTCCGCTAGAGGAAACATACACATATATGTATCATATGGATGTCCCAGAGACCTGGCATTGCTGCCAGAAACATCATCAAAGTAACCGCTGTTGCTCAGACACATCAGCATCATCATCATCATCATCGATGAGCTGGCCATCAGGGAGCCGAACAGCAGAGCAAGTTGCCGCAAAAAAGGATGCTCCAAAGGACACACGGAACGAGGGGCAACGAGCAGTAAACCAAAGCGCCAGCCGCTGCTCCAAGGACAGGTGCAATGTGCAATCTTTTGGTATTTTGTTGGCTTTACACATTTGGCGTAATGCCAAAACACAATAAAAAAAAAAAAAATAAAGGTAAAGAAAAGGCAAAAGAAAAAGAACAGAAGAGAAAGAAGTACCAGGACAAGGGAAGGATGTATTCTCCAACAGCAAAACAACTGCGGCAGGACGAAGACAATGCCAACTCTCGACTCCACTCAACACCTGAGCAGGGCTGGGAGAAGGGCAAACACTTGAAGGCGCGCGGCAAGGCACCCACGCGAACCGGTAACCGGGATGAGCACCAAGGACGTGCATTCATTCAAATCGACTTCGGCGCCCGGGCTGGGAAAAGGAATTCATTTTAATGCACAGGCAAAGGCTAAAAGAGGATGGAGGGTGAATCGGGGAGGCACTGGGTGGCATTGGTAGTCGTTGTCTGAGCCAGGAAACGTTTGCCGGCAGACAGAGGCAGAGGAGAAGAGCAGAAGGAGCAGGAAAAGGTAAAGGAGTTGGAGCGGAAGCGGGAGTAGGAGTACGAATTCGAGAAGTAGGAGGAGCAGGAGCGAGTCGATTACGGCTGCGTGTGGTGCGCCAAGATGCGCCTGCCTGCTCCTCCTGAATGCTCCTCCATAGTCCCTGCCTCTCCGCACCCGCGCACCCTTGTCGGTGGATTTAAACGGCCAAAGTGCAATCCAGAAACACAACACACGAGCACAAACACAAACACCGGCCCAGTCACAGTCGAAGTCGGAGTCAAAGGAGCTGCTGCTCCAAGTGCAGCTCCAGCACCAGCTGAGGTGGGACAAGGACAAGGCAAGGACAAGGAGACACACTGGCTGGCAAAAGTAAAGCGCCAGGCCGCAGTCGAGCCAAGTCTATGAGAGAGAGAGAGCGCAGAGTCTATAATTTTTGTTGTGGTTCCTGTCTATTGTCTTACCACCAGAGCTCCTCTATCTCTAAGCGGTCTCCTTCGACAAGGGCAGAATCTACCTTCCTCCTCCTGCTGCTCCTCCGTTAGCTAGGGAAATGAGCCATTCGCGTGAATTACTGAAATCGGATCTGCCCCGTTGGCCCGCTTTCCCCCCTCCAAGGAGTTTACTTTGGACTGCCTCCTGGGTGTCTTCTAATTTTGGCTTTAAAGCTGCCTGGACGATTATGGGATGGGGATCCTGCCTGAGCTCGCAAAGCATCAAAAACAAGGATTTTGGGTAACATTTTCAATTGGTTAAATAATTATTTTTGCTTATAAATAAGCAATTAAAATTCAGAAATGAACAGAAATTTATAAAATGTGTGGGAAACAAAGAAAATAAAGTTTGTTATGGATTTTAATTAATAATGGAAATAATAATAATATATGTTTATAATCTTCTAGTTAAGGTTTACTTTTAATTATTTAATAGAAAAAGCCCTATTTTGAGGTAATATTTGAAGGCATTTAAGTTTCAAATTAAAGATCAACCTGTATTATCGCATAAATTATGGCATGGCATATAGGACATTTTCAATACGAAATCTGTTAAAAATAATTGTTAAAGTTAATATAGCTTCCGCCGTGAACCGCCTGTGCTCAAAGCTAAGGACTTTCTAATCCTTGCTGCCGGTGCCGCTGGATGCGGGGGAGTGAAAGCTGCTGTCCAATGAGTAAAAGCTTAAGGAAATCAAGTCCTGTCACAACGCCTGCGCCGATTGAGTGAGTCTCAAAATTGTGGGTGGTGCCAAAAAGTGAGCTTGAGTGCTTTTCTGTTTAATATTTTAAATGTCTCAAGACACCAGAATAATTCCAATTCCAAACGTGTTTGGCTATTAAGAGTCTAGAATATATAATATTAAAATATATATGCTTTAAAATTAGCTAAATATAATTTTATTATTTGTTCTGAGGCAATTGGGAATTCAAGCTGCGCGCCAAACTCGAATGGCTAGCACTGGCGCCTTTAAGCCAGGCAAAAGTATTAGCGGTGGATGGTGGATGCTGGGGATTAACCCCGAAACAACCACCTAAGATAACGATTCCTTTTTATAAACAAATAAGACAAATACGATAAATTAAAGATCTAAATTAAATTAAAATAAACGTATTTATTCATCATATCGATATCTATTTCTATAACCATATCTATGCTTTGCCCCCTGCAGAAACGACCGACTTATCGCTATCGCACTATCGATTTTCAGTGTGTATCGATGCACTTCTGACATCGCTACCAAAAAAATAAACAGAATCGGTGGAGGAAAAAAAAAGGAAAAACAAGAACGAAAATTACAACAAAAGCCCACCTACGGCAGCTGGGCGCGCACGCAAATATCTAGCTACCAGGCCACCGGTCGCATCCTGGACATGTCGTGCGGCAGAAAACGCAGCGTCTAGACCAGCGCCGCTGCCGCCGCCCCCGGGAGCGCCCTGCTTGCCACGCAATTATGCAAGTTGCAGCCGCGGAACTAACTGTACTCGCCTCGCTGCCAGTGGAAGTGGAAGGGGAGGGCTGGAAGAGCAGGAGCAGCACCTACAATCGGTAAGCAGGCAGCATACGCACAGGAGCAGCCCCATCCTCAACCCCATCCCCTCCTGTTTTCGCAGACATGAGCCAGAGACATTCCGAGCCATTCTACATATCGCCCCGGCTGTTCGACAACCGGCGGCTTAAGCGGCGCCGCTGCCGCTGGATGGAACGCCTGCGCGAGCGCCAGCGGGTCTGCATGGCCCAGATGCGTGTCCAAACGATTGCCTCCAAGACTGATGGCCGGCGGCAGCGTCGCGGAGCCGCCGCCGCCTTGCCTGCGGCAGTAACGATTGATCTGCTGTCGGACGACGATGAGGAGCAGGTGGCGGCTGGACCGTCCACCGGCCACAGCCGCCTGCTGCTGATTCCCGCCCCCTCATTGACAACGCGACGCCCACCAAAACTGGGACGGCGTCAGGGAAACTTCGCACAAGCACAGGCCGCGTTCCCAACCGAGAGCATCCTGATAACCAGTGACGATGAGAACAATGACCATCAAAAGGCGACGTCGGGCCGGCTGCTTTCGATGCGCTCGCCTCCGCCACTGGCGCCGCTAACGCTCTCGGATACCGTCGAGGAGGTTACAGTGTCGCTGGTGCCGCGCAGCTCCACCACGGCCAACTGCCAGGCGCGGCAGATGCGGCACTCGTATCATTACAATTCACTGGCAACGGCGCCGCCGACTAACGGAGATGGAGGCAGCAGCTCAGGCGATACGAGCGGTTATCTGGAAGTGGATGTGGGCGGTGGCATAACGGCCACACTGCCGGACGAGACCACCGTCCACACGGTCATTGCCAACCGCATCTATGAGCTCTCGCTAAGCAAACTGCGCGAGGGGCTGGCCTCTAGCGGCGTGCCGGAGTACTCGCACGATATGCTGCCGGAACAGCTACAGAAACTATCGCCAGCCCTGCGCGCCAAGGTGGCGCCACTGGTGGCCCCATCGCCGCCGACGCCCATCTCGCTGAAGCTGTCCAGCGACCTCAGCATATCACTGATCTCAGACGACGATGACTGCGAGAGTAGCAGCGGTCAGCAGGCCAACAGTAGTGGTTCCAGCGGCAACGGCGGAGGAGGATGCAAATCCGAGGTGCTTCACCCGGTCAAAGTGGCCGCGGCGGAGGCCCATGCGGCCGCCAAGCTGCTCAAGCAGCAACAGCCGCAGTTGTCGGTGGTGCAACATTTACAATATGGCGGCGGCGGTCGTACGGTTCCCGTGGCCTTGGCTTTGCCGGTGATGGCGCAGGCGACCTCATCGTCCTCGGCAGCGGTAGCCCTTCCTGTCCTGCAGTTGCCGCGACGCCGTAAGCTGGGCTGAGACCTTGGGACTTGTGGCCATAATGTAAACATTCCCCAAGTAGACTTTACCTAGTGCAAATATGGAAGTAGGCTTAGTCACTCCCACAGATTCCCCAGTTAAGATTATTTCCTTCTCCCTCTCTCCCTCTTACACACTCTTTCTCCCTTTCCTATCATCCCTACCTCTTCCTATCTCTGTCTTTCTCATATTTTAAGCTTTAAAAAGGAACGAGACGCAACGTACAAAAAAGAAAGTAGAAAGAAAGGCTTCATCTTTGCAAAACAAAAAATTTGTAAAATTTATATAGGAGAGATCATGGAGAATAGGAGAAAATAAGGTGGAGAGTTATGGAAAGTTCGCATGGAAATTCCGAAAAGACCCCCCAATATTTATACCAAGTACAAGTAGGTTAGTTTAAGTCTTATTTTAAGATTGATTAAGCGAGGATGCAGACCTCTTCCTCTGTATTACATTTATAAAACAAAACTGATTACCAAAATCGGAATAAACTTGCTCTTGTAAATATACATATATGCCTGTACAGCTCTTGGGCTTCGTGTGTTCCTAATCCTGCCCCTTGACATCAGATTATCTCTATTCTCAATGAAACGGAGCCCGAGAGCATGTGTGATAATATTTGCTAGTATTATTATATATCTATCTATCATATATAACTTCCTTAACAGGATCCCTATTCCTTCTCAGCAGGGCTCATTGCGACAAATGACTGAGAGGCGTCGCCCCTTCATCACACGTTTGTTTCCCAACCACGACTCCTCTCGAGCGAGAACCTCATGCGTGAACTGGTAACGCGCCACATGGCTCATAATATATAGCGATCGACGAGGCAGGAGCAGATCCGCCACCTTGCGCTCCAAATCCCTATCCTTAGCCCCTACATTTGCTGAAACCTGCACCAACCTCATGACACAGTCGCTGAGCAGGCTAAGACCCGCAATGGTATGCCCACAGAACTGGAACAAAAATGGAAATTAAAGGAATAAACATTATATAAACCGAAATTCGAAGACAGCCTCTAGGCTCTCACCCGAACACTATCCACGTGCGGCTTGATAAGGCCGTCTTCAGTGAGATCCAAAATGTGAACATGGGGCATTACCTGCCCGTTGAAGGCGGTCTTAGAGATCCTATCCAAGACGCATCGGTTGGGCAAGGACCAGTCTCTCTGCTCCGACTCCCGATAGCCATGGATGGCCTGCAAAAGCAAAGGTAATGAGTACATCGAAATCCTGCAATATGTAGCAGGGTACACACACATCATCCCAATGGCTAGACTCGTAGGGTAAACGTCTGAGATGAGGCTCTATTTCCTGGATCAGGCATAGCTCCTCTTGCTCGTTCACAAAATCCTTGATGACCCGCATATCCGCTTGAAACTCCTGCTTTTCCAATGGCGTCCACTTGCCAGAGAAGTGCAGCAGGCTGAGGCGACGCAGGATGCCGGCAAAAGGCAGTCTCCTGCCCAGGAGCAGCATGTCGTGTTGCGTTGCGTCAGAGGAGCAGGTTATCCCTCTATCGATTGGCGTCATTCGATAGGAGCTGCCAGAGGAATCATCCGCCAGGGGAATCCCCAGCAGGGGCTGCCACTACACAGCTTTTGTTAGTCTGGGAGCACCGCGAACGCACACTCGATTGGTGGCCCACGCATGCGCCGGAGCCTGGCTCGCCTTCGAGTTAGGGCGGAAACGCTTTCCGGTGTAGATATTCCAGAAATATTTCTGCTCTCCAGCCGTACTGCTGCGACGAGCTGGCCGGAGCTGCTGCAGGACTGAAGCTGGGTAGCTGGAGCTGAGTGCAGATTGTGGAGTGTCCACCAGTGTCGCGAGTGGTGTCCAGTGTTGGTTCCAAATTACCATTCCAAAGCGTATTGAACGGTTTTTTGTTTTATTGAAAGCCCACGGCTGCTGACGGTGAGAGCTCCGAGAGCTATGAGCTACGGTGGTGGTGGTGCTGGCCCGTTAATTGTGGAACCTTCTTAATCGGCAAGTGCGTAGAGCAGAGAGTGCGGTGCCCAGTAATCCAGAGTCCCTGCCGGCGGTGGTGTCCCAGTATCGACATCCGCATCCACGCCCACATTCCAAGGCTTTTGTTACCGGGAAGTCGCACTTAGCGGTGTGCGTGTGTGCGTTTGTCGGTGCACTGGGCATCCTTCGGGCGTAAAAGAAAATGGGATAACGGTTAAACAGGAACACCGCACCTACAAAATCTAATCTAAAATTCCTTCAGAGACCCGCAATTATGGCATTGCGAGCCATGTAGAGTGTGTGTATACACAACACACACACACACGCACACACTCCGCAACCGTGCACTGAAAAGTATACCAAGTATATACGCCAACCCCCTTCTCCACGTCTCTGTTTTGGGTACAACAGGCGCACAGTGTGTGTGTGTGTGTACTCGTTCTGTACATGCACAAGTACATACATATACGGGGATCGCCCTGTGTACCTCGTCCTTCTGCAATGGAAAGGAATATGTTTGTTTTTTTCTTTGTTTTCTCAAGAGCTTTAGAGCTTCCTTTTGCGAAATGATCCCAGGACATACCAATGCAGCTAGAGCTGCCATTCCCAGCTCCAGTCACGCCTCTAACTCGGTCCCGCGCCTCTCTGTGCCGCCGCATCCTGGAGTTTGCGCACTCCCTTCACCTGGTGTCGTCGTCATTCGTTCCGTTGCATGCTTCTGCATCGGCAGGACACTGCAAGAAATTCCACCACACCCAATTGCGAGCATGTAGTCGATGAATACATCCTCGTTGCCGTTCTGGTTTATCTACACCAGAATCCATAGGCGGGTACTGGTGCATGTGTGTGTGTTGTTGCCGGTGCCAAATGTAAACAAAACCGTTGACATAAAATTAATATGCAAATATTGCATCTTTCTGTTGACAGTCCCAGAGCAAGCGGCAGGATGCTGATCCGCTGGAAGAGCAAAGACAAGAGCTCGTCCTCTAACCAGAGCGCCTGTGGCAGCAGCTCCTCCTCGAAGAAAAAGCGCAAGGGACGCGATGGCGGTGAGTATTGGAGAAGGGAAAAGCCACCGTTAAGCAGTGTTGAAAAAGGCTTAATGGAAACCATTTTTTTCAGAAGAAGATTGGCAAAATGAGAACAAATCGGGTCGAATGCCGGCGAACGAGCAGGGTAAGTGCCACATAACGTTGCAGTGCAGCAGGACAATCTAATCGGAAGTCCTACTTGGTGACAGGTGGTGGCGGTGGAGGCGGCGGCGGCGACGAACGACGCCGGGCCATGCGACGCGACGATCCGCGGCGTCACACGCTCGGCGGCGACATGCTGGTCTATGGCGGCGGGTCGCAGCACCAGCATCCGCATGCCCACCAAATGGCGCCCCAGCAACAGCGGGCCATGGACCTGGAGGTGAGCAATCCTATTTGTTATCCAACTCCAGCTGTAAATCCTTTGCCCCTCAGATGAGCACGCGGGCGCAGAGGAACAAGAAGAACCAGCCAATGCGCGGCTATGCACCCGTCAACCAGGGACCCCTGTTCGATGACGATCCGGGGATCATGTCCGAGGTGGAGACGGCCAGCACTGGTTTCCGTAGGGGCGGCAAGCAGCGCTCCTCGCTCCCCGTGGTGCGCACGCCCTCCAAGACGCTGGAGCGGCCGCTGGGCTTGGTTTTCCTCCAGTACCGCTCGGAGACGAAGCGCGCCCTGCTGCCCAACGAGATCACCTCGATCGATACGGTGCGCGCCCTGTTTGTGCGCTCGTTCCCTCGCCAGCTGACCATGTCCTACCTGGAGGGGCCGAATGTGAAGATCTACATACACGATGCCAGCAAGGATATGTTTTATGAGCTGGAGGATGTGCGTTCGCATCTTCGCGAGATACGCGATCGATCTGTGCTGCGTCTGTTCGAGTCCACGGAGGTGGCGGCTCCGCCGCAGATACTGCCAGGCGGTCCGGGCATACCACAGCCGCTGCCGCAGGCTCAGGCGCCGGCAGCCAACTGGGATCAGGATCAGAGCTATTTCAGTGAGCCGGAGTTTGACTCGGACTACAAGCACCAGCACATTCACAAGTCTAAGGTGAGTTTAATTAATTGGTTTTTGGTTTAAATTAATCCTTTATTCAATATCACCGCGTTGGGGCTTAGGGGATCGGGTTTAGGGATAATGGTGTCCATGGGCGAGTCAAGGATTGTTCGGGACAGGCGTCACTCTAAAGCATTGACTCCCACATGGACAGGCAGAGAGATAGAGAGAGAGAGAAGAACTTAAAGCGGGTTACAATAAAAACAAAAAAAAAAAAAGGAGAAGGATTGGGACAAGGAAAGCTTAAACTGGAGTACAACTAGAAGTTACCGCAGGGACCCACTGTCAGGCCCTTGAGCGCATTATTCATATGCTCCTCGACATCCTTCCACGCAAACACAATGGCCCCTTGGAAGGGCTCCGTGTGGCAGCTGCCACATATGCCCATCACCGCCTTGACCTCCTCCTCGGCGGGCTCACGGTCATGCGTACTAATCTCCTCCTCCAGGCTCATCTTAAGCGTCAGATCCTGCTTAAACTGCTGTCCACCAAAATCGGCCAGACCGTTGTATATCTCATTGGCACCGCCTGTTGTTCCAGACCCAGAGCCATCATCCACCACGGAACCATCATCCAGCAGGACGAGACCGCGCTTCTGCAGCTTCTTGTCAGCAGCGGCCTCTCGCTTGAACTGTATATGGGTCTCGGTTTCATCGATGAACTGCACATTGGCCGAGTTGCTCAGCATCTGGAAGCGATTCCGACCTGGAGCTGGAGCAGCCTGAGACGGGGCAAGGCCCAGAAGCTGCTGGGCCACCAGGCGGGAGCCGGCATTAATCTGGCCATTGACAAAGTTCGTGTTAATCGTGATGGCATCCCCTGGCGAAGCAGCACCAGCACCAGCAGCAGCTGGAGCACCAGCAGCAGGCGCAGGCCCTCCATTTGGCGGCGGATTGGCCAGATTGATGCGCACCCGAGTGGGAATTTGTCCACTAGCCAGCAGCGTGTGCATAGGCTGGGGTCGATTGATCTAAAGAAGGCCACAAGGAGTGAAATATAAGAACGGAGTTTTCGAAATACAAAAAAAAACCTCTCCCTACCGTTGGCGGGGCCCTGGTGGTGCTTGAGACCTCCAGTCCCTCATGATCAAAATGATGAACATGATGATGTTTGTGATCGCGATGTGCCTTCCCCGCACTGAGAGCCACCCGATAGACCTGGACCAGCGTCATCTCAAAGTGCAGGCCATGGCTGACTTCTCCGGTGACCGAGCTGCCGCCAGAGCGCAGTTTGCCATTCGCTGGTATCTTGTGGCCCACGAGCTGCGTTACGGAAAGCCAAAGTAATTAATGTTTTGAGAAGGAACGGGTGGAGTTTGTACTCCTCCTACTCCTCCTCCTGTTGCTGCTACTCACCGAATTGTGAAAGCCACGCCCTATGCGCTCCGCCTTGAGCCAGGCCTGCCACTCGCCCGTCTTGCCATTCCAAGAGCTGCACATATGATGCCACTGTCGCATTTTCAGTGGATAGTTCAATCTTCACCAGAGCGGAGCAGAAAGAGGCATTAATTAGCTGTTGGATGGACGCCATATAGTCACCGAATACCGAATCTCACCTAAACATTTGCTGCCCCTTTATGGCCATCGAAAGGAAACTGGAATTCTGCGCATTGGCGACCCAGATTTGTATTTCGCGCGGCTCCTTGCCAGCTGTGGATAGATGGTTAAATGGATCAGACTCGCTTTCAGGCGCCAATTATGGCAATGATATGATGAAATCCCAGCGAATCTAGCTCAGAGACAGAACCCAAGTCTGGATATTCCTTTCGCCCCCCCCCATCCCCCTTGTGGCCAGAGACTCCTCGGATCAGGAAGCCTGGTTATACAAGAGCTGCAGCTGGAAGTGCAGCAAATCCTGTTAGGCTGTTTAGCTTGCAAGCGCTGCTGCATACGATTTAAATATGAATCACCTGACTGACCAGAGCTTGGCCTGGCTCTGAAAATCATTTCCTAGGCAGGCGGAAAGGCAGGCGGAAGCCAGCCCGTTGCCGCTATTTGAATTGAGGCTTTAGCTTTGGCTTTGGAATTATGTCAAATGCTAAAGCCGCCGCCTTAGCTTCCAGCTCTCCAGCTACAGCTCCCCATTTTTAGCTTAAGCTGCTCACCGACACCGAGACACCAGCAACAATGCCGACGACGACGACGACGACATCCAACTGGAAACAGGTAAATTATCGCTTATGTAATGCGACCGCAACTTGAACAACAACCAACAAGTGGCAAAGGCGGCGGCGGCGCGTCATGGGGCAAATAAAAACAAAAAAAATTGTTTAGAAAATGAAGACAAGAAGCTACGCAAAAAGCAACAAAGCAAAAGCCAGACAGCTTCAACTTCAGTAGTAGCTTCTTAGATGCTCCTCTGAGCCTCAACTCTAGAGGATCAAGCAGGAGTTTGCCTAGCCAGCAAGGCCCCATCATCGTTGACCATCAAACTCGGTAGCTTGTGCTTAGAGACTTGCATCAGGAAGTGGGGCTTCCTTTCACTTTCCCAGTCACAGCCAGGTGCGAGCGCCAGAGCGTGGCCCACAAATTTCATTGCCCGCCAAGCGAAGGTCTCTCAACACCAGCCAGCAGCCAGCTTTGCTAGTGGCCCATCAAAAGAGATCGACGCCCGTCGCTGGCCCGCTTATGCAACAGCAGTCCAAGCCCAAAACCCCACGCCCCGATGTAAGTCATCATCATCATTTGGTCACTCGGTGGAGCCCCATTGTCAAGCCGCTGAAGCAAGTCACGGTGAGAGGCGGTAAGCAACACCTCAAAGCCTAAGTCAAGTAGTGATTGACCCCAACTTACCCTCGTAGGTCAGGAGGACATGGTCGCCGCTGTGATTGGTGAAACGCATCCAGAAGCAAAGTGTAAACTGATCCAATTCGGGCAAAGGATTGCCATATTCCACCTCGCCGTCCTGGTTAAAGGCGAACTTCTTGACGCTGCAACGATTGGCGCCATATAAAGGTGTTCGCGTGAAGGTCAGCGGTTCCTTGGGTGTTGCCTCGATATCCTCTATGCTATAGGATTCGTATTGATCGTCAACATGATCACCAAAGGTAATGGGATGTGCAGCCGAGGCTGCGCCGCCGACTGGATCCACGGCACGGGCCAGCAAGAGCTGATCCTCGACCTGGGAGGTCTCCTTGTCGCCGCCGCTAAACTGAGAGCTGAAGCTGGTGGAGATCTCGTGACTGCTGCTGGCTTCCCCCGGATGGGACTGCTTGAGACTGTAGGCGGCAGTGCTGCCGCTACTCGAGCTAACAGCGATGGGCTTCCAGGCCAGGACGGCGAGAGAGCCATTTAGCAGCAGCACAAGGCTGAGCAGGGCCTGAGAGCGGGTCATTTCCAGTGCGGGGATGCGGCGGAGGATGTGTCAATGCCTGAAGATCGGTATCGGAATCGGAATCGGGATCGGGAACGGGATCTCTTGCACGTCCGATTGGCGCGATGTCTCGGACTTCACTAATCATCCACGCATGCGCCGCGGCCAGGTTGAGTTGCGCCGCCGAAAAAAAACAACAACAGCAACAGCAGCAGCAGCAGCAGAAGAAACAGCAGCGATTGAAGCTTGGAGCAGCAGCTCTGCCCAACTGGTCCCACGTTGCGCTCGGCGTCGGTTGTAACGAATTACGAATTGTAACTGCTATATTGAAATTGAAACTGGTTGAGGTCTGCCTGTCGGCGGCTATGACCGTAGCAGGCAGCAGCGTACCGGCGGCGTCACCGGCGCAGTGAGCCAACCACTTGCACTTGTTGCACTCCGCTTCGGGCCAGGTAATGCCTGCACTTGATGTGTAATCGCTGAAAGCGGCGGATGATACCATTCAGCGTTCAGAGCAGCACGTGCCATCTAAGCGAACCCCGTCGAAAGGGAAAGGGTTTGGGAAAGGGAAAGGGCTTTCGTTGGCATCGCAATTGCTGTGTGGATTTGGCAAGTGATTGGATCGCTTTGATCGATCGCATTGGGTGGGGTCAAATGGCAATTAACGGGTATTCATCTGAAGCAATGACGAGTCGGACGGCCCTGGCACTCGACACCAACATCAAGTCCGTGATAAAGCACGGAGAGAAACATATAAATAATTATTTTCCCTACAAAAGTAATCAAATCTAGCTGAAATCTTTCAATTTATTCACTTAACTTATTATTTGTTTAGTTAATAAACTTTTCTCTGCGTGTATACCCAAGTGCTGTACGCAATCATTTTGGGATAGGCCACAAAAACCATTGGACATTAAAGAGAGGCGAAACCATGGCTAACATTTCGCTACTTGAACGAAGGCCAATTGGCAAAGTTAAGCAAAAAAAATAACAGCCGTGCCCTTGCCCCTTGTCTGTGTACCTGAACCAAACTAACCCTCCATTTATCCATTTTTGTATCTTCCAGATTGGCAAGCAGCCGGCGCCCTATTACGTGGGTTCATCGCAGACCCTGCCCCGCGGCATGTACTCCTCGGAGCGCAACAAGGTGTCAATGGGTGCGTAGCGTAGTCTGAAATACCTTCAATCAAAAGGTTTATCCTCCTTTTGAGTTGACCCAATCACATCCCCTCTGGCATCCCTACTCCCTGACCCATCCAACCAATCTCTTTGTCTATCTATCTCTCTATTTTCGAGTTTTGTTCCGTGTCTAAATATGATTCATGTCCATATTCATTAACCCCCCAAATAAATATAAATAAAAAAAAAAAATAACACTCACAACAACAACAAAGGAGCGCCTGTGAAACCACTCAGATCACTCAATCCAAGGGGGGGTAGCATGGAACCCCTGTTCCCCTACACCCCGGATCAATTATACAGCATTCCAGGTACCCGAGAATATATGTGTTTATGCCTTTCTATATCTCCACTTGTAGCTAAGATTGTGTACGACATGGAGGGGGGGAGGAGACAGAGTCGCCCACAGTCTCCATACAAACAGACAATTCTACATTCCATTATCATTCCATTGGCTTAGTCTTGCTTCTTGCTGGAAATTATACAGTATATATATATATATATATATATATATATATGTCCAAGATAGTTAGCAATATTTATGATTAGTTGGGAATATGATATATAATATAATATACTCGTGACATTGACCGAATGTCGTCCTAGTTAGGCCTGACAGAATTTATAAATATATTTAATATTTATATTTTCAAATCGTTTTTTATATCCAAAAGTCTATATATTAATCAATATTTCAATGTTTTTTTTTTAAACAATCAAATAATATTCTTTGTATTGAATTTAAAATAAAAAAAATCAAAAGAAGAGGCACATTAAATAATATTTATGGATTATTAATATCCAAATTTTAGTCAGCAATTTTAAATTTAATGAAAAAGTCATTTTAACGCCATAAATATATAAAATATAAATTAAAAGAAAAGTTCACAACATTTTTTAAAGAATTTTATAAAGGTTTTCATTGTTAAAATTCTCAAAAATTGAAAATAAAACGAAAAACAAAAACAAAACGTTTAATAAAATAGTTTTCCAAATTTCCAAATCATTTTTATGATTTTTTTTAAACATTAATTTCTCCACACAAATTATATAGATTTTACAGTGTGATTAAAAATAAATAAAATGTCAATAAAAATTAAAAAATCATAAATAATCGTATTCGCCACTTAATTTTTTATAAATTATTAAGAAATTATTAAGGAAAATAAATGTAAATTTATCAGCTCAAGAAAAACAAAACAAGAAAATTTAGAAAAGCTTTTTGAATTGCAACTAACTTATTTTTCTTTAAATATTTTATTTAGAATTTAATGAAATTATTGAGAATTAACGTTTGCTGAAAATATATCAAGATTTAAATACAACTTTGCATATTTTAAGGAAATATACGATTCTTAGCTTTCCTATTCGACATATATCTATATTTATAACTATATCTGAATGCGTTCCAATCATATGCATCCTCCATTCCGAATCGATCTCAAAAATCTTGTTATTTTGCTTTCCTTTAATTGCCACAATTTAAAATTCCAAATTAGTAACTCGAGCAAAGTTTAAGGCGTGTTACCAAGGTCAAAGTGCTTACTAACCCACTTTGTGGCTACCTTTACAGACGGCTACACCAGTTCCCCGGAGCGCAGCAGCCGCGGCAACTACGAGGAGCCCTACTACAGCCAATATGGAACACGGGGCCCAGTGGTGGCGCCCATCATCGACGAGGAGCAGAGGTGAGAGTCCAACGGAAGAGAAGTGATTTCAGTGATTTAATTATTTAAAAAATACTTGTTTTTTTTCACAGCGATGGAACCTTGACAGAGGATCAATACGCCCTGTACGGCATCAAGGTGGGCGGCGGTCCCAATCGTCTAGCGCATCGCGGCAACCAGATCTACGATCCCACTAGGTGAGCATTCTACCCCGCATGGCCTTCATGTACGAGGCATAATCCTGCTGCAATAGGAGCAAATTGTTGCCCTGATCCCTGGAGCTTCGTTTGCTGCGTCTATAAATCTTGATGCGCTTCACATTGCCATTAGTGGAGGTGGTGGTGGCCGTGGCCACCGGATGGAAGTAGGTGGTTCCCTTGCTCTTAATAGCCTGAATAATGAGGCAAAGCAGGTAGCCGCCAAAGGAGAGAAAGGCCAGGGCTGTGATGCTTATTTGGAACAGGGTCTGCAGCTTTGTGGGCTTCTGTTCGGTCCAGGAGGGAGCAGGAGAGTGAGAATGCTGTGAATGCCAGGGACCAGGGCCAGTGCCACTGTCATGATCACCACCGCTGCCGCCAAAATAAACGATTATTCGCTATAGAAAAGAGATTATTATAGAGGACCAGAAACTTACCGATCAGCCATCAAGGCCAAACGCTCTGGCATGTCAGCAGATACCAAACCCGATCGAGACTCCACGGGCTGGTCTTTTTCGGGGCAATCCGTGGCGGGCCCTTCCGAGTCATAGAGATCGCCCTCCTCCTCCATTCGCTGCACAGACTTTTTCAGCAGCAGCAGCTCATCCACCTGAAAGTTGTCCAGGCAGCGGGCAAAGCGAGCTGGCGTGCCAATCACTGTTGGAGGTTTTTGGATTCGTCATGAGTCCACCACAAACTGCCAGATTGGATTGCCCAATCCATCGATCGATTTGGCTTGAATTGGAATGCTACATACCGCTGCAAGTAGTCATGGTTTGTTCAGTGCTCAGTGGTTCTTGCTTCGACCCAAGTTGCCAGCCAGCCAGCCAGCGTCTGACGACTGCGCATTGCGTGCGCCCCAAGACTGCTCTAGCTCTGGCAGCTTCAAGCGGAGCAAAAGGAGAACGAGGAGGGCAGTAGGTAGCAGGCAACCGCATTCTTGCCAGTTTCCGTTATGGTTCACGCTCCAAGTGCTGCGACTTTGCTACCAATTCCGGTGTCTAAGCCGAAAGCCCAGGCTTGGCTGGGCAATTGGAGCAATGCAGTCGACGGATGTGTGGCCCAGTAAATGCGGTGACACGCTATAACTATTCCTCTACAGGTTATTTCATATATATATTTCTTTTTTCTGTTTCAGGCCCGAAGACTTGCATCGCATACGCGTGGAGCATATGGAAAGGCAGCTGGCCAATTTGACAGGATTGGTGCAGAAGGCTCTGGTGAATCAGAATCCACAGATTGGGCCACTGGCTGTGCCCACATTGGATCCCAACTATCTCGTTGTGCCAACCCAGATGCAAGGTAAGGAAGGGGATGGACAGATGCTCCCCCCTCACAAATGTGTAAATGTTGTAAATCGGCACATACGCTTAGCGCTTGGAACGAATCAACGTTTTTGGCAGAGCACCGCCAGCACTGCTTTCACCAAGTCCATGTGAAATCCTAGCCCATTTTTTTGCTACATGTCTTGTCTTTGGTCTGTTCTTCCTCCTTTTTTTTCGCCTGTTATGTCTCTTATCCAGCCAATGGCTCCGGAGATGAGCTGTACATTCGGGAGAAAGCTCCCAAGCTGGGCAAGAACTCGTGCCGTAAGTGTGATCCCTTAAAGACACCTAAGAAAAATCTATGCAGACAATCGATCGATGTCCTTGAATCCTTGCCTTTTGCAGAAAAATCCGTGTCCTTTGAGAAGTCAGTGTCGTTTAGCGATGACATACAGGGAATACCCAAATCGCATAGCCCACTACATGCCGGTAATTCATATTCACAAATTAATGACTAGCTTTGGGCATTCACCAGCTTTGAGAAAGTCAATTAATTGGATTTTTATAACTGGGATTAGTTAAAAAAAAAAACTACAAGAAAAAGAGTTTTTTTTGATTAAGATTTAAGTCCAGGTTTAGAGCTAGTGAATACCCAAAGCCTCGAATGGAAATGGATTGGGTTTGAAGAGTATTCAAAGCAAATGGTTTCCTTTTTTCACCGCTCTTCCCTTAACTGGTAATGGATATGGCTCCAACAGCTGATACGAAGCCTACCAAGCCGGCAATCAAGTCGTCTACCCTGCCACGCACCTCGTCCCAAGGTAAGAATGGCCCAAACTCTGTTGGCAAGCCTCAGTCTAGCACAAATCAATCACAAACCACTCACTCACTCACTCACCACTCAGTCATTTCTCACAAATAACTCACTCACTCTAACACCCACTCACTTGTGACCTTTAACCATGAACCTGCCCTCACTGCCATTTGATTTGTCTCCCTCCTTCCGAAGAACGCGATCGCCTCAAGCCCCCACCACCCCCGAAGCCGATCGTGCTGGCCCAGACAACTCATCCCAACTACAGGGCCGACATTGCGCTGGCCCCCGAGGTCTACAATCATCTGCGCGGCCTGCAAAAGAAGGCCAAGGATTTGCGCATGGAAGTCCGCACCCTGAGACGCCTCTCCCAGGCCCAGGCCGTTGCCGTGCGTGAGGATATCAAGGGCACTTTTATGCGCATCCGGGCCACGCTCTTGGCAAGCAGCGGCAGCTTTTGGAGCCATCAGAGCGATCAGGATACCACAAGGATATCACGCGAAGAGGAGCTGTATAAACAGGAAGTTATACGGCTGGAAAAAGATCTCAGTGATCTGGAGGCATCGGTGGAGAATCTGCGCGGTGAGGTGATCAATCGTCGCACACGCGTCAATATGACTGCCGTCGAGGATATGGCTTTGGTTCTGAGTCGGGCCAGGTAGGAACTTCTGTTTAAAGGAGCCCAACAAAACCAAGAACTAATCTGTTTCTGTTTCTGTTTGTGTCTTTCTAGCAAAACCGTTGCCGAATTAAAGCTCAAATTCCCAGCCTTGTCGAATGGCCTGCGTTGTATACTCTCCGATGAGATGGAAAAGGTGGTCCGTGAAGAAAAGTTCCTCAAAGAAGAGCCCGATCGCCTGGAGTCGGCGCTGCGACGCTGCAAGAAGCTGACTGGGACCCTGGTCACGCTGAAACGGTGCGTTTCTTGCTGGTTACTGGGTTGCTTTGGATGTTTTTAATAACCTTATCTTTTATTGCTGTACTGTTCACAGTTTGGCTAGCGTTCAGGAGCAAAGGCTGCCGCCCAATGAGCCAACCATTAACGAGGAGCCGCCACGGTCTGCGGATATCTCGGCGCAAGACAAGGTAAGTGCCAAGTAGCCGCATGTCCTCGTTGGGGAGAAACAGACAGACAGACAGATCAAGGAGAGGAAGAACATGCTGCCAGTGATGGTGCTGCGTACAGTTACACTAAAAACTTGTTCAAAATCAAATCCTTAACCAAGTCAGAGAGAGAGAGAGAGCGCTCCACCTTCAGCTCCAGCTCCACCTCAACCTCCATATATTTCCATATCCATTTCCATATATACTTATATACATATATATTATACAGCAACCGAACGTGTCATGTGTATAAAAGTATGGCTCCCATTTCTATAATTAACGCAGAGACTAACTATAGTTGCTTTAGCTATGCTTGTCTTTTCAAGAAAATAAATAAATGTTATACGAAAAAAAAGGCTCTAAGGCTTTTTAGTTGGATCCTTTGGCTATTAGTTAGTCCTGTGACGCTGCCGCGTCTGCCAGTTTAGACTTAGTCCCTGCTTTCAGTCCGTCCGAGAGCGATGATGTGTATGTACATATATTAAAAGCAGAGAGTCCAGTTTTAAGATACCCAAGCCCACACCCACAGCCACACCCCAAACCCAAGCCACCCCACTTAGTTGTATCAACTGGAAATATGACCTTGATTTACCTTAAAAACATTTATTCGTTTGTAGCCTTTGGTTTAATATATTTTGTGCGTTTATCTTATGAATAAGTTGCAATTGGCTGTTGTTACATAAATAGTGTTTTGGTTCATCGTTCATTTCACCACCAACAAAACAAAACAAAAAATAAAAAATAAATAAAGAGAAAAACAAAAAAAACAACAACAACAAAAAAATGATAAATCCAGCGTGTAACGAGTAGCAAGTAGCGAGAAGTCGTTCCCTGCATAGCACCGCTAAGCACCGCGAAGCTTTACCAAAACCGACCCCCCCTAGAACCTAGAGACCCACCAAACCCAACCCCCAAGACCCCTCTGCTCCTTCAAGCCAAACTGTTTGAGCTTCTGCCTTGTTGGGTCCTACATATGTTACTAGATATTTCAACACACAGTTACATTTACACAAAAAAAAATAAAACATAATAATGTTAACCAGTTACTATATATATATATATCATCATTACCCCTTACCAACCCATCGAAAGAATACAAAAATTGAATTAAAAACAAATCCAACAAAAAGTTAATTTTTATATCAGCTTGACCGTCTTTTAAAATGAGGTTTACCTTCGTTTTCTCTTCTTGCCTTTTCTCAAACATTTTTGAATATCGTTTACCGTTTAACCGTTTTAACCGTTTACCACAACAACAACAACAACTACAATCCACATAGTTTAACTGGCGATGGAGTTCAAACTTCAAAGAGGCAATTACTGAGTAATGACTGAAAATCCAAATATATCCAAAATACAACAAAAAAACCAAACAAAATCAAAAATTAATAAGCAAAAAAAAATCAAATTATAAACAAACCAAAAAGAAAAAAAACCCCCCGTTTTTTGAACAAAATGAAGATGCGAAATCATTAAAAAAAAAAAAAAAAAAAAAAAAAGTTGATTTTCCTTTTGCTAAAACATAATTTGCTCTGCATTAAACATACTAGTTTATATTTTTGTATACTATTTACTACTGCTATCAACTTCTAACTAAACTAATACTCGTACTAAACTCAAAAAAAAAAAAAACAACCCATATCGAATTTCATCAAAAGCCACCAGAAGAGTACTCCCCAAAAACAAAAAAAAAAATAGGCAAAAAAAAAAAAAGAAAATAACCGAGAAACCCAACCAAACCAACAACCTACAAAAAAAAAAGCTACATACTTATGTATATCCATGTTCTCGTATGTACATATATGTATCAATAAAGTACCCGCCACCCACCACCCTCTCCCCCTCCCTTGAGTTGAATGACTGTGTGTGTGTGCCTACCACTCAAGTAAACATATATGCCCCCACCCGCCCCCCCTAGAACCATCCACATTCCCTGTCCAATTTCCAGTTTCCTCTGCCACTCGTTAGCATCAGTTTTGCCGCGTCAAAAAAAAAAAAAGGATCCTTCTACTTATTTCCTGTGTGTGCCCGAGATTCTCTTTTCCAGAGTTTGACGGTGTTGAAAACCAGGTAGGAAACGATGGACAACACAAAATATTTGCTTTATGAGGCCAACTTTTTATACATTTCATCATTTCTAACTCAACCCCCTTCCCACATTCCGTCCCCCTTAAAAATTTTAACTCTAATTCTAAATTCTAAATTCTAATTCTAAAATGAGTATGACAAATGTATAAAAATTTTGTAGAGACAATAATATTCTTTCCCCCCTTTTTTTTTTTTGTGGCCCAAAAAAAACCACCTATGATCTCTCACTAAACTCACGCAAAAAAAATAAAATATTAACAATTCCTTCTCCCCCTAAACTCATGTTGGTGTAACACCACATTTTCTCTATGTGTTTTTCTTGACATAAAACATAATATCCAGATCCTAAAATTAAGATTTTTATGTGCCAAGTAAGCTCGATTTTGAGATATGTATGTGTGTGTGCGTGTGTGTGTGTGTATGTATTATATACATTCCCGATATTCCCAATGAGCATTGTCATAATCATAAAATCACCTCTTCAAGTCCAGGCCATAAGATATGGAATTAAGCATTTTTCGAGCTGAAAATATCGAGTGAATGATGAAGGGGGAAATACACCCACAAGTCCCCAATTCCATTTTGTTTTCATTAAAAAACCATCCAAGTCCCAACATAGAATCCCAGTAGAAGTACAACCTCACCCATTTTCCCCATATGTACTCTGAGTTTTTGTTTTCAGTGTGTTTCGCTTCTGCTTTGCAAGTCCGTCTTCTTCTGTTGGTGTTTGTTCCTTGTTCTACATGTTGTCGCCTTCTCCTAATCCACTGCCTGCCTCTTGATTATCGGGTGGATTCCTGGGGTCATTGACCCCCATTAAAAGTCAGGTTTTTAGCTAATACCGACCAGAGCGAGTTCTTTTGGTCTGCACAAAAGTTTTGTTTAAATCAATTAAAAAAAAACGGGGAACAGGAAGTGGTACTTAAACACAAACAGATGAAGATGAAGATAAAGATACAGATACAGCTAAAGATACAGATACATATTATAAAACCTAATTACTATCTCGGTGCAGATCAAAGACACAACTCCCAGTTTCCCTTAATTTAGTGTTTCTTTCTCAGAGCAGAAGAATCGGTTTAACATTTAATTGAACTTCTTTTTTTTCTTATTTTTTCTTATTTTTTTTCTTTTATTTCTTGTCTTTTTAATTCACTTTTTGGTTTTTTAATTTTGTTGTTTTGTAGTTGCGTGTGTGTGTGCGTGTTTAATATACAAATTAGATACATATTTTATGTATATGTATGTACCCCCCTCTTGTACCCTGTTTATGTACGTACACACCATCAGCCTTCAGCCTTCAGCCTTCTGCCTTCCAAGCCCCTCATCCAAACATCCAAAAGCCATAACCATAAACCACTCTTAGTGCCTTACAATTAATCTTAATCAGACAAAAATCGAATGGCCAATTGTATTGCCAAAACAGTCATCACTGTTCAGTCACTGTTCTCACTCATCGTTTGTTGTCTTTGAAGTTTTAACAATCTATCAAGCATCTCCAAGCATCATCCTCATCATCAATCATAATAACCAAACCCATCCATAATCATAATAATCAGAATCAGAGAGCTAGACATAAAAGCGGAAGCTTAGAACTAACACAGGCAGTCAGAGCTTAAGGACTGCCTACTATATCCTCAACAGAACAGAAACATATAGAAACACAGACATTCCCCCCAGACCCTTGATACATTATATTAATCGGTGAAGACTAGTAGCTTGTAGACTCTTAGTGAGAGATAAAGAAAAGACATCCAAAATTCATTGGATTAGTCATCATAATTCTCAAAAAAAAAAAAAAAAAAAAATGCACACTCACATTTCCCTTTTGTAAAGCAAAGACAATATATGAACACTAAGATGTATAACGCAAAGATATTCGAATAACTTATAAATTATTGGAATCGGAAATATAGAATTACAAATCTTATTATTTATTATATTGTCTTTTTGCTGCTGCTTCGGTCTTAAACCTACATACTCGTTCGTTCCATTTACTTGCTTGCCTGCGCTTAACTACCTATATATATATATATATACATAGATATGAATATATATATATATATATATATTTGCTTACCATTCATCCTACTCCAGCTATGTATGTAGACCTAAAAAACTCCCAGGATCTGGCGATTTTATGTCATTCACTGCATGAACTTCTATGATTCTACTAAAAGCTAGTGCAACCTCGAGATGCATTTAATTTGTTTGCTTTAGCTATGTATTATCCGATATATAATACTTGTATATGTTTGCTGGTTTACTACCTCCAAAGTAGTACTACCGAGCTCTATGTTGTGTCCCCATTATAAGCTACCTAAACTATATATTATATATATTATGTATTTTTTTTAACTGAAGCCGAAGCATTGCCTTAATGCCCATGTTCTACCTTTGCCGCCTTGTGTGTGTTCTTGTAGCCAATCCCAACACCCAGGATGGGGTCGTTCACTCTCAGCGGGGGACTCGCACCCGAAAACGCACTCGATGCTCTGCTAGATGAGCTCAAGACATTCTCCAAGCCTATTGCCCAGCAGCAGCAGCAGCAGCAACAACAACAGCAACAACAATACGAGGTGAGTGAGTAAGGAAGTCGTTGGGGCCTCCTCCAAAAAACCAAAACTAGAATGGAACCAAGTCTTCACCCACAGATACGCCCCGATGCAGCCGATTCGGCATCCGATGAGAGCGCCCAGGCCGCAGTACAAAGCACCGTCACCACGCAAATATCACAGGCCCGTCTCTACACGGAGGCAAGCGTGAATATGCAGCAGGCCAGCGCCAGCACCAGCACTAGCGGCAGCAACATGGTCATCATCAGTAGCAGCAGCAGCAACAACAACAATAGCAGCAGCATGCCGTCGTCGCAGGCGCAATTAATGGTTCACACCAACATGGGCAGCCTGCGTCGTTTGCATTCCTATCCCAGCGAGTCGGATGGCGAGCTGTCCCAGGCCCCCAATGTGACCACCAATGGTGGTACCAATAACAACAACAGCAGCAGCAGCGGCACCAACAAACCACCCGTGCCCGAGCGAAACGCTGAATTGATCACCAAAGTGGGCCACAAGCGTATACCGCCACCTCCGCCGCCACGCACCAGCTCACGCAGTCCACTGGCCAGTCCAACCAGCCCCAATCAGACCCAGATACCAATCCAGACCCAGAATCAAAATCCAAATCAGAATCCAAATAGCGGCGGCGGTGAAGCCTTTCTCGCCAGCCTGGCCAGCGACACTTCCAGTGGGGACAACTCTAGCGGCAATGAGTCCGGCAACGATCATGTCCAGCGTCAGGTGGCCCTAGAGATGCGCCACCAGGAGCTGCTCAAGAAGCAGAAGCTACTCCAAGAACAATACCAAAGATTGCAGCAGATGAGCAAGCTGCCCTCAGTGGATCTAGGCTGTCCCTCACAGGGACAGGATATGGGTGGAAATAATACCCTTCGGAAGCTGGGAAGTGAGACGAATATCCAGCAGAAGATAGCAGCTTTGAGTTTAGCCTGCGAGGCTAGTGGAGCCGCAGCCGCGGCTGCTGCGGCGGCGGCTGCTGCGGCTGCTGCAGCTACCAATGGTAGCGGTGTGTTGGCCAGTGATGCTACGAGCGGTGCGATCGGTGGCGCCGGTGGTGGTGGTGCAGGGGGGACGGCTGGTGCGGGCGCTGCTGCTGCGAATCAGATAACAACAACAACGACAACCACCACCACCAAGCAAGTGTACGAGACGGAGATACTTTAACACAACTGGAAATTGGCGTGGAACGAGGCAAAAATTGACATTTAAGTGAGAGAGGAGCAAGCTCAAGTTCAGACAACCGAAATTAATTACCACAATCACTCCCTCTTCCCAAATATATCCTAGAGGGTCAGGGCTAGCAGGAATGAAAATTAATTCTGAACACATGGTCCGTTTGCTAGTAATCCCAAATATCCCGAAAGAAGAGACAGGCAGGAAGAAAGCTCCTGCAACTACGACTTTACACAATCGAATTGAGAATCAAAAAGAGGGTAGAAAAAGAGAATGAAAAATAAAATCCATAATCACACTCTGGGCAGGATGATAAGTAGGGACATACATGGCCACCACTCAATGATCAATCCCCCGATAATGGTTAACCCAATTCCCCAGATGAATGTATTTATATATATATTTGTATGTATTCGCTTACATTGATGTACTCTTGTTGCATGTTGTGTTTTTTGTTGTTGTTTCGATGAACATTGCACAGAGAGAAAGAGCGAAAAGGAGTTTAGATAAAAGGGATATTGTGAGAGAAGTTAGAGATAGAGCTGAAGGCAAGCAAAGCATTGGTGGAGAAGAGATAAACCCCGCACTTAACCCTAATATATACATATGTATGTATATCCTTTTGTGTGAGTATGTGTCAATGCCAAAGCAGCACCCCCAAAAACACACACACAAACAAACACTAAGCCAGAAGAATTCCAAAGAATTAAAAGAAGAATCGTAGAATCGTAAAGAATTATGAAGAATAGATAAGCACAACACTACACAACACAGACAGCATGTCGTAGCAATGGCCATAAGAAAGGAAGCTACAGCTTCAGTTACGTTACGTATCTTATACCTTTTATGGTCATTGATATCACTCACTGTTTATGTACAGATCTCTTGCGTATGAACTTAAAGATATGTCATAGGTTTTTCGAATTTTTTAATTAGCCTTGGTTACCCCCAAAATACATATATATTCCCATATAATACCCATATACCCCATATACGTGAGACTGATAGTTCTATATACACACACAACACAACACACATACATGCATATACATATATGTAGCTCATCAAGGATACAGGCAGCAGCAGCAGCAGCATGAAAGCGAATAGGATATTGTTGTACTCTTTGAACATTATTTTTGTTAACTAAAAGAAAAACAAAAAAACAAAAACTAGCTAATTTTTAAATCCCACGTAAAAAAAACAGCCATATGACACACATGCTCCTCCCTTCCCTAGAGCTCCTTTCGGAGAGTGTAGGAGAGATCTTCTTCGGACTACCGACGACTACTAACTATTAACTATTATTGTTTACATAGATGCTGCCTATATAATGGGCGGTCTGCTCTCTTTTAGCCAAATGCATTTAAAGCTAGAACAAGTCAACATCGAAAGCGAAAGCGAAGGCTCAGACTCTGGCTCTGAGGCCCTTCTCTATTTATATGTATTGTTTTAATCCCAAAATGTTTTTCCTAGTTAATTGAGATTCGTACAGCCATCAAGCGCCATCCCTCTAGCCTATAAGTATTTATATATACGGACATATATATACACGGTATATGCAGCACACACTCATGCACAGGATACAGATAGATTTGTTCATTTTGTTCAGCTTGGTCTGGCAGTATTACATTTCAGTATTATATAGGCTTATTTACACCTTTCGATACACACACACACACAAAAACACAACAATTTGTTGCACCTTTTGCCCGATTTGAAAGCATAATTCTTCACTTTTTCGAGAGACCTAAATGGTAGAGCTGGGACAAATTTCTTTTTGTTTTAAATCTAACAAAATTATTAATCCCTTTTTTGAACTATAATTTATATTAATTTTTATATGTAAACTATACAGAAATACAGATTTTTTTTCTATGATAATTCTTTCAGTTTTTTAAAGATATAATACAAACAAAATTTCATATTTATTCTAAAATCAGAATAGGGAATTAATATTTAATATTTAAAAAATTCCAGTATTTCCTTTGAATTTTTAAAACTATAATTTTTGTTTAAAAAAAATTTTAATTCCCTTCAAGGGTATACAACTAAAAAAAAATTACCCATTATTCCTAATGGTAAAATTTACCTAGAAAATGTTTTAAAATCAATGTATTTTCCCAGCTCTACTAAATGGGTTTTAGCATAAGAAAAACAATGAAAAGTTGAATACTTTTCGAGTATAATCATTATTTTATAGCTCAAATACACCCACAGTCCCGCGTGCTGATTATGCTGTCGAAGCGGAGTACGAACGGCAAAAGATATTTATATATATATTGATGCTGGAACGATTATTAAGTCTATATTCTGTTTCATATATCGGACGAACACAATCGGACAAAGAGACAAATTAATTACAATTCTTCGATTTCGATATATCAAAATTTACCATATTTTCGATTTGATATTGAGCGCGATTTTATATCGATCATATCATAAAGGACTTTTCCCCTCGATATATGTATTTCCCCTAGATCAGAGAGTATATAGAGTATATGCACTTGAACCGCTCAAGACAAGAAATTATTTACTAAGTTAGGGCATTGTTTTTTTTTTTATGTATTATTTATTAATATGTATAACATATATATATTTAGATGCAAACAAAAATCACGCAACGAATACACAGAGTTAAAGAGAACATATATACCATGCATACGATGATATGATATGATTACGAAGATAATAAATACCGGGAAAACGAACGAACGAATGAATGAACGCTGCTAAGGCGGCGGCAGAGATATTTAAGTAAAAACAAGTGACAAAAGTGGCAAAGTCAATGGCATTGAATGTACATCGTACACCTAATTATATTCCTTATAAGGCACACTCACACACCACGAGAAACACCCACACACACACACTCATACACCCCACTTAAAAAAAAAAGAAGGTATTTGCGTATGCGGGAACGATCGGAAAGCGTTACAAGTGCGTATTTTTTTCTTAATAAGTAATAATTATTCTATTTAAATCACAACAAAAAACCACAACAATAAATATCATTCGTAAAATGGACTCTAAACATGGCTTTCACTGCTACGGACGCGACAACCGGAGGGGGCGGGATCTGATCTACATAAAAATTAGTCTGTTTATATTTCCATCAACGAATATTCTGTGCGCAGACAGTCCTTAGGGCTACTATAAGATTATAAACAACAAAATCGTTTTTACGAGTACGTATTTAAAAGGCACATGTTTATCTAGGAGGGCAGAGCCCCACAAGTCCGCCGACATAAACTCACTCAGGACACTGTTTAATCGAGATTTTCCAGCTCGACCACTTCCACGAGTCTATGTCGGTGGACTTGAGTAGTCGCCCCTCTAGGATATATAATTATATAGTTCACGTATGTAAATACGTCCTGTGTCATGTGATTGTGTCACGGTCGTCTCTTGTCTTCGACATCCCCCCCCATTGATGTCCCTTTATGATTCGCACAGCCAATCGCATGGCAACTTGGGCATTTTGCTGGCTGGCCAGGGCAGATATCCGGCCGTCTTGAAGACCCAATAGTCATATGAGACCTTGGCGATTAGGGCCAGCAACAGAAAGACTTCGGCGGCTATCAAATAGTATATATAATCGGTCCAGTCCGGCGGCGATTGGCACAGCTTGGCCTCCTGCAGTTCGATGACACTCTGGGGTATATTCCTGCATTGTATGTCCATGTAGTCGGGTATGTCCGAGCTGCGCTCCTTAAGCCAATTTAGTAGCTTCTTGGCCGAATTGCAGTCGCACTGCAGCTTGTTGCCGGCCAGGTAAATGCGTCGACCCAGTCCGGAGTCCATAAGGGCGTTGTTTAGGAAATATTCGGGTATCTTTTGGTGGGAATAAGGAATTTGAGAATGGGAATTAGGGATAGGGATCGTTCATATCGAAATTTCACCGTTGATACATCGACATTATATAGATATTTATAGAGCCAATATAATCGGAAAGGAGACAAACAAATTCATTTTGCCTGATTTTTCAATTCGCACTTTTTCATTCAATATAAACCGTAAGAGATAATTTCGATATCTTTGCCTAAAATTCTATAATTTTTGATATTATAGTTTCCAATATAAAGTTTAGATTATTTTCCATATAATATTTAGCCCTATATTTTTGTGTCGATATATAAAAATATTTCTCTCAATGGGAGTCACTTACCTTAGTTAGAGAATTATTTCGCATATAAATCCGCTGGAAGCGCTCAATAAACTTGGTGCCCTCGAACTCGTTCATGGACACTATTTGGTTGTTGTCGGCCACCAACCGGTTGATGTTGTGATAGGTGGGATTCGTGTGGAAATAATCACCCAAGCTGGTTATCCTGTTGTTCGTAATGTTCAGTACGAAGGTATTGTCTGGCAGACGCTTCGGTAGCTCCACCAGGCCGAGATTAGAGCAATCAACATGACACTGGGGCTTTGACTGATTGTCCTGAATGATCATAATATTCTCCAGCGTGCACTTGCAGTTTCCATAGCTGGGTATCTTTGGACAATTGGTCACGCAGCGTTTACGGTTTTCTAGCTGCTCCACGGAGACCTTGTCCGTGGATTGGAACCAAGTACGAGTGGCATTGTACTGGCAGTAGGAGTGGCCGGGATTCAGAAAGTTTATTGATTCGTTATGAATAATATCATTCAGAGGTGTGCACAGCATCCGCCTGTTGCCACTGTAAGGGGTCACAGAATTATTAACCGATTCTCTATTATTATTATGTTAACCTTACCTTATATCCAAAGTTATGTTTTTGTTTTGATTCCGATGCGGCACCAGCGACAGGTTGTTGTTCGACATGCCAAAAAACTCCAGATGCGGCACATCTTTGACCGCACGCGAATGGATCTCCGAAATGTTGTTGTTCGAAATATTCAGGCATTTGAGGGCCGAGAGACGCGGAAAGGCATTCACCAGTCGCGTTATATTGCCATCTGTCACGGCCAGCGACTGCAGCGAACGGAAGATGGGATTGGATAGATCCACATCCTTCACGGTCATGTTGCGCACGTGCAGATTGATCCACTTGGAGATGTTGCTGCAGCTGGAGATCATTGACACCTGCGAGATGTTGCAACAGTACCAGGAGTTGGGCTTGTTTGGGTGCTCCTTGCATTGACAGCTATTAGCATTCGGTTCTGCCTCCGCTGGCGGTGTCAGGGCAGCATCTGCTGCTTCATTGTTGCCTGCTGGTGCTTCACATAGCTCTTCTTCGGCATAAAAGCAGTGCTTCAAGTAATCGGGCACCTCGGAAGCTGGTTCTGCCAAAGCAGTAGTTGTTGTTGTTGTCGTCGTTGTGGTCGTCGTAGACGTGGAGGTGGACGAGGTGGTGGTTGTGCCTGTTGTGGCAATGACTTCTGGTAAAGGCGTAATGGCGTCTGCCACAGCTTCTGGCTGAGGTGTGCTGTGAGCTGCTGAGGCCGGACTTGAGGAGGTGGTGGTGGGGTCAGTGGTGTTGCCAGGAGCTAGGCTCGGCTCCTCCACCAAGGGCAAGCCCTGCGAGAGCTCCTCGTTGGAGGTGGAGGGTGCATTATATGCCCTTTCTGGATGCGCGCCTGCGCTGGCCACGGCCAGCAGGAGTAGCAGGGGGAGCCAGGATGCGACCTGCCAGAGAAAGAAAGGAGGGAAGATTAGTAAATGGCACGGAAATAAGGGGGAAAAGTACGCAAGTAGCCAGAGAAGCCACCGCCACACATACATTTTATATTGGACATATGCAAATATTTGCCCTTCTGTTGACACAGCGAATTAGACGACGCCCCAGGCAGCCGACAACGACGAGGGCTTGGCCCGGACCCGGCAATTACGGTAAGTAAGCAAGCAGGCAAGCGGAAAACCCTTCATGACCGCCACCCTCTGCCGCATCGTTTTAGCGCCGCTACGCTAATTCGGCAATTAATTAACGATTCCGATTCCGACGATGCCGATTCGAATGTGATAAAAGGCCAATAAAAAGATTAATTGTTAAGAGCGCACACAGTTGGTGGTAAATTGGGCAACTTAACAAATAGCCTTCCATTACATTACGTTATAGGGATACAAAATATATAAACTCAAGGGAAGGGTAAAACCCACAAGTTATATATGTACATATATTCCTCGAGATATGCACGAAAATAACTCATTTACAGTGTTTTTTCAAGATTAAACATGCCGATAATATTGTCTATAAAGGGGTGGGGCGGGGATGGGGGCGGCGCACAATTCTGCCACTGCACTGCGCATTCGACTTACGTGCTTCCAATGGAGGAACATAACGTTAAAACCTCTTCCAATAAGGGCAGTCCGTGGGGAAGCGTTGCTAGACTCCTTGGCGACAGAACCCAGAAGAGGCTGCTGAGAAAATCCAGTCCCGTGGAATCCGAATCACACGTCCATTGTCAGGAGCGCTGTTGCCATTTAAATGATGTGCGCACATGTATAGTTATGTCGTTTGTCTGGCGTAAACAGTTATGCTGCGCGGAGCCGATCGTAGCGGATGAATCGTACACAAACAAAAGGCCAAAGTGTAGACGAAACAAGTTAAAAAATGATATTAAACAAAAGATAACTGTTGAGCGTTAAAATGAGTGCAATGTGCAACAATGTGGCTATCGATGTATCGATACACTAGGCGGCTTTCAATCGTGGTGGGAATAAGTAAGGTGGTGCCCCTGCAATGAACAATCGATAATATTTGTTTAACTATAGTATGTAAATATTATGAAATAAATAATAAATATTTGTAATTTGAGTAAATAATCATGGCAGGCGCTGGGAAATATGTATTATATATATATATATAAATATTTTTGCATACCTAAAATGTTTTGAAATTACCAACAAGTCTATCGAGGTTTGCACAGCACTAATCTGGCGCGTACGAGAGCCATCCGCTGTTTTTCAACTCAAATCGTATATTTTAGTATCTTTTTATTTCGCTCTCCGTTCTCTGACGGTGCTATTGTTTATGTTGTTGTGCTCAACATTGTTTCGGGCAAAAACCAGAAACGTCGCTCAAGCAGACATCGTCGCATCGCGTCCGATTGAGACGGTGACACATTTCGCTCAGTCTAACCCAAGCAAAGGCGCACATTACGAAATTAACACCACGTAGCCCAGGCAGATATAGCAAGAATGCCCATCGATACGCGAGAGCTGATGGAGGCGATAGCCATTGTGGCGGATGAGCGCAATGTCCGGGTCGCCGTTAAGCAGTCCGGCAAGGGGGCGGCCATCTGTGCCGCCTGCTCCTTTGCGGGCGGTATGCTCCTCGGTCCCGTTGGCCTGGCCGTGGGCGGAGCAGCTGGTGGCATAGCCGCCTACAAGATGACCAGCGGTAAGCTATATACATATATTACCCAGGAACCCCCAGAATATCGCCAATCTTATCACCATTGCTTTTTGCCCCTTTCACAACAGGCACTTTTAGACCCCTGGGAGAGGTAATACTGAACGATTTGACGGACAGCCAGCGCGAGCAACTGGTTCAGCATGTGTCCAAGGCCGTTGCAGAGATTCATCCCACCGATGTGGTAATGCTGCTGCCCCTGATTGTCCAGAACGCGTCCATCCAACAGGCGGTGCTCAATACGGTTGTGTCGTTCGTTAGTAATGAGCTGCGCATGCAGATCGTTGACTGACCTGGAGCAATAGGAGACCCGGAAGGAGGAGAAGGAGCCGCAATCTGTGAAATTAGTGCCGTTGTGATCTGTGTAGGTTTATTAATAAATACTCTATATGTACACAAGTGTCGGTGTGCCCCCCGCGGAGTAGCTACTCCCACTCAACGTTCACCTGCTCCCAGTCATCCACAAATGGCTGATCGATGGTGTCTATTAGGAGGCCACAAAACAGACAATCCGGGGCCAGAATATCTTCGATTTCCGTCTTCAATGCCGCTCGCTTCTGCTGCAGCTCCATCGCCTGCTGCTTGGTCAGGCTGCTAGGCTTCGTCTGTGTCGTCTGCTGCACCTCCGCCTCCAGCTGCTGCTTGAGAGTGCTCAGGCGGCGACAGCGCTCCTTGGTGAGCATGGGCAGGACCTGCTTTTCCAGGCAGTCGCTGTGAAACTTGTGGCCGCAAATAAAGGCAAAGAACGGCTTCACCATCAGCATCATTTCGCAAATGGCGCACGTATCCTGCGGGGTCATCTTTATGCTATAATTGCGCACCTCTTGCAGCTCGGAGGTCACACGATCGGACTGCTCCTGGGTCTCGGCCATTTCACGCTGCAGTTCTTGGATGCGGTGATTGTAGTCCTGAAATTAAAACAAAAAACGTTTAAGAGCTGCACGAGGAGGGCATGGAATTTGGTTACTCACCCTAAGGGCATCACATATGGCCTCCTTGAAGTTGTCAATCTTCTCAAAATCCGAAAAGAAGGGCAACAGATCCTCAATGCGCAACAGGTCGCATTCCTTCAGCAGTTTCAAGGCCTTCTTCACGTCATTGGTATCCTGGATTTCGTGGTAAGCTGAAGGAAATATATATTCAAAGATGTTAATCAACAGGAAAATGAAAGGTAGCATTCACCCTTACCTATCCGAAGCCATAGCTTGCGACGCATAGCGCTATCCGTCGGCCTGGAGGCCGTCTCCTTGGCCAGCTTCATGTCAAACTTGAGGGCCAGCTCCACCGCCGTTATCCACATTTCCAGCAGACACTGAAGAAACACACAGGCCTCCTTTCGATCCAGATCGGTGCTCACCTTGAGGGCATAGTGAATGTCGTAGTGAACGAGCGTTTCGTCCCTGCCCTGGATTTCCAGGTACTTCATCAGCGACTTGGGATCATGCTCGGCGTAAAGGTGCAGGAGGAAGTTATGGATGGCATCGTTCGTGGTATTCAGCTTGTAGACAGCAAACTCCAGATACCGAGTCGTCTGCTCCCGCTGCTCGCGCGTCTCCAACTGGATCAGGGTGGGCACCAGCCTCTCCACCTCCAGTCGCGAACCCTGGGCCATCAGGGCCTCCACAGTGGCCTTGGGCAACTTGACCATCAGCTCGGGCGCGTATTTGTAAAAGAGTTCCGGTTCGCGTTGCTTGGTTAAAGTCTGCAGGGCTTCCGTGTAGCGTTCGGCTTTTAGTTGCTGACCCACCACCTCGTCGTAGTCACCGATGGCAATGGCAAACTGGGCCAGATTGTGAGGATCCGCGTGCTCGGCAATCAATTGCTGGACAGCCGACCGATTGGCTCGCGTGCAGGCAAGCACTGGGGGCTGGCGCATTAGTTCGTCGTACTCCGACTGCCACGCCCGGCGCCAGTCCTCGTTCTGGTCAGGCATGTTGATCTGGATGAGATACAGATCTATCAGCCAGATAACCAGTGCCTTGATGGCGTCGCTTTGGTCTTGGGCAGTCTCCCCGGATTCCATTTCCGCTGCTTCCCGTCTGGGTGCCTTGGTGGTCAGTCGACTGAGGCGCTTCTTCACATAGTCAATGATGGGTCGCTTATCCGGCAGCACCATAAACTTGAGGCACACCTCCTCAAAGGACTTGGTGGTCTCTGCGTAGTAATCCGCTGCCACCTGGTAGGAGCCCTCTGCAAAGGCGGCATCCGCTCGCTGGGCAAGGACCAGTTGTAAATGCTCAGGATTCTCCGCTGCATGGGCTGTGGCCAGCTCGTACTGTCCTTTGTCCAAGTAAATCCGCCAGACATCGCGCTCTTCGCGCGTCACCCTCAAATTGAAGACCGTCTTCACGGTGTACACATAAATGGAGCCCGTGAGCTCATCCCTTTCGATGCTCAGGGGACGGCCCACGCGGGCCTCATCAAAGGATTCCTGATAGACCTGCTCCTGGTTGAGCAGGCAAATGGCTCTTATATGGTCGGCATAAAGGAGCACGGCATGGTATTCCGTGAGCACAAAAGCCTTGGGTATGCTCAGTCTGCGCTCCTCGTAGGAGAGATGCTTGGCCTTCTCAAAGTCCAGGGGAATGAGGGTGCTGCCGAGCAGGGTGGCTGCGCTATTGCCCTCGATGGAAAGCTGTAATCAAAGGCAATATATAGACCACCAATTACCACATAGACTGAGTAGGACTCACCTCTCCCACGCGTAGGCCTTCGCCGCAGAGCCACGCCCACTGCTTTGGGTACTTGCTGTTGGGCGGGGCAAAGAATCGTAGCTGCGAGTATGTCAAGTCGGTTTTCCGCTCCTCGCAATGCGGCTCCAGCACTCCACAGACATAACCAGCAAATATGGGCTGCAACGATCGCTCCTCCGGCTTTAGCGTCTCTTGGAATGTATAGATGCACTCGGGACTGGTCACCACAACTATGTACCGGCTGCTGTTGGGTATTCGGAGCAATTTCAAGCCCGTTATGGGATACTTGGGCCTTCCCAGACCCAAATCATATAGTTGCTTGCGCTGCACATGACCCTCCATGGCGGGACTCAGTTCGGTCTCGAAAACCAGGCCCCGACTGGTGCCCAGCAGTATGGAGCCAGTGGTGCTATCGCTGCCATGGTAAGGATTGAAGGCGACGGCAGTTATCTCATGATCCTTGAACTTCTCAATGCGGCGCACCTTAAGCTGTTGGGCCTGCGGCGACTCAGTGCAATGGATGTACAAGAAGTCCGGTGAGACGCCGGCGGAGGCGGATCTGGGCACCAGAGCCACAATGAGATGGTGCCCGGTGGGATCAAGGAATATTTTTGTTATCTTGTAACCCGAACCGGATAGATACTTCTCCAGAGCCAGCTCTGTAGAAGAAAATAACTCAAGTTAGTGGGCAACCATTATTCCGGCAGCAGTACTTACCGCCTGGCGGTATGGCACGCGGCAGAAAGAAACGCAGCAGCGTAGTCCGCTCCCCAGTGCCCAGGATGCAGACCAGCCAGTTTCGGGACACAGTCAAGTGCTGGAGATCGCCGGTGCAGTCGCTGGGCACACGCAAAACCATTTTGTGCTTGCTGAAGATCTCATCATCTTCGTCCGTCTCGAAGGGATTGCCGGAGGCGGTGGCCACATACGAGTTGCCGCCACTCCGCTCGATGCGGGGCAGGAACTTGGGCTGATTGGGCATACCCTGGGCCATGGCTCTACACGTATTTATTTACAATGGTTTTTGCAATCCAAAATATACGCCCACAAACTGCAAAAAAAAAAAATAATGATTACACCCCTAGACTATCGGTAATCGATTGGCCCAGTCACTGTCGATAGTTATATGCAGCCATCACAGTGTTGCCAGACTGTCACAATCAAAACAATAATAATAAACTATTTCAGTCGAGATCTGAAGAGGATGTGGATCTGAAGAGGTGGTGGATCTGAACAGGTGGACTGCCGCGGGCCGAGTGGGCCTGCCGCGAGGATAGCGCCTCTATTTATACTCTCTAAGATGGTGCGAGAGCAAGTGTTGAGAAAGTGGGAGAAAGAGAGAGATTCTCATGCAGGTTGAGAGGGTGCAAGAGAAAGTGGGAGAAAGAGAAAGATTCTCATGCAGGTTGAGAGGCTGCGAGAGAAAGTGGGAGTGGTGAGATACACTTGCAGATGGTGAGAAAGGGCCACAATCTCTTTTTCGGTTATTTCGAAGTTGCCAGATCTATCAACTAAACTAATCGGCTATTCCAAATTCCACTCCCGGAAAAATTAAGTAAACACAGCGAGTTTTTTTTTTTTTTTTATTTTTATTAATAATTAGTGTTCTCTTTGTATACATGTAATTATATTATTTATATATATATTTTTGTTTGATGCTTGTTTTGGCTGCTGGCCGTCCGCTCACAGTACGGCACTGGGGAGCCAGCAAATGCAATCCGTTATGCCCTTCTATGCATACCCCCTCTCCTGCCTGACTCTGGGTTGCTTTGCTTTGTTTACCTTTTGTTTTTTTGTTTAATAAATGTTGTGGGACGATGACGCCTGCGTGTGTGTGTGTGTCTATCGACATCGACTCTACCGACTGCTACTTCTGAGTTTGGCGGTTGTGTTTGATTTTCAATAGTGTTTGGTTTTTGTTTTTTTGTTTTTGTTTAGTAATAAAAAAAAATGTACAATTAGTTTGTATACATGTATGCTTCGTATGCATGAAATGGTTTTTTTCTTCTTGTTTCTTAATTGTGCAATTTATTTACTAACGTGTAATTTGCTTGACTTTACGAGATACTTAAATTTTCGTACGCCCTCTATTCTTTTTCGTTTGCTTTCTTTTTGTTAATAAATTCGGACTTTAAAAGTGTTCGAAATTACAGATATACATATACATATACATATATGTTTATATATATATTTATATATATATTATGTCTAGTAAATCCTACAAAAAAAAAATTAGTAATATTATTAAATGTTCATTCAGGTGTCCTTTTCAAGTATGAGTTGTGCTTTCATTTTGGCAAAAAGGATGCGTGTGTGTGTGTGTATCTGTGTGTGTCTGCCTCCTGAGTGAAAAGTATCTGAGAAATGCCACCGCATATACATTGTATTTGTTTTTAAGATTTTCACTGGTGTGTGTTTTGTTTTTTTTTTTGTTTGTAATTAAATATAAATATACAATTAATTTTAAAAATTTAAATTTTGTAGTTAATCACAGATTTTCTTTTGTTTTAAATACCGAAAAGTTCAATTAATAAACAGCATAGTTCCGAAATGTATTTGTTTTTTTTTTTTTGTTTAGATTTTCTTTCATCTTGTTTATATGTATATTTATTCACATATACAATATATATGTATTTGCATCGTATGTGCATATAATAAATAATTTTGACTAATAATTTTCAATTATCTAAAGATTCGTGTTTGGTTTTTTTTTCGAATTTTGTAATTTAATTTAATTTCCTTTTTGTTTTTAACCCCTTTTTTGTTTTTTTTTTTGTGATATGCGTTGCATTTTGTCCATCAACAATTTCTTCGATTTATTCCCGATACTGATCTCCTGATCTTTTTACTGATCTCCCCCTGGCTGGCTTGGGAGAGAGTGGAAGATACAGAATCCGGCCAACTGATAAAAGATATATGTTTAGGGTAGGAGGCTTCACTTCACTTTACTAATATATATATTTTTTGTGTGTTGCAGAGCTCGCTAAAACGCCTTGCCTGCAATGTACAAGCTTTAGCCTACGATAGAGAGAGAGAGAGTTTCTATGATCTCCCAATAAGAGAGACAAGGAGCAATTCTCTTAAGTTTCCTCGAAGGAAAACGCGACTTATTATACGAGCTCTGGTTTTGTGTGTGTTTGTGGGTGTGACTTGGGCTTGGGCTTGGTGGTTGGTGGGGGGGAAAAGTGCGTCATATATATACGTTTTCTATGTCTAAGAATATCTCTTTAAACGAACTTTAGAGCTATCAACTACATTAATATGATTCAAAACTCTCTCTCATCTGATTAATGGTATGAAATATATATTTGCTTCGGTTTATTCTGGCCAGGCTAGGAGTGGTTCGGTTCTCCTTTTTGGGGGAATGGGCATCGGCATCTCGGCTTGGGCATCGACTTTGGCATCTTACAAGTAATAAATATATATTTATATATATATTAGAGGTAGTTTCCTGAGCAATCGTTTCGGCTTTCCTGAGTTCTATCCCCGACAAACATAAGGCTTTAAATAAAAAATTTTAAAACTTAAAAACTAAATAAGTTAAGTATATATACTTTATGTATCTAACTCCCAAAATATTGTGTATTTTACTTCAAAAGATGGTGGTTTTTTATTGGCCAAAACAATATAATTTTGAATAAAGTTGTGTGTGTGTGTGTTTTTTTTAGGTTTAATTGGATACATAAACAATACGTATACGCCGTGTGTATAAAGAAAAGTGCACAAAAAATAATACAAAGGTTTCGCATTCACAGTTTCGTCGTCGTCGAGTATCTAAACATAAATTTTGTTTTGTTTTAACATAATATATAATATATAATATATATATATATAAAGAAACAGCCAAAAGGGAATTTCGCACAAGGAAAATGCAATTTGTTTTCACTTTGTCAAAGATTTTTAAGATCACAGATTTGTTGTTGTTTGCAGTTAGCATTTGCATTATTTTTCGTTTTCTCGTATTCGTTATTCAAATTCTCAAAATCATAATTATAATATTAATAATAATAATAATAATAATAAGATTAATAATAATTATATATTTTTTGTTGTTAGAAATTAAACACTAAAATGTTAAATGTAATTTTATGTCCGATTAAAATACAAAATGTGTTTAAAATAAAATTCTTCTTAAATTAGATAAAAAAAAATTATAAGGTTTTTCTCATAAATATGTGTGTAAGTGGAAGAAAAAGAAAATTGGATGCCATGAAAAATCCTAGCGCTTCGCCTTTAAAAAATTGCCATTTCAATATGGATACATGCCGACTTCTAAATATATCTGTGTATCTGTATCTGTATCTGAATAAATTAATTATGACTACGGAAACGCTTTAATCCGGAGAACCTGAGAGCCCATATACAATATCTTTAACCTGGATGGAACTTTGCCTGAACACTGATGCCTGACGCTGATAAGGTAGGCTAGGAGGACCTCTTGAAACCTGACTACTATACCATCTGATTCCCATTCCCTCTATACCATTACCATTCCTGTTCCCATACCCATACGTGCCAGCGAGTGGGTTCCATGGCACAAAGAATACTAATTACTCGCCTACGACTGTTGCTATTCTAAATATCTAGTTTCATTATTTGTTGTTTTTTTTTTATTGGAAAACTCTCGCACTGCTGTTGTTGATGATGATGATGATATGCCCCATTGCAGGTGTATGTATATATATATATATATATTTGTATTGTATTGTATGTAAGTTTGTGTGCTATAATATAAATTGTAAATTGGTTTAATTTTTGTAAGAAATTCCTGAGACATTGAATTGAGACACATTCTCCTCCCTCCTTCCTCCGCACACTACTAACTGGTTTTGTCTTCTGCTTTTTAACTTCTTTGGCAACTCATCCGACTTGAAATTCTCTATCTTTTTGCAGCATCACATTCTCACTGCTGAGGCCTAGACTGTGGCAGTTCTACGTCTAGTTCTGTGTGCGTGTGTGTGTGTATGTTGGGGCAGTGCAACTCCTGTTTTGCTCGCTGATTACTGAAGGTCCTGCTCTACTCGCTGATATTTGATTTGCTTTGCTTACAATATTTCTTTCTTTCTCACGATTCATTTTTTTTTCACTTTTTGTTATTAAATTTAATTTCAGAACATTTGTACTTCGCTGGTGAAAAATCACTGAGTTACTTTACGGTTTTGTTTTTTGTGTGTTTTTGTTTCATTGCAAAAAAAAATGTTTGTTGCTACAGCTCTTCTTGTTCTTTATCCTTTTTGTGTGCCTGTGTGTGTGTGTGTCTGCATATCTGTATATATATATTTTGTATATATAGAGTGGTACATATAAAGGTAAATGGTGTAAAGTATATACATGTATACATAGACTTTTAGTATAATTATTTCTTTTCGATTACACATGCACATATATATGCATTTATATACAAGATACAGGCATGTGTATGTGTATAAAAAAATTATTTTAATTTCTGTTACTTTATTCGTCGTATATGTGTGTGGTTGTATGTTGTATATAAGTAGAAAAGGAAGATACTTTGCTACTACATACTTGATATTTAATCCCTGATAACGTTTTACTTTTTTGTTTGTTTGTTGCTTTTTTGCTCTTGTTTCTCGGTTAATCGTCGTCTTGCAACGAATTCCTTTATGTTTAACATTAGATTTGCTTTAACCTTAACTCTAGTCTTACACAAAGTCCTACATTTACAGTTTAGGTTATTTTGCCATACAAAAAAAAAAAAAAAAAAAAAATACACACATCTCGCTCATTTTCTCTCAGTGTCTTACTCTAAGTCTCGCTGCTTGCCGGCAACGGTTGGCAGATAACATAAATTTAAGTTAAGTAAAACTAGCAAAAAAAAAAATATATATTATGAAAAAGGATGTCTACTTTTTTTCATGAGTCTGTTGTGTGTGTGTGTGTTTTGTTTTGAGCGAGTAAAACCAACGAGTTGGGAAATATAGAGCTTAAAGGAGCGGGCGCTGACCGGACTGAGGGCTCAGATTCGAATTTTTGGAGGGGTTACACCTTTCGGATTCAGATTCAGATGATATGTTTTGGGGATTTTTTTGTTTGTTTTTGTTTTCATTGCTCCATCCGCTCAGCTCCAGCCCCTGCTTTTTTTTTTTTTTGTTGCAAGTGTGCATGTGTAGTCCTTCGTTCTCTTCCCATTTTCTTGTTGTGTTTTTTTTTTGTTTTTGTTTGTGATTAATGTTTAAACATAACTTTAAGTCTAATAAGTATATACCTTAAACGCAACTTCACGCTGTTTTGTGTGTGTATTTTGTGGCCTGCTTTAACTCTCGTGCAGCTCCAGAGGTATTTTATGATTTATCGAAAGTATTTACACGATCCTTGAGGTATTGCACATGAAGCAGCGAAGGGCGCTTCCAACTACTAAGTAGAGGGGGAGCGGCACGAATAAACTAATTGATTACCAGATACAAATTACCACATAAAAGATACAAGATACAAAAAAAATAATAATAATTAATATATATGATTACGTAAAGAATAAGAATAATAAAACAGTTGACGCCAAAGTATGCCTAAGCTTAACTAAGGATATTTCTGGGCCAGCAGGACCTGCTGGATTTTCGTTTCCAGCCAGAGGTTCGCTGCTGCCGCTCCTGCTGCTGCTGCTGCTGCTGCTGCTTGGGGCAAAGTGTGTGTAGCTGGTCTAAGCCTGATCTCCTGATCCTCTCCAGGCCGGCTTCCTCTCTCTCTCTCTCTCTTTCATGATCTATCTCTGGTGATTTCCCTTAAAAGATGGCATTCCAACTTAGCTCCTATTGGATGCCCGGCGGCGGCTGTCCCAGCTCGCTGGTGAAATCAAACAGGCTGGTCCTGGTATGCGCCAGCGCATGATGATGATGCGCATGCGCATGCGGATGCGGATGATGACCACCGCCTCCGTGACCGCCATGACCGCCGCCATGCCCCACCAGGCCATGCTTGATGGCCGATGTCTTCAGCAGCCGCTTCAGCATGCCGCTAGAGCCGCGATGCTGCAGACTCTTGTGCGTTGTCAGCGAGTTCTTGGTCCGATATCGCCGATGGCAAAACTCGCACACATACAGCGTATCCGACTGCTCGTGCTTGTCCTGGAAGTGCCGCTTCAGTGAGTAGTAGCAGGAGAAGGTGCGCCGGCAATAGGGGCACTCCTGGGGCTCATTGATGCCGCCGCTGGTGGGCGGGGGCATGCGCAGCGGCAGTTGTGGGGTGCCCGATTGCGTTGCCGTTGCTGCCTGGCTGCCTGGACTGCTGCCATTGTTGTTATTATTGTTATTATTATTACTGTTATTGTTATTGTTATTATTGTTGTTAATGTTGTTGTTGCTGCTGTTGCCATTTGAGGTGGGATTGGAGGAGCCATTGCTGTTGCTTCCGCTATTGCTGAGGTTGCTGCTGCTGCTATTGTTGTTGTTGTTGTTGTTGGAGGTGGATGAGGAGCACAAATTGCTGCCAACACTGCTGCCCACACTACCAGGACGCGGCGGTGAGCCCAACACATGTCCATGTCCGCCATGAAGATGCCCGGCATGACTATGCAGGCTATAGACGGCGGCGGCCAGGCTGCCATTCAGCGAGCTGGTGGGCGAGGTGAGGGCCACGGTTGTGGGCGAGGGCGGTGACGAGGTAGAGCTGGTGGGCGAGGTGGCTGCCGAGCGGCTGATGCTGTGAGGTCCTGCGCCGAGGAGAGAAGAGAAGGGTATTAGTAAATTATATACAAAGAAAGCTTTATAAAATTTGAACTCTTTTTTTAGTGGTCTCTATATATTTATATTTATATTTATATTTGTATATATATATATATAAGTATTTATATTTATATTGCTGCTGCTTTTGTTGTTGTTGTGGTGGGTGGTTGGGTGATGTCATTTTAGAAAGTATGGAAAATAAAAGTGCAAGTTTTTGTAGGCTGAAGATAACTAGGCTAGGGTAGTCTAGGAGGCATTAAGGAGGGTCTAACCCAAACCCCTCCCCCCCCCCCAAAAAAAAGAGGGAGAGAGAGAGTGGGATGACCAGGATGGGAAATCGGAGAGTGGGACATATAGGATAGTTAGGAAAAGATATGTTTAAAAATAAAATAGATAATGCTAAATGCTCTATATATTAAAGTATACAAAAAAAAAAAAAAATGCCTAGGTTATAGTTGAGTTCAAGTTTTAAGTTGGAGTTTTAAGTTTCAAGTTAAAGTTTAGGTTTGAGTTTGAATTTAAGTTTGGTTGCTAGCAAATAGTAAAGATAAAGCATTATATAGTTGAAATGTATTTTTTTTTTTTTTTTTGTTTAAAGCTAAGAATATAGGCAAACTTTGGTTTCCAGCTGGTTGACTTGATAAATTTATACAGTAAGCGAAAAACAGCTGGAAACGGAAATGGAAACTTATTCGTTTTCTTTAATAATATTATTAAATATATGGTTTTTTTTTATGCATGTATATGAAGTAATGACGGAGAAGGTTTGCTACTATTTAAAGCTACTAAACTGCCGTGTCCTACTACAGACAGAGAGAGAGAGAGACTGTTGGGCTCCTGGGTCCCGTCGTGTGTTTTTATTTTTTAGGGAAATTTTAGGGCTATAACCGATTTTTACATAAATATATATACAAGGACGATTTACAGATACGAAAAAGTTACGCTACAAAAACCAAACAAAAGTTACACATGCAAATCACAACACAATACGTGTGACAAATGAGTGTGTGTGTGTGTGGAGTGTGCGATGATGTGGGTGAAAGGATATGGGTGGTTGGGTGGCAAGCAAATGTACACACATGCAGGCAAGCAAGGACTTATGAAGTGATGCAGGTGGCAAGCTAGTGTAGGTGTAGCGCAAGGACATGCAGAGAGGCAAGCGAGAGAGAGAGAGAGAGAGACAGAGCAAAGAATCAAAAGTAAAGCAATGAACATTAGGCTAAAATTAGAAGCTAATCGCATTTCGAATATGGATTTCAAATGTGTCGTGGCGAACGAGCAAGGATTTTTACTCGTCGCCTTATTTTTTGCAAGTAAATTTCGCTTTGTTTCGAAAGCATTAATTAAATGATTGATTAACAATGGATTGCAGTTAGTTTAGTAGTTTTTTTTTTTTTTGATTATTATTTTGGGGGACCCCCCGACTCGATCGAGCGTGAAGGAGGGGGAAGCATGGCGAGTCTGAATTTCAATTTGTATCTTCGACGACGACGCAAAACTTACCAAAAACGAAAATTTTATGATATATAATATATATATTTGAGATTTCTATGATTTCTATATATATATAGGAGTTGCAGCGTTCGTTATCCTTTATTTTTTTATATATATATATATTCATATTATATGATATTTATATAGAGGTAAAGTATCTTTGTACATATGTGGGTAGAACTCTTGCTTATTTTTTACAGTTGCATCAGAGTGGGAACAGTAGGTGAATGGGACAGAGTATAAACAGTAAAAGAGAGAGAGAGAGTAAGAGGGGGGGAACAGGATCAGGAACAGAAAGAGACAACAATACGAGAGTACTGGAAACGCAGAGAGAGAAAGTAGATTAGATGCCAAAATCAACGCGGCGTGAGTGGAGAATTGAAGATCGCAAAAGATCAGATGGTACAGAGTGGCTAAAATAGGGTTTTGGTTGTTAGTTGGTGGGACTTTCGCCGCATCTGATCGTTAATTCTACAGGTGGTTCGATCTTCTGGCAAGTGAAGTGGCTGAAAGTTATCGAAGTCAATCAAGGTGGAGCAGGTTACTACGGTTAGTTCGGTTAAAGAAATGTGAAAGATAGATAGAAGTAGCGATAGGGAGACAGGCCCTCCCACTATGCTCTTCTAGTGTCAAGTTGTTTGTGTGGCAAGTAGAGACAGAGAGCGAGTAGAGTAGGAAACTGAGAAATAGCGAGGCGAGTGGTGTGCGGGTCGTACTTACAGGTCTCAGATGGTCTTTGTACATGAATTGGTTATTAGGCTTTTAGCTACGGCGAGTCTAGTGGAAAATGAGAGCAAGAGGCAAGGACGAGATTTAGAGCGAGAGCTAGAGCTGGTAGACGAGTTCGGAGTTCGCGTGAGCAGGCAAGAGAGAGAGAGAGATATGGTTACAATATACATACGAGTAGCGAGTAGCGGCAGGGAAATACGAATAGAGTGCTAGAGGTATCAGTTTTAGTAGCCAAAGGACCAAGGCTGCTATGCCCAAACTTCCTGCTAAAACAATTTTATTTATTTTTTTTTTTTTTTACAGAAGATATCGATAGCGCTGAGTAGTATATCAATGGTACCAATGTATCTTTAGTGTAGTGTAGTGGCGAGTAGCAGAAAGATAGTTAGAGAAGGAGAGCCGGGTTCAAGGACCCTAAGCTCATATATAGAGAGATAGTGATAGTGATAGGGGGAGAGAGCAGAGAGGATAGCATGTAATGTACTAACTACGTATCTGCGCATGGTCGGATACTTGGCTACCAATGTAGTTGTAAGATGTTTTTTGGGGCTAACCTTTAGCAAGCGCGCGATCTTCTATATTGGACTGACTAACAAGTAGCGGGTGCGGGTAGCGGGTAGCGGGTGGTGGCTTCTAGCGAATTAAGGTCGACGTTGCAGCGACGTTGAGGTCAAGTGGAACCGGGCTCCAAGTTGCAGGCGAAGAGTGTGGCAACTGTCATGTGATTTAACTGTGATTGTGTGTGGCGGCAGTTATTATTCTTGTTTTGAATTCCTCTTGCCTCCTGATCTCTTGCTCTATGTAATATCCTTGTTTTTCTTCTGGTATTCTTCATTTTTTTTTTTGTATCTATCTCATTCATTTTATCAACTACTATCTTTTAATATATATATCTTTATATATTATAATGTAAGCACACTCCTGTGTGTGTTACGCTAAGGAAGAAAGCACTTTATGATGATCTGTTCAAGCTCTGTCCAGAGTGTCGAGTCGAGTGTGAAAATGTTACGTAAGTAATTTATTTATAGAGAAGGCAACTTGTGTGCGAGGTTCGTCATCCCGTCCACGAAAAAAAATTAGAGGAGAGCCCCATATAAATATTGTAAAATTGACTACCGAGTACGTTGTATGAGGTATAAGGTAAAAGAAGGCCACAGAGTGTAAACAGTTGTATATATACTGGTCCATAGGCATGTGAGTTGTGAAAAAGTCAGCAAGTCTACTACTACTACTACTACGCGTTTAGGTCCGAGACATGAATGTGTGTGTGTGTAATCTGGCTAATCTAAGAGGAGGAGTCTACCTCCTAGGCTTATGTCTAGCTTAAGGTCTAGTGTCTTTTTTTTTTTTTGTTTTTTTGCTTTATATTTAGTATTCTCCTTAATAATTGTTCGTATTCCTCATAATCCCCTCCCTACACTCTTTGATCGTCTTGTATAATATAGAATTGGTAGGTAGATTGTGTATATATATCACTACATAATGGCATTGCTTTAAGTTTTGAGCTTTGAGTGCTAGTTCATAGTTCTATCCTAGTTGCTCGTGGTGGCAATCGAAGAGGCACCGCCATGACTGCCATGACTATGACCCAGATAGTAATCATATAGTGTCATTATCTGTCGCTGCTGTATAAGCAACTGGTACTGATCGGTCTGAGTCTGGGTCTGGGTCTGCGTTTGGGTCTGGCTGTGATAGCTACTAGTGCTTGTCATGGTCGTATTTATATTGGCTTTCTTCGCTGGTGGCGGCTGTGGTTGCATTTGCATTTGCATTTGATTTTGTGGCTGAATTTGTGACTGAGACTGTTGTTGTTGCTGCTGACCCGGCAAGGGTGTCATGTCTCAGATTGACGAATTAAATTGATTGTAGAGCTTGATGTCCTTCATTTCCATTTCGCCGGGCCGTGACTTGTGATACGTATAAATGTGGGTCATTAGGGAATTCCGAGAGCAATAGACCCGCTCACAGATGGCGCAGCGATATTCCTCCTGCCGCACCGCATGCTTGTCGGCAATGTGACGCTTCAATGAGGCTTTCGAGCAGAGGAGCTTACCGCAGAGTTGGCATGAGAAGAGTTTCTTGGGCGAGTTTCCTGCAAATTGTTGGATTTGTGGATTGGATTTTTTTGTTTGTTCTTGTTTTTTTTTGTATGCTCAAAATAGATTGTATATATAAATTTTTTTTTTGGGATTTTTTTTTGTAGGAATTTCAGTAACCAATTCTAAGAGAATCAGTTTCTCAAAGATTTTATGTACATTTTCCCTTTTCGAGGAGCATACTTTTTGGGGGGGTACTGAAAATGTGTGATTCGTTACACACATGAATATATCCTGAAGTTTATGGGGATCAGGACGTATTCATGAGTGTGTTGGCAAAAGGACATTAATAATTTAACAATACATAAACAGATACATAACAAAAATTAAGTTTGGAGATTTTTGAATCTGTGGGAAGGGGGGGTGGGGGGTGTGCACCACCAACACCACTGGCGGGGGCAATGGGTCAAATGTTATCGACTAACAGTTAACAGTTATATAGGTTACAAGTAGAGCGTTATCGGTTATCGGTTGTATATGTGCGTATGTGTGTGTGTGTGTGTGTGTGTGTAGATGGGTGACTTTGAGTTGGTTTCTAGCTAAATGTTAGGCCCGATGATCAACAGGGGAAGACACTGAGAGCGACACAGGGACAGAGCACAAGGACACAGGCTGCACCTGGGGCACGATGATGGCGAGATGGAGAAGAAAATGGGCAAAGTGAATATAGGTTTAAGGGCACTCCACACAGTTGACCAAGTCAGAGACAGACAAGGAGCAGATCGGCAACATTTTCCCTTCCAGGATCCTCCCCCATTCAAGGAATACACCCACACACAGGTGGCGCTACAACAAACAAGAATGAAAGCCTCCGGCACATACAATTGTTCACTTATATACATTCTATTTATTTAAATAATAACACGATATCAGTTTGTTTTTTTATTTTTATGAAAATACTTTCGTCTCCTCGATGTGTCTCTGTCTGTCTGTGTGGGTGTGTGTGTGTGTGTGCGAGCCTTTTCTTATCGAAATGAATGTTTCCTTGTTTGTATTTTTTGTTTTTTTGTTACACAAAAATTCGTAAAATTATTAATTATTGAAAACTTTGTTTACTTAATTTTTTTTTTTCATTGCTTTGCATATACATTTACTCATGTATTTGATATATGTAAAATGTATGCATGTGTGCGTGTGTGTGTGTGTGTGTGTTTATATTACACAGGAGACAAAAATGTACAATTTTCTCTTACTAGGCTAGAGCGGAAAACTTAATAGTTTGTTATTTTTGTAAGTTTGTGTTTATTGTTAAGTTAAGTTTTTGCCAAAATGAAAAATTTTATTTTTATCTATTTTTATTTGGTATTCTGGCTATGGCTATTGGGGCTATGGATCTACGATCCGTATGCCTGGTTTTAAGATGATTTTACGGGGATTAAATCACGGTTGCCGAAAAAAAAACAAAAATAAAAATTGTACCTTGTTTAATTGTTTTGCTATTGTGGCTATTGTTTGTTTGGTTTTTGTTTAGGTTTTACTCATTGTCTGTGGTGCGGGGCGGCTAGATCTTCGATCTGGAATGGGTCTTGGCTATGGATTCCGATTTAGATTCGGTTGCGGTATCTCCGGTTATGGTTAAGTTTATTATTTCTAACGCTATAAATATATTTAAGCGCCTGTACTAGATGAGATATTGGTATTGAGAATTGGCTTCTGTTGATTCTTTGATTCCTGTCTGCCGTCGTCTTGCATGCATTATTATTCGATTGTTGAATCCTTTGAGTTCCTTTGCTATTTTTAATATGTATATGTAGTTACATTTACTGCTTTGTTTTTTTTTTTTTGTTTACTGTTTTACTGTTACTTTTACTGTTATTGGTAGTTAGTTTTATTTCTTATATCGCGTATTGTAATTGCTGTTATGGTAATTGTAAGCTTTCTGTGGCTTGGAGCTAATGGTTCATTGGATAATACAGAAGTTCAGAGTAATGCATACATTGACTTAATTGGCAAAAGGGGGGCTACACGAATAGGAATATAAACAATAAAAAAAAAGTATATATATATATATATTGTATATATTTAGAACCAACCATAAAGCGGGCCTTCTAGGTATTTCCTTTGCTTTCTTTTTGGTTTCTCATTTCTGTGTTTGCTTTCTGGTTTCTTACTGCTGCTATTTCGAGTATCAATATGCTATTTAGTTAGTTTTAGTTTAGTTAGTGGTTGTTAGCAACCCCCTTCTCCTTCTCCCTGGAGTTCTGCTTGCTGTACTCACATGTGGACTGAGTCTTTGTGGGTGTGTTTTTGTGAATATTTCTGGTTGCTGCCTTAGTAAGTTGATATTGTAAACAACATTTAGTTGTAATTGGGTTTTACATTTACATTATACATTTCTCCACATTTATTGAGCATAATCAAAAATAGATAATCATAATAATCATAATAATTAATTAATAATTAAATAAAAAAACGAGGTGACATTTGTGGATATTGTTGAGGTTCGGTTCTATAGATCTCTGATCTCTCGCGTGGGCATAACAAACACGGAGGGTTCTCCCTTAATTTTTTTAAGTTAAAATACAAAGTTTATGCACAGTATTTTGTTATTATAGTCATGTGTGTATGTGTGTGTGTGTATATAGTATATGTCGCGTAGTCTAAGTAAATCGAAAATTTGGTATCAAAACGTGGATGATTAATATCAAACTTAATCAACATTTCAGACTTTTCGGTTTGCCAAAAGAAGCAAGAACAAAAAAAAAAAAAATAAAGAATATATATATATATATATAAATGGGGAAATTATGAGTCTGTCAGTGTGTGTTTGTGTGTTACACTAATTGCTAATTATAATAGGTTTTCTTTTTATCATTTTCTTTGCTTTTTGTATAAAAAATAAAATTCGACTATACTCGCACACAGCTCCTGCTTTTGCTTTCGCTTCTGTTTGTGCCTTTGCTTTTGCTTTCATTTTCCCACTCAAACTTCCTCTGTTAGGGGTATGTAAAGATACCCAAATTTCGTCCCCCCGCCCCCCACACACTTTTAACTAAGGCTACTACTGATCATCTTTCACGTATTCAGTCCCCCGTCCAAACTTCCTATATCCAAGATGAAATTGCACGAAGTTCCACTTCGAATGATCGTTCAATCTTCAGTCTTCAAATTAATGTAAAGTTGCGAAGCAAAGTAATACCCCTTCAATTTTGATTATGCGTTCAGTATAGTTTGTGTCTCTGCCAATGGAAAAGCATATACATATACATATACATATATATATATATATATATATATATATATATATATATATATATATATATATAGTCGCCGTTTAAAGCTAGTCAGTCCTTGTCCTAGTCCCGCTCCTCCTCTGTGTCTGCCGCCACCTCAGCTTTAGTTTCAGTTTCACTTTCAGTTCTATGTACAATCCCCCCAAGATTTTGTGTGTGTGTGTGTGAGTCCATAGTCTTATATCCATATATATATATATTATATCCATATAGTTATAGTTATTATGTTGTTATTATTATATGTAAAAAAAAAAATTGTATTACACACACAGTTCTTCTTGTATTTCTTTGTTTCTCTGCGACTTACTTTTAGTAGGTCTAAGTTTTACATGGGATTTTTACATAGACCTTGGCTCTACTACTCATTTCATGAATATTTTTTTTTAGTGTACACATATGTTATATATATATATATATATCTGCTCTGATATCTTATATCTTACTATGATACACATAATAATAATAATAAAAAAAAATGACAAAAAAATATGCATTAGTTGTATGTATGTGTGGATGAAGAAATAGACTTTAGAAAATGCTGTACAAAGACTGGAATAAATGGTAAATGTGATTTTTTTTTTTTTGGGTTTTTAGGGATATTCGGTTCTTTCGGTTTCCCCTTGGCTAATACTCGGGTTGTGCTTATGGGATGGGGGGTAGGTGGGGGGGGGAAAGGGTTGAATGTATGAGTGATTAACAGTCTTCTCTCCCGGCTGCTGCTTTCTTCTATCCTAAATCTCTAAGTCTCTCGCGTAGATAGAGAGTTCTTCTTGCTCTTCTAAAAACTCACAGCTCCCAATTTGGGAGACTAAAAAAAAAAAATCCTTATATGTACGCATGTGTGTGTGTGAGAGTGTGAGCGTGTATTCATGTGTCCTTGCAAGTCCTTTATTCCAGTGTTTTTTATATCGTAAAAGACTTTTTGTTTCTGCGCTTGCTTTATAATCAAGTCGTAAATATAATCACAGTTTTTCCATTTGCCTAAAAATTGGTTTTCTTTCTCTCTCTCTATCTTTGTCTTTCATCTCTCTCTCTCTTCTCTCCCAGGTTCGTTCGTTCGGTTCCTTGGTATCCTTTGCTGGCTTGCATCATCTTCTCGTCGCTGTCCTGGCCGAAAAAGTCTTTGAATTTTCCGCTTTCTGTGAGATCCGAAATATACATTGTTGTGTGTGGTTATGTGTGTGTGTGTGTGTGTGTGTGTGTGGGTTTATGGGTGTATCCTCCTTCCATCCTGTACCACTCCTCCTCCTCCTGCTCCTGCTTATTCTGTTCCAGCTTCTGCTCTTTGCTCTCCGTAGCATACTTTCCAGCGCTTATTGATCTAATAAATTCATGCGTTCGTAGGGATGCTGATGCGGATGCGGCAGCTGGTGGGGATGCTGATGCGACAGCGGATGATGGCCCAGATGATGCGGCAAATGATGGAAGCCGCCAACGCCGCCACCACCACCACTGCCGCCGCTGCCACCTTCCAGCTGTGTGAGATCCACGGTGGGCGTAGTGCCACTCGAGCCCGGCCCGTACTCACCACCCTCCACCACCCCTGATCCTGGTCCAGCGCCCCCCATCGATCCCGGACCCGCTGCAGCCGCCGCCGCTGCTGCTGCCGCCGCAGCTGCCGCGGAGTTATTGAGCGCCACGTGGAACAGCTGCTGCAAGAGTTGCTGCTGATCTTATAAGAAATCCATGCACGGCTTAACAATGCCCGGCGACGACTGCTGCTGTTGCTGATGTTGTTGCTGCTGCTGTTGTTGTTGCTGCTGCTGCTGCTGCTGCTGGTGGGCCGCCGCCAGTTGAAGCGTGGAACTGGCCGTGCCACCGGCCACTGCAGCTGCACCCACAATAGGCGATAGCAGCAATTCGGCGGCTGCAGCTGCTGCTGCTGCGGCAGCGGCCACAGCATTGCCACCAGCACCGCCGGCTCCCCCAGCCACACCACCGCCACTCGCAGCGGCGGCGGCACTTAACGAGCTCAACGACTGATGCAGACGGCTGCCAGGACTGCCCACCGCTTGGCCAACGCCGCCGCCATGATGGAAATACGAATGATGATTCTTCTGTCGACGATGATAGATGCTCTTGTGATTATTCAGCGAGTTCAGGGTGCGGAAGACCTTGTGGCACAAATTGCAAACGGCATTGTTTAGCGGCTGCAAATGCTGCTGCTCCTTGTGCCGCTTCAAAGTGAGCTTGGTGCTCAGCAGCTTGCCGCAGACATCGCACCGATGGCAGGCATTCAGGGGTAAGGGCAATAGCAATCGATTGGCCTGGGCCACATCCTGGGCACGGACCGAGGACAGGAGACTGCTGGCCGGACTGGCGCCGCTATTGCTGCTGCCTCTTTGCGTGGCGGCGGCATTGCCAGCAGCCACGGCGGCTGCCGATGGCGATAGAGACGCTCGTCGATGGTGCATGAGGGCATGATGATGCTCCAGCGGTGATCCTGCCCTGGCCAATGCATGGGCATGGGCAGCATGAGCGGCATGGGCATGGGCATGATGGGCAGCAGCCGCAGCGGCTGCGGCGGCGCTTAGCTCATGGTGGGTGGCATGCAGCTGATGGTGGCTGGGCAGCAGCGACAACGGATGTTGGCCAAAGTGCGGATGATGCGAGGAGGGCGGCGGCGGTGGCGGCTGTAGTGGGGACGAGGATGGTGAGCCTCCGGTGCCGCCGCCTCCTCCTCCTCCTCCTCCCACTCCTCCCTCAAGCTCTCGATCGTGGGATAGCGAACGGTCTCGGTCTCGGTCTCGCTCCCGCTCCCTTTCCCTTTCCCGTTCCCTTTCGCGCTCCCTCTCACGCTCTCTGTCCCGCTCTCGCTCTCGCTTCAAATAGGCGCTGGGCGAGGGCGTGGCACTGTGACCCGTTTCCGTGGCGCCGCCAAGTGAGGAGCGGGAGAGGCTACGTTCGCTGCCGGCGGTAATATGCAGATCGCTGCCGCTGGACTTGCCGCTTTGCTTCAGCTGTTGTTGTGGACTGTTGGCGAGTGTTGTGGAATGATGTTGTTGTTGTTGTTGTTGTTGTTGGAGGAGGTGGTGGTGTGTTTGTTGATGGTGTTGTGGTGATGATTCTGGGTCTATTTGTTGTTGATTGTTGTTGTTGTTGTTGTTGCTGTTGTTGTTGTTGTTGTTGTTGTTGTTGTTACTACTATTACTAGGTGTGCCACTACCGCCGGGCACTATGACGCCGCCGAGTAGGCTGCCGGTGTTGCCACCTAAACGGTCATAAAAAATAGGAAGAGAAGAAAAAAAGAGACAATAGTGACTTTTCTGTATATTTGACTTTGTTGTTATTATTATTTTTTTTTCTGTTTTTTTTTCTGTTTCTTGTTTGTAATTGTTGTTTAGTAAGTGTTTGTTGTCTGTCTGTCTGTGTTTTTTTTTTTTTTTTTTTTTTTTTTTTTTTTGTTTGTTGTGGTTGTGTTTTTGTGATGTGTCGTCGTCTTTTGTTGTTGTTAGTGGTGTCTTGTTGTTGGTGTATCTGTTTTGTTGTTTCTGTTTGTTTTTGTTTGTTTGTTGTTGTTTGTTTTTGGTTGAATTTTATATAACACTAACAAATCCAGGCTCAAAACAATGTAAATTTGCTAACTTTGCAAGTTTTTTTTGTTGCTATTTCATTCAATGTTTTTGTTTTTATTTTGCTTTTGTTTCTATGTATTTTGCTTGAAAGAACGCTGGCTGCTAATTCTCTCGATTCAAAATCTGATTCAGATTCGGAGTGCAATTCGCATTTCGGTTTTCGATTTATGGTTTTTTTTTCTCATTCCCTTGGTAATATTTTTATTTTTATTTTTTTTTTTTGGTTTGGGGAAAACGCATGGAAATAAAATGGTAATAAAACGGTTTGTTGACTGTTGTTGTTGTTGTTGTTGTTGTAGCTGTGGCTGTTGTTCTTGTTGTTATATTTGTTGTTGTTCTTGAATTCAAATTTTGAAGAGTTCTCGTGCCGCAGGTTGGATGTTTTTTTTTTCTTTTTTAGTTCGAAACTCGACTCGACTGGGAGGTTGAACCCAAACTCGAACTTGAACCCAGAAACGAACTCAAGGTCGAATTCGGGTTCAAAAGTCTGTGCCGTCCCACCTCCCCCCGAACACCAGACGGGGTTTTGGGGGGAGAGACCGTTAGTTTTGAAGAATAATAATTTTTTTTTTTCGAGTTTCGTTGATGCTTTTTTTTAAAAACCAATTTTTTGGATTGTCTTCGATTTGGATTTGTCGATCGATTGCTCGATTGTTCGAATTTCGATTCAATTTCAATATCAATTTTAATTCCAATTTTGTTTGCGTTCAATTTTCGTTTGTCGTTGGTCGTTTTCAATTTCGATTTTGTTATTTTTTTAGCAAAATTTTGAAACAATTGTTTTTGGCCTGATTGATTTGTTTTTGTATATATATAAAATATGTTTTTTTTAGTATTATTTTGATTTCTCTTTTTTTTTTGGTTATTTTTCTTTTCTTTTAGTTTAGTCGCAAGTTGTCAATAATTTTTGCTCTTGCGGTTGTCACTAGTGTCTCTTTTTTTTTCAAACTCAATCGCAGCACCGTTGCCTGTGTTGGGTTCTGGATAGGAAATTTGGGATTTGGGGAAGCCAAATGTGCGGTAGATTAACGTGCTTGGTTTTGGGGGGGGGGGGGGGGTTGAGGGGGACACAAACACACACACACACACAAACTCAGGTTAACGACTTTCTCCAATGGTCGATGCTGTGTGTGTGTGTGTGTGAGTGTGCGGAGATTGGGGTCACACCTAAAGATGATGTGGATGTGGGTTGAGAGTATTAGTAGTTGTGTGTCGCTCATCATGGGGGGGGGGGGGGGGGGTTTGGGGCGAGGGTTTTCTTAAAATAGTGATCCTGCAGCTGAGAGAGAAAGTGTCGGTTCGGATTCAGTACGGTTCGGGGTTCAACACACTTTTGACAATGAAACACTGAGGAGCTCTGAGGGGTTAGGGTAAAGAAAGGGTAAATAATGATGCCCACAGGATGAGCCTGACGCCTCGAGTGACATGCAACCAGGGGGGTAAGGATATCTGGGAGGGGGGGGTAGGTTTGGGTTTTAAATGAAATATTCGCTTTGATGTGTAGACGTTTATTGTAATTATTATTATATAGAGCGCAAGTGCAATCGCTCTTATATCGTACATGGATCTCAACTGCTTGGCTTGTGTGTATGTGTGTGTGTGTATGATTGTGTGTGGTGTTATATATGAATATATATTTGCTTGTATCATAGATATATCTTATCTGTATCTTTACTTAGCAGCACTAAACATTAACGAACACAGGTGTACTCAATATATCAAAGTATCCGGGTCAAAAAAACATAGCTTAACCTTCTATATATCATATCATATCATATCATATATATATATATATATATATATATTTTTATATAATAATCGCATAACTAGTTTAACATTAAATACAATACAAAAAAATGCAAAAGATACAAATAAAAAAAAAAAAAATTCACTTACATACTAATGGGTTAAACATTTCTCTTAGCCTACAGAGGGTGTATGGTGTGTGTATGGTGTGTGTGTTTGGCCTAAACCTAACTATTCAGAATCGTTACCTAGGTTAGAGTATTTCAAGAAAAGATCATTTTGCAAATTGGTCGGTCGTTCGGTCGGTCGGTCGCTCGCCCCCTTTCGCTTTTCTCCTATACTCCTCCCTCTTCTTCTTTAAAAATAGTAACGTTTTTTTTTTTTTCTTTTATTCAACATTCTATATACTATATATTTTATATGATTTTTTGTGTGTGTTTTTTTTTATAGGTAAAAACTGTAAAACTGTAGCTTGGTCTTTTCTTAATTTCAGTGCAGTAAAGAGTAAAAAAGAGAAAGATAAATCGTACGTCTAACGTGATCGATATATATATATATATATAATTTCTGCAAATCTGATAAATTGTATTTAGTTAAAGCCATTTCGAAGAATTCACTACGGGCACCTCTGCTGTTTGCTGCTACTCTAGCTCCTACTTAATGTTATTAAGACTTTTATAGCTGACAAAAATAATGGTGTGCAGATGATCTGGGTTTAGGGAATGGATTGGGACATGGATTGCCAATGGGTTAAGGAATTTCTCAACAATTCCCGGGGTTATCTACAACTAACGATTACTTTTGTATAAACTGTGTATCCTGTGTGCTTAGCAACTACCAAAGGCAACTAATTGTAACTAGCCTAGAATTGTGTGTCTCTCTCTAGAACTTTCCTAAACTTTAATTTGTGTACAAAAGCACCTTTCTGCAGTTCTGTGTTTGTGTGTGTCCTTTGCCTTACAAGAACCGACTAAGGCGAGCCCTTCCCTATTTCCCCTCAACTCGAAAACCCTCCATTGCCGCCATTGCTGGGTTGCTGTGGGTGATGATGATGACGACGCCGCGGCTGCTGGTAGTCAAAGTACATGAAGCCCTAGGAGGAGGACGAGTGATGATTTAGCTGCTGCTGCTGCTGCTGCTGATGGTAGAAGCTATTAGCCGTTGAGGCTTGGGCGGCCACTGGCCCGCCACCGGGCTCCTGCTTGGGCTGCTTGAGGTTGCGATGGTAGATGCTCTTGTGGTTGCGCAGACTATTTAGCGAACTATAAACCCGCTTGCATATGTTGCACACGGGCTCCTTGGTGGGTCGCATATGCACGTTTTGGATGTGACGCTTGAGGCGTGTCAGTGAGCTTAGATTCTTGTTGCATGGATTGCAACGGAAATCATCGCCGCCGCTGGTTGCACTGCCAAGTCCGCCTGTGCCACCGCTGCTAGCACCGCCAACGCCGCCACCTCCTGAGGTATTAAGACCCGCATTTGAGTTATTTAAGGAGCTGTTGGCACTGCCGCTGGTCGAGGCCGAGGCTGCCGAGGCCGCCATGTTGGCCATTACCGCTGCTAGCATTTGCTGTTGGGCCGTGGTGGCCGCCGAATTGGGCGTCGGTGTGCTGCAGGTACCCAGGATACCATTCGGCGTCTGGCTGCCAGAGCTGCTGCCACCCTGATGCTGGTGGTGCTGCTGCTGCTGTTGCTGTTGCTGCTGTGAGGTCTGGTGTGGCGATGCTTGATGCTGATGCTGATGCTGATGCTGGTGGGGATGTGGATGCTGTTGCAGGGCGGTCACCGAGAGGCCGCCGCCGTTGCTGCTTCCGTTGGCTGCGAATGTGGAGAGGTTAAGGCCACAGATGCCGGAGGCACTTGTGATGGCTGTAAGTCGAGTTGGAGTTCGGATTATTGTTGTTGTTGGTGATGGAGTTTTGGTTGTTGTTGTTGGGTTAGAGTTGTGGTTGTAGTTTGTTGGTAGAGAGTAAACGTTGTTGTTGTTGTTGGTAATCAAGTTGTTGTTGTTTATTGTTGTAGTTGTAGAATTTGTCGTCAGTTTACCTGACGACAAAGTGGGGAAGAAAGTCAGAAAACGTCGCATTAGCCCAAGGACAACGAGTTTTATTTATTGGTGTTTTTTTTTTTTTTTTTTTTGGAATTTTTATTAAAAAATTTCTTTGCCTCAATTTCTTCTCTTTGGCTTCGGATTTTGAAATTTGGAAATTTCGAAAATTTAGACTCGATTCTTTCTTATTTCTTTCTGTGCTTTATTTTTCTTACTGTTTTGTCGGATTTTCTTTTTAATCGAAACAAATGAATTTCGTTAGCATTTTTTGCATCAAATATAAGTAAGTTGTTTTATTTTTTTGTTTATGCTTTAGCTTTTGCTTCAGCTAATTGGCTAAATTTAACTTTGGATTTATTTTTCGATTGTTCAATCTATTTTTTTTTTTTTTTTTGTCTTTTTCTTGTGCGTGACATTAAAGAGAGACAGAGAGAGAGATAGAGAAATATATAGATAAATAGACATATAGGAAGAGAGAGAGAGAGTGGGAGAAATAGATGGGGGGCGAAGAGATAGATAGATCGATAGAGCAAGGATCAGGATCATTATCGAGATCTCGGGTGAAGGGCAGAGATGCGGAAAAGAAAACGCTGATTCTTCTTCGGGGGAAATTCTTCTGTGCGGGGCTAGAGGGAAAGGGGGTTGGTGGGTGGTATGAGAAATTTACTTTCTTTTTTGATTGTTCGTCGACATTGAGTTTTGTTAATGGTTTCTTTCGTTTCATTCATTCTAAATTCTTCGGGGTTTCATTCTTCTCTTGTTTTTCCTTTTTAATTTCAATTTTCTTGTATTTTTTTTTTCTCTGTGGTTTCTTTGGTTTTGAGGTTTAAAAGGTTGTTTGTTGGCTGGTGTTTTGGGGTTGTTTGTTGGTTTGTTGTTTTTGTTGTTGTAATTGTTGTTTAACTCATTACCAAGTGTGCAGTGTGGTAATTTACAAAAAGGGGGGGTTTTTTAGAATAGGGAAAAGGAGGAAGTTTCTTTTTTTTTTTTTAATACAAACGTGAGAGAAGGAGGATCTATAGAGGAGTGTGTGTGTGTGTGTGTGTTGTTCGGTTTCCCCTGTATCTGTGTGTGTGTGTGTGTCAAACACCATCACCGTTAAGTTCTAGTAGTAGTGGTAAAAGTTGTTGTGTTCTGTGTTTTCTTCCAGTGTTCGTGTTCTCTGTGTGTTCTCTCTGGCCTTCCTTGGTGTCTCTGTGTGTGGGCATAGGGGGTGGGGGAACTGTGTGTGCGTGTGTGTGTGTGTGTTGTTCAGGTTGTGTCACTTAATAAGCACTAAAATTAAACCCTTGCCAAAATCACCTTCATCTTTCTTCACTTATATATTCATCATCATTATCATCATCAACCCTCTCTTCTCTCTGGGCTCTTAAACTTTAATTGTTTTCGAGTTCGATTTTTCGATTTTCTGTTTAAATTTCAAATTTGTTTTATGATAGCAAAAATTTTGTAAAATATACATTGTGCTTAAATTACATAAAACTTTGTTTTTTTTTTTTTTAATTATTTCTTTTGGAAGCTTTGGAAAGTTTGAAATGGTTGGTATGTATTTTTCTAAAAAATTGATTTATTATTTTTTTTTTTTTCAGTGTTTCAATAGATTTTCCATTCCTTCGGCCGCTTGCCAAATGATTAATTTATCAATTTTTTTGTGTGCTTAGTTGGTAACTTAAATAGATCGGTGGATCGGTTGTCGATAATTGGTGATCAGTTGATCAGTGGATACATTTTTATAGATTTTTTTTTTTCCGATATTTTCGATTCTAGTTTCAGATCGGAACTTAAAATTAGTGAATTTTGAATGCCTTCGCATGGGAGTTAATGTTAAATTAGGGTTTTAATTCTACGTAAAGCTATGTAACTGATTATTCTTTCTGCCTCTGTGTTTTTGTTGTGTTCTTGTGTGTGTATGTGTTCTTGTTTTTTTTTTTTTTTATTTATAGGAATAGCAACAAATATATATGTATATATATAGAGCGTAATTTAAAGCGGTTTGTCAATCAATCAATTTTATATACTTGAAGCCTTGAGTTGTTTTCTTGATCAGTTTTTGTGTTCTTTTAGTTTTAGTGCTGGTTTTTGGGGGTTGGGGTTTTGAG
>VNJN01006988.1:0-16592 GCA_008042485.1 Drosophila mayri | reverse complement strand
TATGGACCATATGTCTTATCCAAAATGTGATCTCGCGCTAGCTGACTAACACTAAAATTTTTTAAACTCTTTGCAAGCGGTGGTGGTTGAATCGGACTCAATGTTGGTGTATGAGGAGGGAAGGGTTGAAATGATGATACACTTGATGGGCGAACACTCGTTTGGTTTGGTTTGGAAAGAATGAGGAAGAATCACTTACAACATCGTCATCATCATCATCTATAGCTGGTTGTGAATAAAATTGATCATCATCATCATCATTTTCATTCTCATCAAGAGTATCCCCATAATCCCCTTCACTTTTTAGCTTCCAATCCAGTGATTTGTATTCCTCATATATAGGTTTTGAACTCTTAGTAGCTGCTGTATAAAATGATAGTTTCCTCTTTTTCATATGTGCTGTCTTAATATCAAATTCTTTTTAAAATTTTTTTTCTTCTTTATTGTTTTCCAATTTTTTATTATTTACAAGTTCATTTAAAGGATCAGTTATAGGTTAAAATGTTTCCTCCAATCCCTTAATATTCTGAGATTTAAATTGTTTTAGCTCGAGAATTTTTTTTTTTTAAAGCATTTCGAGTTTTATTCAATTGTGTTAAAATATTATTATTTATTTTATCTATAATTTTTAAGACCAGGAGTGGTTATTTCAGTTTTGAGGTTGCTAATAATAATCCAATAATCTCATAATTATTAGATTATAGTGAGTATATATAGCTGATCTGATAAACAGACCTGAACTGTTTTAATAGGTCTGATAAACAGATCTTATCTGTTTTAATAGGTCTGATAAACAGACCTGAGCTGTTTTAATAGGTCTGATAAATAGACCTGATCTGTATTATGAGACCAATTAAAACAGATCAGGTCTGTTTATCAGACCTGTTCTGATGGACGATCTGTTTCATGAGCACTGAAAAGTAAAAAAGGCTAAAAAAGAAATTCCCAAGTTCCAAATTAAAAAATCTTTATAAATTTTAGTTTAAATTTAATTTTATTTATTTATTTATTTTTTTAAGCTGAAAATTTTAAAGCTAAAAAAGAAATTTTCCAAGTCCCTTTCCCAATTAAAAAATTCTATAAATTGTATTTCAAGTATTTTATTTATTTATTTATTTATTTATTTTTTTCAAGTTAAAAAAATCTTTAAATTTTATTTTATAGTATCTATTTTATTTATTTATTTATTTTTTACATTATTAATTGGAAATCTAAATTTCCATCCTCTTACTTTATTAAATTATACCTTTCTACGCTAAAAAAGTTGAGGATATAGTACTCAACACAATTGTATCTCTCTGGGAGATACAAAAAGTGATTCTTGAGCTCCAACTTAACGTTGGAGCCAAATTTCCCCGATGACCGCTTAGCTGAAAAAATTTCCATCGGTGTGTTGATGGGGAGTTGATTGATCTTAAGTTTGCCTTTAACTCTACACGAGTTAAAGGCAAGCATTAGAGGATCCATTTTAATATCCTCTATTAGCACATCCAAATCCGCTTGGGTTACACCAGGGGAATATTGGATGTGCAAGCGCTGGTCTTCTTGATGTTACCCTTTTTGTTGTTGTTGCTGGTTGTCGGGTTCATCTTGGTGCTGGTGCTGATGCTGCTGCTGATGCTGCTACTGATGCTGCTGCTGGTGCTGGTGTTGGATGCTGGTGCTGGATGCTGGTGCTGGATGCTGGTGCTGGATGCTGGTGCTGGATGCTGGATGCTGGTGCTGATGATGATCGGTAAACGACGAGCTGGCGGATTTTATACCCGTCAAGGAGTACATTTCTTCTCCCACTCCAAATCACCACTCTTCCTCACTCTTACAGTTCTCTGTTGTCCACTTCACGAAATGAAGTCTAGTAAAAATTTGAGACATAAATGTCCGCAGTTGAATGTACCAAATTTTTGGTAGCGTTTGTAATTATATCTTAGGTTTTTTTTGCAAATATCTAATTACTTGTAATGGTGGTTGTAAATTCCCAAAACTATCAAATTTAATTGATTCTATTTCTTTCCTATAATACGCTACCCAATGCGTTCTTTCAGATGTCGAGTCTGCTAAATTTAAAATTCCACACTCAGAGTGATGAGTTAATTTGGGTAATTCATCTTTCAAAGAAACTCCTCGAAAATGTGGAATATGTGTTAAAGGAAACTTTATTATATAAAAGTTGGATAATGCTCTATTGGCTAGCTCATTTAGTCGTTTTTTTGGTAAAAAACCGAGTCCGCCGCGTCTCTCTCTCTGACGACTTTTCAAGTCCAACCATTCGCTCTTGCGGGAGACTTTCGAGTCCAGGCACCGAAGACTTTCGTGTCTGCCGAATCTTTCTCTGAAGACTTTCGAGTCCCCGCGAACTGTAGACTTACGAGTCCGCCTCTCTCTGAAGACGTCCGAGCTCGCCTGCGAACTGCCGAGACGAAGACTACAAGGACGCGAGAAGCCCGACGGCCGAGACATCGGCGATTCCTGGTTCCCGACATAGCAGATCTGAAAACTCTGTCCCGTGAATGATTCAATAAAGAGCCAGATTTATTTAAGTTAACCGAATTATCTCCTCTGTTCTTACTGGGAAACGGGCAAACTTCTCTTACAGCTACCACTCGGACTACTAAAACGGACTCTGGCCGTCCCTGAGCTATCTGGAAACTGGGCGGCAGACTGTCACATTGGCACCCGAACAGGAAGAGTGGTAGTAAGAGAAATCCCGAAACCAGGAGAGCAGGTCCGGCTGGGCATACATGACCCGACAAAGCAGATCTGAAAACACTGTCCCGTGAATGATTCAATAAAGAGCCTGATTTATTTAAGTTAACCGAATTCTCTCCTCTGTTCTCACGGGGAAACGGGCAAACTTCTCTTACAGCTACCACTCGGACTACTAAAACGGACTCTAGCCGTCCCTGAGCTATCTGGAAACTGGGCGGCAGACCGTCACAAGCTCTCTCACTAATACTACTATTCCCCGCTTTTACTCGTTCCCAAGCACTCTCAATTAAAACCGAGTCTGCTTTATAGCGTTCACCCAAGTCATGGATTTTTGAATATGCAATATCGTGTTTTCGAAAGGTTTCATCTAAACTATTGATACCCCGATCACCACGTAGCAATCGTTTCTCTAGTTTTGTGCCAGGTCCACAGTATTTGTAGCTAGGTATATGAGCTTCAAAGGGTAGAGTGTTTATCAATTTATTTATGAGACCAGTACCCTGTTTGACATTTTATTTATGACTGTTTATATTATAAAAATGTTTCGTCATTTTAAATCATCCTCAATTATCGAGTGCTTGTTATTGAATGAAGTACTCATCTCAAAAACATGCGTTTATTAAAGCAAAATAAAAGTATTGTAGTAAGGAATATTGAAGGTGATGCACAGGGTGAGAGTACACACCCCCGCCACAGCTCATTGTTACCAAACACAATTAGAGCTTTAATTGCTGGTCCATCAAACTGCGGAAAGACAAACGTTCTTATTTCGCTTTTGGACAGTCCTAATGGATTAAAATTTGAAAATTTATATATATTTTCAAAGAGTTTATATTAACCAAAATATGATTATTTGGAAAAACTTATTAAGCCGATACGAGGAATGAGTTATTACACATTTTCTACAAATGACGCCGTTTTGTCACCGCAAGAAGCTAAAAATAATTCCATTATGATATTTGATGATGTTGCGTGTGAAAATCAAGACAATATTCGGAACTATTTTTGTATGGGACGACATAGAAAAATTGATTCATTCTATTTACCTCAAACGTATACACATATACCTGTTAGGATGCACTACGGCCAAGATATGAACTCAGCGGCCCAGAGTCCCTTTCCAGTTAAATTTATAATTGGAAAACGCCAGGAAATGGATGGGCCGAGGGTTTTAAGGATTTTTAGGGTGGGTTTTCTCGGCTCTCAACTGCCAGACTACGTTGCCCGCGCTGGGCGGGTCAGAAAACTACCGGCTCGGGGTCTCCCAGCAGCCAGATTCCCCCTCTAGAGACTGGAATCGTTGCCCGGGGTGACCCAGCAGCCCGCTCCCGCGCCCGCAACCCAGACCTATGACCACGGCGCCGGCGTGCCCGAGCTGCCGCGGCCCGGCGGCTCCGCCGTGGTATTCCAACGGCAGGCCGTCGCCCTCCCCTAAATATGCCCCCTTGACTCGCAATTTGCCAGCGGCGGCGCCCGGTCTAATCCCTGCGGCGCATACTGAGACTAGGCAAGACGGCTGGGAAGGGTCCCACAGCCGCCGCCCGCGTCCACGTCCTGCCCAAATCCGCGCCTGGAATTACCCAACGGCAGCTGAGATGGGGAGTAGGGGGCACAGCGGGGTGTGAGGGGCTGGTTAGCGTAGGAAGAAAATAATATTATGTTTCGTGTGTTCATACTATTCTTTATTTTTCAGTGTGTTTGCCTGTGCTAATCTTCCCTGAGCTCGTAAAATGCCCCGTTTTATTTCCCACCCCTTTTCTTGATTTTTGTCTCCTATCGCTAACACCATCTCAATGTATTATTGTATGAAAAAATGCGCCGGGCGCGGTTGGCTCACCCGGTATATTTTTGTACTTTTCAAGCAAAATTCCGTATAGTCGTTGTTCCTTGCCGTGGGGGGGAGGGCCCTCGTTGTCCTGAATGTGTCCTGGTATCGATGTATATGGTTGTCGCGGGGGGGTTGTCACTGATCTTCACTTTATCTCAACTTGTTACGCTGCTGGCCTAATTACGAGTGTCTCTTGTTTCTCGTCCCAGCCGTCGCGTGGCCTAATTCTGCCCGCTCCTCTCCCGGCTGCGCTGCCACGATCGATGGCACGCGCCGTTCCGCATTCCATGCATTCTTTTGCATGGCGAGCTTTCCGTCTCGCTCTCTCTCCTGGGAGGCAGGTGGCCCATGCAAATTCCGTTTTTGCATTCGCGGCTCTGTCGGCGCCTGCGCCGCGGGTCTCTGCCCAGATCGCGCTCTCCGGCCTTTTCTGTCGATCGCTGATTGGCGGATCTCGTATCCCGGTCATTCCGTCATTGTTTCCTCCCGTTCCTGGAGGATGTTGTTAACGGTGCGGGTTATGTTGCCCGTGACGTCAGGCTTGGTGTGGCCGAGGTGTGGGCCCGGCCCTGTGATTCCCTAACGCCTACTAACCCTAATCTTAGCCTACTTATTCTACATATTCACTTCATATTTACATTTCTCCTAGCTACCTAACCTAACCTTAACCCAAAACTTAGCCTACTATTTACATATTTAATATTTACATTTTATTTACATTTCGTGGCGGCGGCCACATCGTGACCGTCGTCACATACCAAAACATTTAATTCGAAATAATGCAAATTTTATTATAATGTTTAAACAGGATGACTTAAACATGCGTCGTATATACCGAGATCATGTAAACAGTGATATGGATTACAATTCATTTATGAATATATCAAGAACATGTTCGGGAGACAAATTTGGATTATCGACTTTTATACATTCAATTCTATACAGAATGTGGATGAGGGAAATAATCTGTTTCATATTGGAAATTAAGTCGTCGAAATACCTATAGGGTCATATGTGAAATATATAATGGATAAAATCAAGAAATATGATCTTCATAACAGATTAAAAATTGAGTGTAACACCAATACTTTGCAAGTTTAAGTTACTACCAAAAAAGAGATTGTATATTTTAATCATGAACGATCAATTTGACGACTATTTGGTTTTAATAAACGAGAATTGAGGTCAAACGAGAATGAAATTTACACTCTGATAACCCCGTAAATATTTTAAAAATAAATTCAGTTAGAATAGAATGTAACATAATTAGTGGGTTATATGTGGGGAATAAACCAAATCATGTGCTTCATGAATTTGGAATCAACGTTCCGCCAGGATGAACATTACACCACGAAATTTAATTTATTTACCTGTCAACACCAGAGAAATAAGTACACTCGAAATACGGATAACTGATCGCATCGCCCATTTGATAGCTTTATCAAACCTAAAGTTGAAGCGAAAGCATCATCATCACCACCATCACCAGCACCAAGAACATCATCACCTCGAGGATCTTCACATAAACGTCGTGCTCTCACATTAAAAAATAAATTGATTTTAAAATCACTGGGATTTAATATTAAATAGAGTTTATAACAATACAATATTCAAGTGAATGACATTTTGTATGTTCAAGAAAAACTTATTAATGATGAAAGTATTATCAAAAAGGAATATCACACTTATTTTCCTTATCAAGCGACATTCAAAGAAAACGATGAACTTAGAATCACTATTAAAAACTCGGACCTGTATGTCCTTCCGTATGAGAGTTTTCTCCACTTTGAAGGGACGCTTGGCAGAATTATTGATACGAATTCAGAATCAACTACTACAAGTGGTGTCAATGGCATGCTAAAAAATAGTTGCATGGCCTATTTTCTGGATGAAATAAGATATGAGTTGAATGGATGTGAAGTGGATAGGACACGGTTTACTGGTATTACAACAACTATTAAGAACTTTCTCTCTGTCGGTCAACAGGAAGGAGCTCTTTACCGCAACGCTGGGTGGAGTGGAGGAGATAATATCGCTTCTGGAGGACATTTCAGCTTTTCTGAGACTGTCAAATCAGAATCAATTGATGTTAAAATTTTTACAGAGCTAACTCAAGCAAGTGAGATGAATACGAAGGTATTTTGCCTTCTCATCCATGATCTGCTAGTTGAATACACACCATTGAATGGATTAGTGCAACGTATCGTTTAACAATCTTCAAAGGATAAGTTCATTTAAATATTCAAATTCGTTGGAAGCAGACGTTCACGGAGCTAATAAAAATGCTGGCAATCGAAACCAAGTGAAGAGCAAAACCCCCAGCTCAATCCATTAACTTGTTAAAAGGATAAATAATTTCATGAAAATGTTTAAGGATCAAATTTTCCCTGAACATGTTCAATATCTAAAGGAATCTTTGGAGTGTATCCACAAAACGATGCCTAATACGCCGTTGGTTACAAATATACATGGTCAACATTTTACATCTTGTTGTTAGGAAAATGAATATATCGTCAATGGAGTTGATACGTGTGCATGTCATTTCTTCACTGTACGCTCCCAAAAATCATTAAAAATTATGAAAATGTATGTTAATTTTGAATATCGCTTCTGATTATTGAAAACATAAAATAAATATTTGGAATAAATTTTAAAGAATTTTTTATATAGGAAAGGGAAGTGGAAATGGAAGGGGAAATTTCTTTTTCAGGCTTTTTACTATTCAGACTTTTTTTTTAATTTGTGACTTTTGAGTGAATGGGGCGTGACGGCACGGTTTTTCCGTAACGAAATCTACGCCATTCTTCAATTGCATCTCATCCCTTTTTTAGGAATGGATCGTGCGTCCCCCGCCCACGTACGTTTCAGGATCGTTGCGGTGCATTGACGGGGGCGGGGGCGCTACGCAAACGTGATCGGTCCGGAGCGTCCTTTCCCCGTCCCTTTTTAAGAGAGGATCATGGGCGAAAGTGCACGTGCGCTCCAGGATCACACACCTTGCCTCATCCCTTTTTAAGTAAGGGTCATGGGTAAAAGTGCGAGTGTGCTCCAGAATAACACACCTTTCCCCGTCTCTTTTTAAGTAAGGGTCGTGGGAAAGTGCACTTGCGGTCCAGGATCGCGCACGTGATCATATCCTTGTCGGTGCCTTTGTAGACTTGATATCTCAAGTACCCTTTTAGATGCTTTAACCCTAATTATTTGCATCTTTATTACCCCTCCTTGTTGACAGGTTGACATATAACCCTAATTAATTGCTTTTTTATTACCCGAATCTTGACAGCTAACCCATTAATTGCATTTTTATTACCCTTTTTGCCGACAAAAAAGGGTCCCGAAACTAAGGTTTTTATACTACTCACCACTTTTCATATATTGCAAATTAAAATTACCCTCTGTATCAACATCGATTGCCTCAAGTCCATCAAAACTTTGAAAATTATCTAGTTAATAATTTGTTAGAATGGATGTTAGATATGTTCTTAAATCATCCTTGTCAGCATATTCTTTGATGACTATGTCTGTATTTTTTTTTTTTTTTGAATCCTCCGTTTTTTATCCGTCTCCTCTGAATGTTAAAATTACCACCCGTATCTAAATAGAGTCCCGTTTCCGTTTTCTTATATCGTTTTAAATTGTTAGTGCTTTGCTTTTCATTAATATAACGTCCAAACTTGTCAACGGACATGATGAGTATAATCTCATTTGAAGATTAAACTATAAATATATAGTAAATTAGTATACAATTTTTGCATTCCTCAGTTCTTCGATTATTGATGTAATTTCGTTTATGTGATTTGTGGTTCCCGCCGTCTCGGAAGCTATTAAGAGATGAAGTCGTTCTACTAGCCTATTTGGATCATCCCAGTATACATAATTCGGTTTATTCCTCTCAAGTCTCAAGAATCCAGATCCGGCTACGGATGCAGGCTTGTGCTTGGGTGTAGACTCGGCAATGGGTAAATTAGCCAAGAGTAGTTTAATAATCTGTATGGACCATATGTCTTATCCAAAATGTGATCTCGCGCTAGCTGACTAACATTAAAATTTTTTAAATTCTCTTCAAGCGGCGGTGGTTGAATCGGAGTCAATGTTTATGTATGAGGAAGGGAAGGTTGAAATGATAATACACTTGATGGGTGAACACTCGTTTGGTTTGGTAACACGGGTAATGGTTGACGGGAGTGATGAATAGGTGGAGAGAATGAGGAAGAGTCACTTACAACATCGTCATTATCATCTATAGCTGGTTGTGAATAAAATTGATCGTCATCATTATCATTTTCATTCTCATCAAGAGTATCCCCAAAATCCTCTTCACTTTTTAGCCTCCAATCCAATGGTTTGTATTCCTCATATTTAGGTTTTGAACTCTTAGTAGCTGCTGTATAAAAAGTTAGTTTCCTCTTTTTCATTTGTGGTGTCTTAATATCAATATCGTTTTGATAGTCTTGTTCTATATTATTATCAAATTTTTTATTATTATTCACAAGATCATTTAATGGATTTATTATAGGTTTAAATGTTTCCTTCAATCTTATAATATTCTGAGATTTAAATTGTTTTAACTCGAAAAATTTCTTTTTTAAAGCATTTCGAGTTTTATTCAATTGTGATAAAATATTTTGATTCATTTTTCTGTAATTTTTAAGATCAGGACTGGTTATTTCATTCTTGGGGTTGGTAATAAACTGAAAAACGATTAATTTATAGTGAGTATATATATCTGATCTAATAGTTAGACCTGATCTGTTTTAACAGGTCAGATAAACAGACCTGAACTGTTTAAACAGGTCTGATAAACAGACCGGATCTGTTTCAACAGGTCTGATAAACAGACCTGATCTGTTTTAATAGGTCTGATAAATAGACCTGATCTGTTTTAATAGGTCTGATAAACAGACCTGATATGTTTTAATAAGTCTGATAAAAGGACCTATTAATAGGTCTGATAAGCAGACCTGATCTGTTTTAATAGATCTCATAAATAGACCTGATCTGTTTTATCAGACCTATTAAAACAGATCATGTCTGTTTATCAGACCCGTTCTGATTTATTAGGTCTTTTTATCAGACCTGGTCTGATGGATGATCTGTTTCATGAGCACTAAAAAGTAAAAACTCTAAAAAGAAATTCCCAAGTTCCCAATTAAAAATTTTGGAAATTTTAGTTTAAATTTTATTTTACTTTTATTTATTTTTTGAACCTGAAAATTAAAAAGCTGAAAAAAAAATTTCCCAAATCCCTTTCCCAATTAAAACATTTAATAAATTTTAGTTTAAATTTTATTTTTTGAACTTTGAACTTTTCCCAATAAAAATTTGTTTAAGATTTTAATTATACTTTTTATTTATCTATTTATTTTTAAGCTTAAAATTAGAAAGCTGAAAAAGAAATTTCCCAAGTCCCTTTCCCAATAAAAATTTGTTTAAATTTTAATGTACACTTTATTCTTATTTATTTTCACATAATAGATTGGAAATCTAAATTTCCATCATGTAATATTATTAAATGATATCTTTTCTCTATGAAAAACTCGTGGATACAGTCCTCAATATTATTAAATCTCTCAGAGAGATAAGCGAAGTGGTCCTTTAGCTCCAACTTAATGTTGGAGCCAAATTTCCCCGTTGACCGCTTCGCCGACAAAATTTTCATGGGCGTGTTGATGGGGAGTTGATTAATGTTGAGTTTGCCCTTAACTTTACACGAGTTAAAGGCAAGCATTAGAGGATCCACCTCAATGTCCTCTATTAGTGCGTCCAAATCCGATTGGGTTACACCCAGGGGGAGTTTGGACACACAAGCGCTGGTCTTCTTGATGTTACCCTTCTTGTTGTTGGTGCTGTTGTTGCTGGTTGTCGGGTTCATCTTTTCTACGTTGGACAAAATTTCCATCGGCTGATTCTGTGGTGCTGGTGCTGTGGTGCTGTGATGCTGTGGTGCTGGTGCTGTGGTGCTGGTATTGTGGTGCTGGTGCTGATCGGTAAATGATATTTTTCCTTGACGAGCTGGCGGATTTTATACCCGTCAAGGAGTACATTTCTTCTCCCACTCCAAATCACCACCTGCAGAGAAAGAGTAACTTTTTTACCTCTTTTTTTTCCTCACTCGTACATTTCTCTGTTGTCCACTTCATGAAATGAAGTCTAGTAAAAATTTGAGACATAAATGAATGTACCAAATTTTTGGTAACGTTTGTAATTATATCTTCTGTTTTTTTTTTGCAAATATCTAATTACTTGTAATAGTGGTTGTAAATTCCCAAAACTATCAAAGTTAATTGATTCTATTTCTTTCTTATAATACGCTACCCAATGCGTTCCTTCAGATTTATATTTCCACAATTTAAAATTCCACACTCAGAGTGATGAATTAATTTGGGTAACTCATCTTTCAAATAAACTCCTCGAAAATGTGGAATATGTTTTAAAGGAAATTTTATTATATATAAGTTGGATAATGCTCTATTGGGTAGCTCATTTAGTCGTTTTTTTGGTAAAAAACCGCCAACCTTGGAAACTGGTATAACTCACGGAATTACAATATCTGTCTTGACAAGCTTCATCTAAACTATTGATAGCCCGATCACCACGTAGCAATTGTTTCTCTAGTTTTGTGCCAGGTCCACAGTAATTGTAGCCAGGTATATGAGCTTCAAAGGGTAGAGTGTTTATCAATTTATTTATGAGACCAGTACCCTGTTTGACATTTGATTTATGACTGTTTATATTATAAAAATGTTTCCATTTTATATCATCCTCAATTATCGAGTGCTTGTCATTGAATGAAGTACTCATAACGAAAAAATTCGTTTATTAAGGCAAAATAAAAGTATTGTAGTAAGGAATATTAAAGGTGATGCACAGGTTGAGAGTACACACCCCCGTTACAGCTCATTGTTACTAAACACAATTAGAGCTTTAATTGTTGGTCCATCAAACTGCGGCAAAAAAAAGTTCTTATTTCGCTTTTGGAGAGTCCTAATGTATTAAAATTTGAAAATTTATATATATTTTCAAAGAGTTTATATCAACCAAAATATGAGTATTTTGAAAAACTTATTAAGCCGATACGAGGAATGAGTTATTACACATTTTCTACAAATGACGCCGTTTTGTCACCGCAAGAAGCTAAAAATAATTCCATTATGATATTTGATGATGTTGCGTGTGAAAATCAAGACAATATTCGGAACTATTTTTGTATGGGACGACATAGAAAAATTGATTCATTCTATTTATCTCAAACGTATACACATATACCAAAACATTTAATTCGAAATAATGCAAATTTTATTATAATGTTTAAACAGGATGACTTAAACATGCGTCGTATATACCGAGATCATGTAAACAGTGATATGGATTACAATTCATTTATGAATATATCAAGAACATGTTCAGGAGACAAATTTAGATTTCTTGTAATCTCTAAAGATTATGATATGAAAAGTAAACGCTATAGGAAAGGATTCGACCAGTTAGGATATAAGTATAATGAAATTTTTTAAAAAAGACAGTCTATCATCTAGCTTCATAATGACTACATCAATGACAATTGCGTTAAATGGAAATGCATCTTTACTTAGCGAACATTTTTTCCCCCAAATTGAGCTAAATTGCAATTTATACATTCAATTCTATACTGAATGTGGATGAAGGAAATAATCTGTTTCATATTAGAAATAAAGTCGTGAAAATACTTATAGGGTCATATGAATTTGTAGATATAATTTGAAATATACTATGGATAAAGTCAAGAAATATGAACTCCATAATAGCTTGAGTGTAACACCAATACTTTGCAAGTCCAAGTTACTACCAAAAAAGAGAGTGTTTATTTTAATCTTGAACGAACAATCGGACGACTATTTGGTTTTAATAAACGAGAATTGAGGTCAAGCGAAAATAAAATTTACATCTCTGATAACCCCGTAAATATTTTAAAAATAAATTCAGTTAGAATAGAATGTAACATAATTAGTTGTTTATATTTGGGGAATAGACCAAATCATGTGCTTCATGACTTTGGAATTAACGTTCCGCCAGGATGAACATTACATCACGAAATTTAATTTATTTACCTGTCAACACCAGAGAAATAAGCACACTCGAAATACGGATAACTGATCAGCACGGAAATTTAATTAAGTTTCGCGGTGAAACTGTATAAATTCATCTTCACTTACAAGCATCAGAATGATTATTTACAATAAAAAGACGTCGCATCGCTGATTTGATAGCATTATCAAACCTAAAGTTGCAAAAAGCATCATCATCATTATCATCATCAGTATCAACAACATCATCACCTCGAGGATCTTCACATAAACGTCCTGCTCTCACATTAAAAATTAAACTAATTTTAAAATCATTGGGATTTTGTTCGCGCCACAAAGGCGCTTAGTTTTGAGCAGTGTGGGAGAGAGCGTGCATTCCCGCTTGTGCTTCCGCTTGTGCTCCCGCTTGCACTCCCGCTCTCCTGGGCTCTCCCGCTCCCAGGAAAACCATCGTCCATCTCCGAACGTATGTTCAACCTCCTCAAGTTGCCATCCCGAAAAATACAGACACAAGTCTCAGGGCTAGACTAATCGGTTTCGGCAGAGTCAACGAAGCTCTGCCAGTTTGCAATTCAGCGCGGATATCACAAAGATGTACCGTCAGATCTGGGTCGATCCGAAGCATACACCCTTTCAAAGAATCCTGTTCCGAAATAAAGAGGGTGATATCCGAGACTTTGAATTGAAAACAGATACCTTCGGGGTCAACTGTGCGCTTTTCCTCGCCATTTTCATGCTGCAGCAGCTAGCAGAGGATGTCCAAGGGGCATTTCCAAAAGCCAGCCACATTCTTCAACAACATATGTACGTCGATGACGTTCTGGCAGGGGCAAATTCCATAACTGAGGCCCATTGTTCGATCCAAGAGTTACAAGAAGCTCTTTGCTCTGCTGGTTTCTTTTTGAGAAAGTGGACTTCAAACCACACGAGCATACTGAAAAATATTCCAGCCAAACACCTCCTTCATAGCGAGGTCCTCGATATCGATACCGCAAGCACTGCCAAACCCCTCGGGATTTGATGTAGGGCTAAGTAAGACGAATTCTACTTCATGCCACCAGAAATAGTGGTGGAACCCTCCTTCACAAAGTGCGAGGTGTTATCCCAAATCGCGAGGCTGTTTGATCTAGCCGGATGGCTCGCTCCGTTTACAATACGTTTCAAAATGTTCATGCAGGAGATTTGGCTACAGGAGTTAAGCTGGAATGATAAGCTTCCCAGCGAAATGAGTCAGAGGTGGCAGGCGTTTCTCCATGAGTATTCCGACCTCATCCAGATCCGCGTTCCGAAATGGGTCTTTTTTTAGACTGAAGTCAAAGTGGCGTATTATGGGTTCTGCGATGCGTCCCAAAAGGCTTTTGGAGTGGCGATCTACGTGCCTGTCGAGGTTGGTCAGGAAATCCTTTCTTACCTCCTCACTTCCAAGACACGAGTCGCTCCAGTAAAGACGGTGTCACTTCCACGCCTAGAACTATGTGGCGCCGTGCTGTTAGCCAATTCTTCCCCATATGCCTACACCAAATTCCGACATACGCTGCTGGACCGATTCGACAATCGTTCTGGCCTGGTTACGGAAGCCAGCGTGCAACTGGACCTCGTTTGTCGCCAACAGAGTGGCCAAGATCACCCAGGCAGTACCACGAGTTTCCAGAACGTTTCTCTAAGCTGGACAACGCACTGCGAGTCCTGGCGTATGTTCGGCGTTTCCTTAGTCGCTGCCGTAAGGGAGCGATCCCCTCTACTTCACGGCCCAGGAGTGAAGAAATCCGAGAGACAGAGCAGATTTCCATTGCGCAGTGTCGAGCATACGGCCACGAGCTGAAGCACTTGGTAGAGAAGAAACCCCTTTCGGGGGCAAGTCCAATATTAAATTTATTTCCGTTCACGGACCAACTCGGCCTCCTAAGGACGTGTGGTCGCGTCACAGCTTCTAAAGCCCTCCAGTACGATGAACGGCATCCAATAACTCTGCCCTACGGCTATAGACTGTCTCGCCTTCTCGTCCAATTCACCCACCAGATTACTCTTCATGGCTGTAGTCAGTTGATTGTACTCCTGATCCGATCGAAGTATTGGATTCCTAAAATCAAGAATCTGGTCAAGGCAGTGGTGAATCCGTGTAAGATCTGCACGATTTACAAGAAGAGACTGCAAACTCAGCTGATGGGCGATCGTCCAAAGGACAGAGTCTCCTTCTCGAGGGCCTTTACATTATTGGCATTGGCATTGATTATGCCAACACCTACACCAAAAAAAGAAACAAAAACCGCACTTTCTTCTCCGCTACCTTCTCGCGTCAAACTAGTGCCCAAGGCCGCTGGCCCGAAACCCAAAAGCTCGAGTGGCACGCCACAAGTGGGAGATCGTCCAACGACAAGCTCAAAAACAAGTCCGAGAATTGTCGTCTGTCTGTCTGCGATACAGAAGTTTTCGATGGGTACTACCTCCGATGGCCCACTTTCCGGGACCTGTTCACGGCAGTTTATGTAAACAACCCAAGGCTGACACCGGTCGAGAAGCTATTCCATCTCCTCACAAAAACTAGTGGCGAGGAAAAGGCCATAGTGTCCAAATCCCCGCTTACAAATGACGGTTTCGCGTCAGCGTGGAAAGCGCTTCAAGACCGTTTCCAAAATAAAAGACTTTTAGTCAACAGCCAACTCAAGCTCTTCTTCAACTTGAGTTCCGTTTCTCAAGAATCTGGACATGCTCTAAAGGAGCTGCAGTCCACGATTCAGGGGTGTTTGACAGCACTAACACATTCCAATATCTCCACTGACAACTGGGATTGTCTGCTGGTCTTCCTGTGCGCAAACAAACTGCCAAAGTTAACCCTTTCCTTATGGGAACAGTCCCTAACTGCGAAGTCCAAAATTCCGGCTTGGGAGGAGATGAACACCTTCCTGAGCGAAAGGTATCGGACATTGGAGGCTATTGAGGATATGAAGCCGACTAAGTCAGTTCCTAAAAAGGCTGCAATCCTTCGAAACCAAGGTCAACACCAAACAAAAAGGGTGTGACTTATGTTCTAAGGAAAATCATCTGATTAGATTGTGTCTGCGCTTTCTCCACATGTCCGTCGCCGCGCGTTCCGGCTACATAAAAAGTAGCAGCTATGCCTGAATTGTTTCGCTAGAGGCCATCAGCTACATGATTGCACGAGCACACACAGCTGTTTCACGTGTAGGGGAGGCATCATACTCTGCTGCATCGCGGCTCCCCCGGATCCTTAAACATGAATTCCTCAATCACGAGTTCTTTAACATCGGCGCCCTTTACTCAACCGTCCTCGAGACCCTCCAGTCGCAATGCATCCGCGAGCACCTCAACGGTGCAGAATTATTTTGTCTCAGGCACTACAGCTGTCCTGCTGAGTACGGCAATTATTGACGAGTGCCATTTGGGCACGAGTTACCGAGGCCGAGCTTTATTCGACTCGGGATCGGAGGCTACGTTCATCTCCGAACGTATGTTCAACCTCCTCAAGTTGCCATCCCGAAAAATACAGACACAAGTCTCAGGGCTAGACTAATCGGTTTCGGCAGAGTCAACGAAGCTCTGCAAGTTTGCAATTCAGCGCGGACATCACAAAGATGTACCGTCAGATCTGGGTCGATCCGAAGCATACACCCTTTCAAAGAATCCTGTTCCGAAATAAAGAGGGTGATATCCGAGACTTTGAATTGAAAACACATACCTTCGGGGTCAACTGTGCGCTTTTCCTCGCCATTTTCATGCTGCAGCAGCTAGCAGAGGATGTCCAAGGGGCATTTCCAAAAGCCAGCCACATTCTTCAACAACATATGTACGTCGATGATGTTCTGGCAGGGGCAAATTCCATAACTGAGGCCCATAGTTCGATCCAAGAGTTACAAGAAGCTCTTTGCTCTGCTGGTTTCCTTTTCAGGAAGTGGACTTCAAACCCCACGAGCATTCTAAAAAATATTCCAGCCAAACACCTCCTTCATAGCGAGTTCCTCGATATCGATACCGAA
>VNJN01006986.1:0-23214 GCA_008042485.1 Drosophila mayri | reverse complement strand
GCGCGGTGGACTCGGAAGTCTTCGGTGGGCGGGAGAGAGCGGTGGACTCGAAAGTCTTCAAAGAGAGAATTCGTGGTGGACTCGAAAGTCTTCGGTGGGCGGAAGAGAGGGTGGCGGGCGGAAGAGAGGGTGGCGGGCGGACTCGTAAGTCTTCAGAGAGAGCGCGAGAGAGATGGACGGAAGTCTTCAAGAGAGAGGAAATTCGGCGGACCGAATTCTAGGTCGCGGTGGACTCGAAAGTCTCCGGGGCGAGCGAGAGGGTGGACTCGTAAGTCTTCAGCGAGAGGAGGAATTCGGCGGGCCGAATTCTAGGTCGTGACTCGCAAGTCCTTCGACAATTTATTAGCAACCCAAATCCTCGGATTCTGGTCGCCTATCAAAAAGTGACTTTGGCTGCTGACTACTAGGAGTGTGCTACTAGAGACTTACCGCTCCCGATCGCTGTCGGCTGCTAAGTGATTTCCTTCAGCCAGCGGCTCGCCTTATATAGCGCGTAGCGGGTTTTAGTGTGCCCGCCGCGATCAGCTGCTTCCTCTTCTTTTCCCGTGCAACTCTGGCTTTTTAAGTGTGGCCTTTTCTCGGCGCGCGCGCCCATTTAATTCAAATTCAAATTCCATTGTGTTAGTACATTTATTATTATTCTTTTATTTATTTATTATTTTGTGCGCGGCACGCGTCACAAATTTCACCAACAAATTTGTCAACGAACAATGAGTACAAGCATGAGCTAGTAGGTATGGAGCCGCAGAAGGTATTCCGGCAGCGTGTTTTATTTTATTTATTTAAAGAAACGCAGATGCAGACACCGGGAACTTGTTAAGGGCTGAGGTGCTCACTTACATGGTAACCCGATTTGTAACAGAAAGTGGGTTAACTTGGAGTTGGGCGCCAGTTAATTAATTAATGTAAACCCGCGCCACAGTCGGTGACGTCGTGGTATGGTCCAGGGTAAGTAGCTAAGCGTTGGCTACTCGGGAGTCGGGTGGTCACTTCGACTATCTTCCTTCTTACGATGTTGGTCTTCCTTCTTACGAAGATTATTTTGGGAGAACTCCCTCCGTTGCTATGGTCCTACGGCACAATAACCAATATTTTCAAATAATAAAAGTGACGGCTGAGCTGGAGTTTATTTCAGCGATATTCGCTTTATTGAATACAAAATGAAACTTAAACCTAAAAGCTAACAAAAGTAAAATTCATAGCGGCCATACCAATGGGTTATGCTTGCCGGCTATGCACGAGCTTCCGGCCTGACGCTTGGTCAGCAGTTTGGCTGGAGCGAGCTTTCGGACGATCGGTCATATGCCGTCGCCCGGTTAAGTTAGTTAACTTTTATGTATGTACACGCAGCTAAAAACCTCGTGTTTGGCTGGTGGGGCTTTAATCCACCTTAGTAAGGACTCTTACATCTCCCAATTTCCTGACGGTCACTGTTTACGGGCGCCAAACTGTAAGGATGCACTACGGCCGGGATATAAATTCAGCGGCCCAGAGTCCCTTTCCAGTTAAATTTATATTTTGGAAAACTCAAAAAACGGAATTTAATCCCAGCGACGTGGCGCTCCTGTCCCCGTCCTGCCCAAATCGATGCCTGGAATTACCCAACGGCAACCGAGGTGGGGAGGAGGGTCACAGTGGGTGATATGAGTGGCTAATTGGGATAGGAAAATAATAAAGTTGTTGCTAAAGGTGTTCATTCTGCTTTATTTCATGTTTATTATGTCTGTACTTGTCCCTAATGTGCTCGTAAATGTACTTTTATGTTATTCCTCTCCCTGTCTATTCCTGCCCTGTTTCGTTCACACCAGTTGAAATCTTAAATTAAATGCGGCGGGCGCGGCTCGCTCAACCAATAAATGTTCTTCGGTTGTTAAGTTTTTCTCCGTGGCTTCTTTGTCCTTCCGTGGGGGGTCCTCGTTGTCCTGGGTTGAGTGTCCTGGTTTTATTTATATTTCGCGGGGTCGTCAACTGGTCACAAAACTGTTTTTCACTTTTTAACTCTTTGCGTCGCTGGCCTAATTACGAGTGATCTTTGTTTCGATTTCCAATTGTTGCGTGACCTAATTCTGCCAACTCCTCTAGCGGCTGCGCTGCCACGATCCATGTCACGCGCCGTTCCGCATTCCATGCATTCTTTTGTATTGCGAGCTTTCCTTCTCGCTCCCTCTTGGGCGGCAGGTGGCCAATGCAAATTCCATTTTCGCATTCCGATGCTCTGCCGGCGCTTGCGCCGCGGGTCTTTGCCCTGATCGCGCTCTCTGGCCTCTTCTGCTGGCCGCTGATTGGCGGATCTCGTGTTCCGGTCTTCCAGTCGTCGCATCGCCTTCTCTAATAATTTCATGAGTTTGTGCAATCGTTTTAATCGGTATTGGATTTTGTAAATCTTTTCAATATTGTGCTTGAACCAATACGGGACGAATAAATGAGAAGGTGGAGCCCGTGTCGATTAACATTTTTATCGTTTTGACCACTGCCTTTTGCGTCTCCACTCGCCTGGATGGCCCTCTGACCATCCCTAGGCTTGTAGTTATTATAATTATTGTTTCCATAAAACTGCCTGCCTCGATTATTCTGCCCATAATTCCACTTATTGTTCTTGTTTTGATAATTGCGATATGGTCTTTGGTAGTTAGCAGTTTCCCCTTGGTAACCGCTATCCGTTCTGAATGGATTTTTCATCATTGGGTACGGAAATCCTAATCCTGGCCAACCATTCAAATTTAGTATCGGAATCGGCATTGGGAATTGCAGTTGTGCGTTTGCTGGCCCACAATACTGAGACCTAGTCTGCGACTCTGGCACCGCATTTTCCTGTCTTTCTAGTTCCTGCTTCGGAGTTTCTTTACCCTCTTTAGCCTGTGCTTCTGTCAGTCCCTGACCTTTTTCCTCTTCTTGAGCCTCTTGTAGAGTACACAAGTTCTTCTCTCTCGAAGCAATCTCGTATGCTTTGTGCAATTTTGGGTACTCCCATGATTCTGATGGTTACCCCTATCGGTCCCTTCAGCGCTGAAACGAAGCCGTTTAACGCCATTCTCTCATACCATTTGATCTTTTCACTCCTCAGCAACTGCTCATTGGCCTTGGTTAGACTCACCGGGGCTTTCTTTAGTGTCATAACTTTCGTATATAAGGCTTTCACCTCTAATTTCTTCTCTTTAATATGGGTCAACTCCAAATCAAGTCCTGTTCGGATCTCTTATAAAATTCAGAACATCTGTCCTTCTATGTTTCCTTTCGCCGTCTCAGATCCTTCCTGTCCTTGGTTTAATCCGTTCGTTGACGAAAGCTACCGACTGTGCCAGTTATGATTTAGTTCGAAGGAATTAAGTACCAATAAGGTTTCCCGATTAATATGTTAAGTTCGGAAAATAAACGATCGATTTGGTTGAAAGTCTGATTTAGAATGAATTCTTTATTTTATATTTCTTTGTTGAAACTTACGGATTACAATAAAGTGCTGGCCTAGCGGAATGGAATCGTAATTGGACCAGATGCATACATAGCTGGAGTCAGCGACGGCCCAGTTGTTTGTGTTTATTTGGCAACATAGTTGCCGGTCAGTTCTGCTGCTCGAGTGGCTGTCAGAGGGGTTTCGGTGGGGGACCGCCGAGGGTAATTGCCGAGGCGGTAACTCGCGCGGTAGGTTCAATCTCCGTTCGAAGAGCACCTGACAGCTAATGGGATTACGTCGGCTGAACGCATCCTAGTTTCCGTCACACAGCGCAGACACTTTGTCTCTGAGATGGGCTGCTTAAGCCAAAAGCTTCCAGTTCCGGCATCCAGCCCGATTCAAAATCTGAACCCATTCATTGATTCGCAAGACCTTATGAGAGCCTGCGGCCGGGTTAAGGCCTCTGAACTTCTCCAATATGACGAACGGCATCCGATAATCCTTCCGTATGACTGCCATCTGTCTCGACTCCTCGTCCAGTTTACGCATCGCATCACGCTGCACGGTGGTAATCAGCTTATGATCCGCCTAATCCAGGCCAAATTCTGGATTCCAAGGGTGAGGAACTTGGTGAAGTCCGTCATCTATTCATGCAAAGTATGCGTCATCCACAAGAAGAAATGCAGACGCAACTCATGGGGGAGCTACCGAAGGTGCGGACGTCCTTCTCGCGCCCGTTCACGCATACTGGCGTGGATTATGCCGGTCCCTTCGAAATTAAAAACTATACGGGACGAGTCTGTCTCATCACGAAGGGGTATGTGTTGGTGTTCGTGTGCTTCTCTACAAAGGCCATCCATTTAGAGCCTACATCGGACCTTACGACCGAGAAGTTTTTGGCGGCTTTCGCTCGGTTCGTGTCAAGGAGAGGGTGCCCCCGTCAAGTGCAGTCGGACACCGGGAAGATCTTTGTAGGATTTTCTTCAAAGCCTAAAAGGAGCGGTGACGGGTGCCTATAACCACCAGCAGTTGCTCTGGTATTTCATTTCTCCGGGAGCTCCACACACTTGGGGGCCGGTGGGAGGCAGGCGTCTAGAGCTTCAAGACCTTGTTTTACAAGTCCACAGCCACGCAGAAATACACGTTTGAGGAGTTTTCTACCCTCCTCGCAAAGATCGAGGCGTACCTTAATTCGCGGCCGCTTGCGCCAATGTCCGAAGTCCCCGCTGATCTGCTGGCGCTTACACCCGGGCACTTTCTTGTGGGAGGCCCACATCTGGCCACGGATGAACCCGACATGAAGGGGCATACCGCGTCCATGATTAACCGCTTGCAACACCTAAAGGCTCTTCAGCAGCAATTTCGGCTGCGACGGAAGGAAGCGTACCTTAAGGAGCTCTATAAACAGAATAAGTGACGGGCCTCCACAAGAGATCTCCGCGTTGGGGACATGGTAGTCATCAAGGAGGACAACCTTTCGTCTAATGAGTGGCGATTTGGCAGGGTTGACGCGGTGTTTGCAGGATCCGATGGCCATGTCCGCGTGATCGACATCCGCACCGCGCGAGGCCTCATCAAGCGGCCGTGGCGAAGGTCGTGCTGCTTCCTATGAAAGCATCCACCTGCCCACAATAACAGTGCGTTCTTCCGCTCCAATGTTCCTGTCCACTGTGCCGTATCGTAGCTCTGACCGTAGTTCCTATTCGTAGTTCACACCATTATATCATACCATTAATATCGTTGTTTTGTTTCTCCGTCATGTTTCCGCCAGTCGTATTCAGCACGATGACGCCACGTCCACGCAACGGCCAATCACTGGAGAGCAGATGTACTCGAGGTGCACAGTCCTACCGATGCCGAGTATGCAATGGGATCCATCCCCTAAAGAAGTGCCGCCGCTTTGTGCGTTTAAGCGTCGAGAAGCGGCTCCGGGCGGTTCTCGTCAACCGATATTGCTGCAGTTGCTCGGCCCACGAGCACTCCGACGGATCGTGTCGGCAAAGAGACTGCTGCACGACCTGTGGTCAGGATCACCACTCATTGCTGCACATCGTGGAGAAGCCGCGGACTCGGCGCCAACCGCGTCAGGAGGAGCACCGGTCACGGTCGTCGTCCGCCACTTTTCGGCACTCACGAGCCGCTCCACGGCCGGCGACATCCCGGCGCCCGTCGGCAACTTCTCGGCATTCTTCCGCCACTGCCCGGCATTCGTCAGTCGCTCCACGGCCTTCGTGCGCCACTCATCGGGTGACGTCCACCGTTCGTCCGCCCGCGCCTAGGCAATCTTCCGCCTCTCGTCAAGGGCCCCCGCAGGACGCGGCCGCTGCGCCAACCTTGTCGTCGCTGCTTCAGGGGAATAGTGTCAATGATTTGCCGAATGCGCTTGCGCGGATTGACACCGGGACCCGGATCTTCGACACGGGGGCCCTCATTGACCCGTGCACGCCCTCGAGCTGCATTGATGCTTCTCTAGCGGCGTGTTTCCGTCTGCCCACTACTAGCGTAGGGGACGAACAAGTCTGTTCGGCCACCGTGGGGTCCAAAACCGACGAGACTGTGCGGCTGGATGTTATGTTCAAAATTAAGCCTCACGTCCGCGTTCGTACGCCGTCCCGAGAGCTGAGCGATGCGGTGCGTGCCCACTTCCGAGGCATCACCCTGGCTGACGAGCGGTTCTATTTGCCAGCCAGGATTTCCGTTGTCCTGGGCGCGGACATGTATCCGCGCATCATTCAGCCGGGCTTCCTGAAGATTCAGGAGGGGCTACCGGTGGCCCAAAGCACCGTTTTTGGATGGGTCGTGTCCGGAGCCTGCCACCAGCCATAACGACGTGGGACCTATTGCAACCCGAGTGATTGCAAGGGGGGCGGGATGTCTAGGTGAGGGGTCCACTGTACCGCCTTGGCTCACCAAAACTTAAGAGCGCACCCGCGCTTGCCCCTTTTGTGGTCAGGTCCTCGGGTCTGCCGTCGCTGCTCCCGCTCTCGCGCTATGCTTTCCGCCACTCGGGCCCGCTCCCGTACTGTTAAGCTGAGCTTATCGGTCGGGAGCGCGACCCTTATGTCAAGTTAAGTTAGTTCAATGTATGAAGCGAACCCAAATACATGCGATTACACCCTGGAATTTTTACCACCCTGGAATTTTTACCATTCTTCTCTATTTCGATTCCGATCGCGCGGTGGGTTTTTTCCTATGCTACCAGCGGCCCGTTTTCATCTGCATTACTCGTCTGTGGAAATCTTTTTGCGGCATCAGCGCCCCTCTTCACACTCGCTGTTCCTTTGATATTCCTCGATGTGTTTAATCTGATATTCCTCACTGCGTTTCCTTTGATATTCCTCGCTGTTCAGACTGTGACGTCTCCGGTCCTCCGTGTCCGTGCCCACGGCGGCTTAGTGTGCTCATCCGGCATCAAGCTGAGGGCCTGTCCCCCACACTGGATTTTGGCTCCGATTCCGCACAGAAAATCCATCCCTAGCAGCACATCGTCCAGAAAGTCCGACATCACCAGCAGGATAATCGACGTACTACGATTCCCGCAGTGGATGATGGCCGCTAGCGTCCTCGTCAGCTCCTGGCATATCCCGTCGGCGAGCTTGAACTGCGTCCGAATTTCCCTCGTATAGTGTTGATTGTCCAGTTCCTTGGCCAGGTCTTTGCTGATGAATCTGTGTGTAGCGTACGTGTCCCGGGTGGCCACGAATCTTCGTCCCTCCATGGTGATGGCAGCTCGGATGTGTCCCTCGTGTTGATGAAGGGTTCCTCCTACTAGTGGTTCGGGCTGGCTGGATTCCTCATGTGATTCCCGGTCACGCGAGGCCCGTTGCCGTTTCCCGAAATCTGGCGTCGGCAGCATTCGAATGTCCGTAATCCTCGTCGTCCGCAGTCCCAGCAGAAAATCATTCTCGGGTTCCAACATTCCGCCTCCCGTACGTTTACTGGTGCCTGCTCCGGTAGCGATGTCGTGGCTTGGCTTGTTAGCATTCCTGCTGATGTTTCCCTGCATGGGGTTCGTCGGCGGCCGGCGGGCCATCCGATGCGCCTCTGCGTTGGCGTGAGAAGTAGGTGGTACCCGTGGGGTCGGGTCACGGTGACTCTGAGTTCGTCCGCTCCGGCGGCGAGTCTCCTCGTAGTCGACCACCAAGTGAGTCAGTTCTGCTAGGGTGCGAAAATCCTGTCTCCTAGTAAATAACTGGTACTCCGGCAGCATGTTGTAGTAAAGCCGTTCTAGCTCGCGTTCCGCTGTGAATCCTGCCCGACGCATCTGTAGGCGTAGATCGACTAGATATTCCTTGAAGGGTTCGCTGGGTCTCTGGATGTGCGTTCTGATTTCGTCCTCCAGTCGCTGATAGTAGTGCGGTGCCAAGAAAAAGTCCAAAAATTGGTGGCTCCTCGGTCTTTGCTGGCAAGCGTCTTACCGCAGCAGAAGAAGTGCTCCGCGGTAACACAAGCGTGAGTGGCGCCGTCGGCGCTGCGGATCTGGGGAGTTGGCCTCCGAATCCAAGTACATGGGTCACAGCAACTTCGGGTCCCCGGTGGGAGCGTTTCCAAAGTTCCGTTCTAATTCCTCGAGGCGGGTTTGCACAGCCTCGGAATGATCTTTCTGGCGTGCAAAATTTATCAATCGTGCTCGCTGCTCCTCCACGGCACTATGGGGCCGCGGACCGGTTTTGGTGTCCTTAATTAATAACTCGGTCAGTTTTGGAGATATCGACATGAAACTTTACATATTGTCTTAATTTGTCCCTACGCATATATGGTATGAAAATCGTTCAGATCAGAAAGCTATATCCTATAGCTCCCATAGGAACGATCGGGTAAAACTAAAGATAGATTAATAAAATTTCAGCAGCTGAAATTTGTTGCTATTTTAATACTGTATAGCAATTTGAGATGAATCAGATAACGCTTTCCCTAGGAACTATCAGACTAAAATGCTGAATTGCAGTGTTTTCCAATAAGTGCAGCTAAATCGAAAAAGAACAAATTCCATCATACTCAAAAGGTTAAAACTAATATTTTATTTTAAGTATTAGTTTATTTATTCATTTATTCGATTCATTTATTTCGAAAAAAGCATTTTACAGACTTTTGTTGCTCAAGCCGGCCCTTTATTAAGACCCACAAACACTTAGCAAAAACCCCTCTGAACAGATTCCATGACGAATCTCTTCACAAGTCCGACTTTTTCTTTACTTTTTTAATCTTCAAAAATAGCTTATTATTCTTCTTCTAAATTCGACATTAAACGTGAGTGTTAACAGCGCTGTTTGGCGCCTTGTTTATTAACACTGGACCGATCTATCAAAATTCCTGGTATGCAACATTGAAGCCTAATCTTATCTTAATAATATTTAAAAAAACATTTTTGGACAACTTTTAATAAATGACTTATGGCCACTAAAACCGGTCCGCGGCCCCATAGTGCACGGTGCCTCCGCGTTCCAGACCGAACTCGAAGAGTATGGTCTCCAGTTTCAGCTTCTTCCGTAATCCAGGTGACACCTATCGTGAGGTTTGTCTGCTGTCCTCGACTTAAATGGATTTAATTTTATTAAATTATTCCCCGTTGTGTAATTTAATGGTTTATTTCTATTATTTAGTTTATTGTTTTTATTGCTTCCGTTTTCTTTTTTCTTACTATTTGATCTTATTTTTATATTTTCCAGGCCCGCTTAATTTTTCCGACGCCTGTTAATATTTATTATTTTATAGCCTATTAATTTGTTTTTTTTCTTCCTTGCTGCTTATTGGGTTATTCGTTTATTTATTTTATTTATTATTATAGGTTTTATTGGTTATTGACTTTTAGCTATTTTAATTAGGTTTACATTTCGTTAAAATATACGCCGCTGTTATTTTAATTATTAATTACTATTTTTTCTTTGAGCCTCGATGGCTTGGTGTCCGCTTAATTGTATTCTATTTTATTCTCCACTGGCGTTTGTGTTTTGTTTCCCTTTTTATACCCTGTACCAAAGGTACACAATTATTATAGTTTTGTGCGAGTGGGATTTTCTGTAAAAGGCAGAAGGAGGCGTGGCAGACCCCTTAAAGTTACCTAAATATTGATCAGGACCACTAAAAGAGTCTATATAGCCATGTCCGTCTGTCCGTCCGTCCGTCCGTCCGTCTGTCTGTCTGTCTGTCTGTCTGTATGAACGCCTAGATCTTAGAGACTATAAGAGCTAGAGACACCAAACTTGGGATTTAGACTTCTTATGTCTGGACGCAGATCAAGTTTGTTTTAAATTTTTGCTGCTCCCCTTTTTGGTGGAGCTATTTGAAAAAAACCATATATCTCCCAAATGTATAAAGTTGTGTGAACCATATTTAAAACCTGCATGCATTTTATCAAACTACACATATTGCCGAATTGCGATCGTGCCATAAATAACGGAGATAAAGGCTTTTTACTTTATACACAAGAGCAGCCCAGGCAGGGGGCTCCAAATAAATCGTTCAATATACATTTTAGTTATGTTCACACTATTATGAAATTAATATTACTTATTTCGAATTGGTTTGTGGTGCAGTTGTCTAAGCTGCAGTCAACCCGAAATGCTTGTATGTCAAATAAGATTAATTGTCACGGGTTCAAGTCCCGTCTGCGTCGAGTAATTTTTTTTTATAATTTTAGCAATATTGTCTTTTTTAATTTTTTCCTGTAAATCAAAATAATTATAGTATTTAAAAACCCTATAATTTTTTAAAACTAAAAAAGAATTATTTACCCCTTGCGGCAGGAATCGAACTCGGAGCATTGGCTTACACACAACACATATATTCAGTTTTACCCACTGAGCTATCGACCTTGCTCTTAAAGTGAAAGACATTTGCATTATATGTACATTTCTTTCCGTTTTTTGTCTTATCTCCTTCTTTCATTGTTGTAATGGTAGAGGGTATTCTACTGTCGGGACGCCCGACTGTATGTCAACCTTGTTTTCTATGATTTATAAATGCTATGTTTTTTTATAAATTTTTACCGATTTATAACAATTTTTTTTTATTTTCATTATTTTTTATCTATCCTAATTTTATACTCCTTTTATGTTTACTTTATTTATTTATTTTTTACTTATTTAGTTCGTCCTAATTTATTTTTATCTCTGAATTTATTTGATTTAATTTAATATTTATTTGATTTTCATGTTATTTACATTCATTTATTCTATTTAAATTTAAATTCTATTTAATTGATTTTAATCAACTTATTTGTTTTTTTTTTAATTAATTTGTTTTGTTTTTTAAAATTTATTCTTATTTAATTTGTTTGGTTTTATTTTATTTGTAAACCCTTTTATTTAAATTCTTTTAATTATTGGATGATTTTTATTTATTTATTTCAGCTTGGTTTAATATTTTAATTTTGCTTTTTTTTCTATGTTTCCTTGATAAAGGATTTTATCTTTCAGTATCTCAATGCTTAGGATATATATTTTGTTTCAGTGTGTTCGCGACGAAGTTGTTCCTTGCAGGATATATTTTTTAATTAATTTATGCCTCGATTTATTTGCGACGGAAGAGTATTTCTGAGTGTCATATTCTAGATAAAAGGGCCAGGGTATATGTTGGTCCCCGCGGCGCAACCAAGAGCGAAGATAATTAGAATATGCGTATGTGTATGTATGTATGTATAATTCGCGGTCTGCACGTGCAGCGACGATGCGTTCTGCCCTGCCGACGTCGGCGTCGGCAGCGACGCTGAGTTTACTTATTGACTACGACTCGAATCTCGTCGCCCGTTTTTGGGGAGACTGCATATGCAAAACTGCAGATTTCCAATTGCCCACGCTGGGCGGGAAGCGCTACCGGCCCGGGAGTTTCCCAGCAGCCGAACCCTCCACTAGAGACTGGATCCGAGGCTCGGGATCTGCCCAGCACCCTGAGATTGGGCAGGCGGCTTGGAACGACCCAACAGCAGCGTGGTGCTCTTGTTCCCGTCCTGTCCAGTTCGGTGCCTGAAATTACCCAACGGCAGCCGAGGTGGAGAGAAGGGGCACAGTGGGTGATTCGATTTGCTAAGGTGTTATTTTATTTCATGTCGTTTGTTGTGGTTGTTTTCTAGCTAAGTGTAATCGCATTTCTTATCTCCCCCTTTTTCCCTGCCTACCACACACGCACATATATGTTCTATGTAATATTTGTGGCGGTCTGGCCTAGCTCACCCGTAAATAGTGTCGACAATGCAAATAAAAATCCATCCAGTTCCCCTGGCCGATGTTGCTCGACGATGTTGCGGGCGATGTTGCTGATGACGTCAGTGGTGGTTTGGCTAGTGTGTGCTTGGCCCCACTTATCCTTATGATCCTTACGCCTGTGGCCCTAATCCCTAACTATTTAAAATAATATTTACATCTAATATATACAACTTAACCTACCTGAAATTTACAAAAAGTGTATATACAAAAATGTCCGCCGGAATGTGATATCGTAACATAGTAAATGTAAATACTTTTCAGGGTTGGATGGACTCCTTCCCTAACTAAAAGTTACTCCTGCAAGGGTTACAGTAATACTAAAGAATCGCTTAATATTTATAGTAGATCTTTTAGAATGACTTTTTTTTGTTTTTAGTTTTGTTGCCATTGTAATGCTTAGAGAAATCTGTAAACATTTAAAAAGGGCGAGGAATGAAATGATTTTACGTCAGAACAAAAATTATATGTAGCAAAGCCTTTAATGTCAATTTTATAAAGTTATTAACTAAATTATATTCAAAATTTTCCTTTAAAAAATGTATTATTTTGTATAATGGAAAAGTATAAAGAGTACATTTACTGCAATCAGGCACATAGGTATGAGCACTTGAGGAGTTTCTGTTGAACTGCTACTAATTTTTCTAGCCTCAGCTCGTCTAGTTCAACAAAAATATTTTGTGATGGTGAAAGGCTGTGCAGTCCTTGTGGATATTATCGGTGCTTTAACTCCGCCTTTTTTAATGATCATACATATTCTATCTTGAAGAGGATATGTCATAAGATAATAAAAAACCATAGTCGACAAAGATGTCGAGAAAACTATTCAGTGTTCGATGGTGGTAATAGCACTATCATTAGCCCGGTATTTAAAGGAAAAAAAGGTTAGTTAATTCTATAAAAAAAATTTTAGTTATCAATATTTATTTATCTTCATTTATCTTATTTTTAAAGATGGGACAGATCTATTTAGTAATTGTATGAGTAATAATAGAGAACAAAAAACTGAAGTTATTCGCGTACCTGGCATAATAATAAATGGAAAAGGCAATGATACATGGTATGAAAACATGGCTAAGAATCGAAATACTAAAAAGCCTCATGTTTCGGGAGAGAGCAATGAAAATAATTATGGGGGAGGGACCAGAAAGTACAGAAAAGGGGCCGACAGAGATGAAAAGGGAAAGAAGAACGTGGATGATGTTTTTGAAAACGGTCCTAATAAATATAACAAAGAAATAAATAAAAATGAAACTAAGGAATTAGGAAAACGTAAAAGAGGGACAGATAACGACAAAGATGTATCAAAAAAATCAGTTGGGGGTAAAGGTTTAGATAGAAATAATTATATAGATGAAAAATCTTGGAAAAATAGCAATCAAGAAACTACGGAAGAAAAATATGGAAAAAAAAGAGAAAGTAAAGCTAAACAACCCAAAATTGATAAGAATATTGATCAACGTGAAATAAATACGAATGAAGACAAAGATAGAAAAAATAGGACAAGCAAAGCTAAACAAAACAAAATTAAAAAGAATGTCGATGAAGATGAAATAAATAAGATTGAAGAAAATAAATTAAAATATGTAAAAAACAAAACAAATAAAGTTAAACAACCAAAAACTGAAAAGAATGTGGATAAAGATGAAATAAATAAGGAAGAAGAGAAGGAAGGAAATTATATAAAAAATAGAGCAAATAAAGCTAAACAACCAAAAATTGAAAAGAATGTGGGCCAAGGTGAACTATATAGAAATGATGAGAAGGACAGAAAAGATAAAAAAAATCGAGCAAGTAAAACTAAACAAAGTAAAATGGAAACAAATGACAAACAAAAAAACAAACAAAGTGAAATAAATAAGTATGAAGGTAGCTCTAAAAAATCTGGGAAAAATGACAATAAAAGAGTCAAGCATAATGATGATAAAGATCATAAAATCAGACAAATGAGTAAAAAAAAGATAGGAAATAAAGATAAAAGCAATTATGACGAAAATTACCAATCAATTTCAAAGAAGAAACAGTCTGAAGATTTTGTCAAAAAAGATCGAGTATACCACATGAGAACTCAGCATGGTAAAGACAAACCAGAAAGAATTTATAATGGACTTGTCAGTAAGAACCGTGCCAAATCTAAATTTAAACCCGGTTCTGGTACAGCTTGTCGACTTCTTGAAAAAAAAGACAACAATTTTAGAAATGGTATTAAAAAGGGAAGAGGTTCAAAAACGTTAGCTAATCGAAAAAATCATATTTCAAAAAGGATAAAAAGAATGCCAGGCGTGTTTCAATCCTGTCGATATGTACGACTGTGCGATATTCTTCGCGTCAAATTGGAGGAGCGGGATCTATCTAGATGGTAGATATATATAAAATCACTAAATTGGTTTATAACATGCTCTTTTTTTACATTTTACAGTCTTCCCTGCTGCTTGCCATACCAACCATATATATCTTGCAGTTCCTACCAATTTGGCTTACCTTGTGTTTAGTAGGATAGCAAAACTATACTTCCTCGAAAAAAACGTGTACTCAAAATTTTAGCTTCCCTAAGAAATTAGCTTAAATTATCAACGTCTACACTTATACACTCCACATTATCATAAAAAAAGAAAAGAAATAAATGAAGTCGATAAACAGTATGACCAAAGAAATTAAAGAAAACGTGAGAAAAGGGTCAGTTCAGGCCAGAAAGCCCTTTGTGTCGTCCTCTGCCCATGCAAATGCATGTCCGTTCCTGTCCGATTATTATAAGGATGTTGGGGCATACGCTTTAAACTGGACACCCCAAAGTCCAGAATTAAAAATTATTAGGATTGTCCGGTCTCTTTTAAAATGTAAAATGTTTCGTTAAAGACATCCTCATCTGCAGAAAGGGAATAGTAATTGAAAACAACATATTATTTGGCATGCATAAGTCCAAGGTTTCGTCAAAGTAATTGTGCTGACTAGTGTTTGCTATTGTATCATTATTAAAGTAAAGTGACAAAAGTCAGTTTTGAGGTGCATCCATAATCTTAAAAATAAAATTAACCGATGATGTGAATAACATTTTCGCATACTTTGTATCGCATTGTATACCGAGAGGGAGCTGTATGATAGTTAGCTTAAAAAGAAAACCAGGTAAACTTTAAGATTACTGAATACAAATTTGGAAGCGGTTTTCTCTTCTCGTAATACTTTAGAAACTTTAATCGAGAGTGACCGACTGTGAGGTTCCCGCTACCTAAAATGCTAAGAGTGAAATTAAAATGAGCATGAACATGTTTTTTTTATACCCGCTACCCATAGGGTAGAAGGGTATTATAACTTTGAGCCGGCAGGAAATGTATGTAACAGGTAGAAGGAGGCATCTCCGACCCTATAAAGTTTATATATTCTTGATCAGCAACAACAGCCGAGACGATCTAGCCATGTTCGCCTGTCCGTTTGTGTGTCTGTCCGTATGAAACACTGGATCTCAGAGGCTATAAGAGATAGAGCTCGACAGTATTTGTTATGCTTGCACGCAGATCTAGTTGGTTTCAAATTTTTACCACGCCCATTTCCGCCCCCGCAAATCATCAAAAACGAAATAAAATTATCTAATTTTAAAGCTAGAGTCGACTTTTGGTATGTACATTAAGAACTATAGGCTGTGTGATTCCTGAAAATTTGGTTGCAATCAGATAAAAATTGTCGAAGTTATTAAAGAAATAATTTTGTATGGCCACAAACGACTGCTGCAGTATGCCTGATTTGGCTGACCAATTAGACTAACTAAATATTTTTATTAGTTTCCGATTTTGATCGGATAAGAAACTTATAAGATATTCGAGAAGCACTTTTAGTAAATGGTAATAATTATTAGACGCTTTAATGCAATAATAACGCGGTTTTACACACATAGATACACGTGTGTGTATTTTTGTATGCATGTTACTCTTGCACTTGCATTTGTCCGTTATGTTAAAAAATATATTAATTATTTACTATGGGTAGGGGGTTTATACCCTGTACCAAAGGTACACATGTATTATAGTTTTGCGATTTTCTCTAACAGGCAGAAGAAGGCGTGGCAGACCCCCAAAAGTTACCTAAATATTGGTCAGAACCACTAAAAGAGTCGATATAGGAGTCGATTACCGTCTCGACGGGCCAAGTTTTTTAAAAATTCTTTTAGCAAATATATATTTTTTTTAATTTTTCCCTCTAATTCAAAATAATTACAGTATTTAATACTAAGAAATAAAAAAAATGTAAGCAAAAAACTTACTTAATTTTTTAAAATTAAAATAATTGTCTTATTCCATGTGGCAGGAGTCGAAGCCAGCCCATTTGCTTACACAGAAAAGACATGTGCCAATTTACCCCCACTTATCGACCTTGTTCTTAAAACGGAAGACATCTGCATTAAATGTAAATTTTTCTCCGTTTTTTAGTCTGATTCTTCTTCATTCATATAATTTTGGTACGAGCATTGTAATGGTATAGAGTATTCTACTGTCGGGAGACCCTACGGTATTTCCATCTTGTTTGAACATAAATTCGAGAATAGAATTTGTTTTTTGCTTATCTGTTTTTCGGTTGCAACTTGCAAGTGACGATAAGCGATGTTTCCAGAAAACAATCGATTTTGAAAATATTTTTGGGAACATCGATATTATCGATGTTACATTTTTTTCCAGCTCTAGCGATAAACGTAAGCGAGAACCCGCAATACCTTATCGAGTGCGGAAAAACGTTCAAGAATGTATTAATGTTTTCGCTTCTCGAGTTAAGGGGGGCGTCATTGCCATGAGTGGTCTACTCGCAGCGGAGCCTTTGCATCCAGGCAAGACCGTGCAACCACAGCTGGCTATTCACAAGGTCTTGAAGCGCAACCCGCCGACTGGTGAGATCTGCAGGGCTCTGCTCAGAGCGGGTATGTGTCCATTTCTGCACCTCGGTGAACTTGGTGATCTTGGTTACACAAGCAGCCTCTGCAACCAGGCGAGGACAATCGTCGAATCCGTCCAACAGTGTAGGCCGACCGAGGACCCCGGCATTTTTGGAAGGATGGCGGTGGCCATTTCGGATAACAACAAGGCCCCGCACATTTCTAGACGCGAGGGGGCTAGCTAGCCTGCTGGATCGAACAATTTGGCAATTTGGGAGAGGACTTCACGCTTTGTGTATGACAAATCTGAAGGCAATTCTGGCGGAACGAAAAAGACTTCATTCTCTCTGCATCGATTTCAAAGATGCTATTGGCCGTCCATTTCCTAAGTGGGAAACCTGCCGAACCCAGGACTCCTTCTAGCTCCCGAATCACCATTTGGGCATCGGATTTAGAGTCCGCCCCTGCAAAAACGTCGTCGATGTACATGAATTGCCGGATAATTTGGCTTGCCTGCAGATACCTCGACACTTCGTCGTCGGCGAGCTGGTGCAGGACACTGATCGCTAGGAACGGGGCACAATTGACTTCGAAGGTGACCGTTTCCCAAACAAAATCCATTGGAACGGAGTATGCTAGAGGTCAACCCAAAGTTTCCGATACATCTTCTCGATGTCGGCGTTGAACACGAACCTAAAGTATAGCCACTTTAGGCTTTGAATCGTCACGTCGGATTGTAAGACCGGACCCGCGTACAAAATGTCATTTAGACTCGTCCCGTTCGCAGAAGGACTAGACGCATTAAAGACCACCCGCACCTTGGGGGTTGTGTTTTCGGGCTTGAACACGGAATGATATGAAAGATAAAAGGTGGCGGAACTGCTCGTCAGAGAAACCTCGGTCATGTGGCCTATGTAGATGTATTCGTGGATCACAGAGTCATACCGGGCCTTTAGGAGGGATCCCTCTTCAGGCGCTGCTCATTACGCAGGAATTACGCTAGAGAGACGGATCGTGAAGACACTAGCTCGGAACCCTTTTGCTCGGGGTTGCGTAAGGGGAGCGTCACAATGTACATGCTAGCCATAATCGTCTCTTCTCGTCGTCTGGGAAAAATTGTGTTTGCAGACTTAATCAGATTCCTGTCCGATCTGTGTGGGCATATCCTCCACCTCCCAGAATTTGGTGAGGAGCTGATCCAGCGAATCGCTGAGGTCGTGGGAAACCCGTGTGGAAAAGGCGGACACGTTGCGGGGGGTGGCTGGAGAAAATGGCCCAGTCAGCACCGCCCCAAAAATGGTCTCCTGACCAAGCAGCGATCCGCAGATGTTGGCCGAGTTGTAGAGTTGCCGAGGAGAATGGACCGAAAAATATCAGCTCCTAATAACACATCGACCTGGGAGCAGATTCCCTGCCAACTGCGGAAGGACATAAGCTGCAGTCTTTAATTGTAACCCGGGTCTAGAAGGCGATCGAATGGAGAACTGGCACAACTTAGTCGACTGTGCAAAAATGGTCTGATTAAGACCGGAAACTTGGGCTTGCAGAGAAGCTTGACTAGGTTGCACAGCCATTCCGCAATGAATGTCGTTCGGATCCTGAGTCCATCAGTTACCCTTGCTGGCGTAGGCGAACTTGGAACGGTCGCAAAGGGATTGCCGCGGTGCAGGAGGGTGTGGTGCCGGCTTGTGGCATGTAAAGCATGTATGCACGCTCTTGCACTTCCGTTGCTAGTGACCTCTGGCAAAACAGTTCGGGCAGAGCTGCTTCCTTTTGATATAGTCAGACCGACCATTTACATTTACATTTCCAGGAAGCGCTGACCTAAGCGAATGGGGTAGTTCTCCCTCGAACAGAGATTGCACCCCTTTTGACCTGGAGCCACTCGCGCCTCGTATGAATTAAGCCTGCGAGTTGGGGCGCTGGCAGGTCCTGACCTTGGCGGAATTGCCCAGAGCCACTAGGTCTGACGTCGTCGATGGCATACAGAGTACAGTAGCGCTCTGTCGGGAAATTGTCCAATTCCTTTCAGGTTGGAATTCCGGGCTTATTATTTATGGACTGCTCCCACATAGAAAATGTGATTTTGGGGAGCTTTGATGAATCCATAAAGATTAGGAGACAGTCCCAAGCTTCAACCTGGGTGGACGACATCTCTAGGGCGGTCAGACAACTTTGAATGGTGCCTTGCAGTTCTTTCAGCACGACTCCGGCGTAAAGCCTGGATGCTGAAGATGATCTTCAACTGGCTTTTGACCAATTGCAGCCGGTTCTAAAAGCGGTCGGTGAGGCTGTGCCACGCCGCGCCGGACCCCTCTTGGGTGAGCGGCGTGTGCATCACCACTCGTTTTGGATAGTAAGAGGAATAACTTCTCTACCAGGGTGAGCCGCGAGTTTTGATTGTAAATCGTGAACAAGTTTCGGAAAGTGGGCCACCGAAGGTAGTCGCCCGAAAAGACCTCGGTGTCTACTGGCAGCAACCGGCAACCTATAGACTGGGACGTGTGGACATTAATGGAAGCTCGACTAGTTTGGGAGACGCCTCTTTTAATTATCTCCTAACACTGGGCAACGCACCTAGAAAAAACGGAGTAGCAGTAGCTGTACTTTAATTCCAGCATCGTCGAGGTGGACTTGTCGTCGGCCACAGATAGCAAGTTCTCCACTTTCTTTCTTCAGCGCTGGTCGACAGATGGCGGAATAGGTGTTCGTACGAAGGCGAAGGGCGAGGTGGGAGCAAGTATTCGGGATCCGCGACTCTGGGCCCGTTGGGGTTGGGCGAGTTGAAAGGCGCCGCCGTCGACAAGAAAGTTAAGTGCGGCACAATTTGTATTTGGAGAAAAGGGCAGGAAAAATACAAGGGAAGAATAGACGTATTGCTATCGCAGGCGGATGGATGCGGAATAGAAGCAAGCTGAAGGCCCGAGGAATCAGAAAAACAACACCGGAATGTTTGTTCGTTTGTTAGGAAAAATTGGAAACCAACTTATATATATATATTTATATATGGATGTGTATGTCTGACTCGTGCGTAGGTATCGTGTTTTAGTTTGTGTTTTAGAGTCGATACGGATAGTTGATAGGTAAATTATTAATAATTTTCGAATTTATTTATGACGAGGCCGGAAAGGTGAAAATAAGACCTGGGCTTTCTGCCGAACGGAAAAACAATAAATACATGATTTTTAGTAGTTAAATTTATAATTAATTACTTTCTGAATTTATTTATTTCCCAGCCGGGTATGCCGTCGGCAACCCGTGCGTAGGTCACCCCTACTAAGTTGAGATTTTAAGGAACACAATCACGGATATGTAGTGATATGGCGTTCTAATAATTGTTGATTAAAAAAATTTAGTTTTATTATAATTTTGTCAGTTGTATATTTCCTAAAATCAGAGGCAGAAATATATGGACATGCAAGCAAGTACGGATCTAAGTATTATATGTATGTGCAAGGGCATGTGGGGCCTATGTTGGTACAGTGGAGCGTTGAAAGTGGACTGTATATACTTGAAGGACCAGAAAAATGATGTGGTGAAAAATTGACACTGATTAGAAAAAGAAATATTGCGACAGCGGCGGACTGTCTGGCGCATTTGGAAACTTCCGAAAGTAATTCACATCGGCTGGCCATTATTAATTATGCCCTTTTTGTCACTACATAATTTCACTAGTCACTTTTTTTACATGGAGTATTTGCACCATATGTGTGGATGCACATATGCCTCGACCATTAGCATGGCTAACGGAGGGGCCGAAACGGCGAGGAACGGGGCGACGCACACAAAGCAGAGCCAAATAGAAAATTTTGCAGATTCAAAAACTGCCGTTGTGTCGGAAAACTCGGACTAGGACTTGACACAGAAGGAAAAAAACCTTGCAGCAGAATGAATGAAATTTAATGTTTGGACCACTGCTGAAGACCGGCAGAGAGACGTAGACGGAAAAATGTCGTACTTTCTTTTGGCAGACCAAAAACGCCGAGAACTACTGGCTGAAGGGCGGAAATTTCCGGCTCTGATGGACCAAAATGTGAAGGGGCGCGTCTGCATTAAGTGAAGGCTCCAAATAGATAAGATCCAAAACGCGAACGGAGGGTGTCGGAGTTGGAAAGGAATAAATAAGTCGGGGGTGTCGTGGGAAAAACACAAGGGCGCATTTGTGTCAGCTTTATTTAACCTCCTACATTGAACCGTTTGATCTTAACCGACCGATAAGCTAAGCTTAACAGAGTTAGAGCTGGCCCGAGTGGCGGAAAGCGGAGTGCGAGAGCGAAGGGCGAGCGCGGCTGCGCTCTTAAAGTTTGGTGAGCCAAAGCGGCACGTGGTCCCCTCACCCAAACAGGGGGGAAGAACATTTTGGCAAATTAAGGCTAATGTTGCTAAAAAAGTTGCATGGAACATGTTGTGAAACACTTTAATAAAGAATCATGTCGAGCAACACGAAGGCTGCTACCAAAAAACTGATTTTACTTGGACTATGGTATCTCAGCACAGGTCCCTTAATTCGATATCAATTTACTTAATCTTATTAAAATACATTTAAAAATACTGAAGAGTTTTCTGGAAGCTGATAAATAGCGCGACTAATTTTTTTTTTGCTCGTGTCCCACGCCCACCTCCCGCCCAACCGACCGAGGGGCGCACCCGTGTGACGTACGGCACGAAACGCCAACAAGATAGACGTTAGAAATAAAAGATAGAATAAAACGAGGAAGAATCAAGATATACTAAGGGCTAGTACCACAAGCAATACAGTTTTTAGTTTTTGAAGGCTTTCTATGCCTTAAATACTACTAAATAGACGATTGTAATCCGTACATAAAACCCTAAAGGGTTCATGTACTTCAAACTCACACCTACTGTGGTTAACAACTAAGGGGATAAAGTTTCAAGATGAAAGACGGGGAACATGGAAATTGAGCTGACCCAACAGGTAGGGGCTCTCCAAATCTCCGTGAATAAGATTATGTAGGAAGCCGACGCCAAGTATCGACCTACGGTTAGCTAAATAAGGTAGGTTAAGTAGGAGGAGTCTACTAGAGTAAGACGGTAATCTAAGATTAGCATCCCAGGTTAGGCCACGGAGGGCGAAAAGCAAAAAGTTTTTCTAGACAGATTCAATGCGGCTACTATGGACTCCAAATTGAGGACGTCAGACACATGAACCGTACTCCAATTTAGGGCGAACTAACGAAGTGAAGAGAGTCTTCGTTACATAAGGGGAATCCAATTCCTTCAACCATCTTTTAACGAATCCCAGCATTCCTATGGCTTTGCTAACCACACAAGAAATGTGTTCTGACAACGGAAGTTTAGGATCCAAGCGGACACTCAAATCATCAAAAATAAAAATTCTTTCCAAAGAGCAATCGTTAGGCATATAAGTGGCAAACAGGGGAGTGACATCTGAAAAAGTCATTAGTTTACTTTTAGTGCTGTTGAGATGTAAGTCGTTAGCATGACACCATGCTTGGAAGCTATCAAGATCCGATTGAAGGTCAAATTGGCAAGAAATGTCCCTATACTGCGAGCAAAGTTTAACATCGTCAGCATACATGAGTACTCTGGATTTGGTTAGAACCTGCGGCAAATCATTGATAAACAATGTAAATAGCAGTGGTCCAAGGTGACTACCCTGTGGGACGCCAGATATAACCCTGAGGGTATTGGATAGAACGTTTCTGAGCAGAACCTTTTGGGTCCTGTCACTTAGATAACTCGAAATCCACTTAAGAAGATCACAAGGAAACCCCATTGAATTAAGTTTCCTAACCAGAAGAGAATGATTAACCGAGTCGAAAGCTTTACTGAAGTCCCAAATAACGAAAGAGGTAAGTTTCAGAAGATTGGTTGTGGTTGATCTTCGCGTCAGAAAACCATGCTGACATCGCGAGATGACGGATCTACACAGATGTTGCAAGTGAGGAGTGATTACATTCTCGAAAAGTTTAGGGATTGCCGATAACTTTGAGATACCTCTATAATTACTGGCATCCGATTTGCTACCTTTTTTTGGAGAAAAATAACAAATGATTCCCCTCAAATATGGGGAAATTCTGAGGAATCTAAAGATAAGGTAAACAATTTTAGAAGGGGGTTACACAGCGCCTCGGAGAAATACCTAAGCACAGAGCCCGGTATTCCATCGGGACCTGGTGAATAAACTGGCTTAACACGTTGAAGATCGTAAATAAGTGAGCTTTCGTTTAAAATAGGACTGAAGATTAAGGAGGAACTGGGCATAACTGGATAAAATGTATGATCTGAAGATGTTGAGGCCGAATATGTAGTTTTGAAAAACTCAGCAAAAAGATTGGCTATTGCCTGATCAGAATTTACTGTAGTATTCTAAAATGACAGCGAGGGAGGGTATAACGTGGGTTTACGTTTATAGTTAACAAAGTTATAAAACTGTTTGGGGTCCTGTGTAAACTGAACCTTTCAACGAGTCAAATAATTTGTATAACTCTGAGCGTTAAGCACGGAAAAATTAGATCGAGCACTTACGTAAAATGAGAAAGCAGTTTTTGAACCAGTTAGTTTATATTTATTATAAAGCCTAGATTTTACGTTTTTTAAACTTGTCAGCCTTTGGTAAACCAAATTGGTTTGTAAAAGACCGACGGGTAGGTTTCAGGAACATATAATGAGAAAAATGAGTTCGCTCTACGCGGTTTAAACTGGGATGCTGACCAGAGATTACCCTCCTATTATAGTAGACTTTTTCTAATTAACTTACCCTCCTTAGCCAACCGTAGAAC
>VNJN01006981.1:87894-123945 GCA_008042485.1 Drosophila mayri | reverse complement strand
ACAAGATTTACGATATTCAAATACGATTTACGATATTCAAATACAATTTACGATATTCAAATACGATTTACGATATTCAAATACGATTTACGATATTCAAATACGATATTGGTACAAGATTTACGATATTCAAATACGATTTACGATATTCAAATACGATTTACGATATTCAAATACGATTTACGATATTCATATACGATGAGCATCACTGATGCACATCGTAAAAATCAAGCAAAGTCATCATTTTGGGATTTCAGATACCAGGCGAACAGAAGGCAGTAGCAAGCGACTGAAAACTGTTATAAACTGTTATAAAAACGTATTTGAATATCGTATTTTATTTTATAACAGTTTTCAGTTGCTTGCTACTGCCTTCTGTTCGCCTGGTATCTGAAATCCCAAAATGATGACTTTACTTGATTTTTACGATGTGCATCAGTGATGCTCATCGTATATGAATATCGTAAATCGTATTTGAATATCGTAAATCGTATTTGAATATCGTAAATTGTATTTGAATATCGTAAATTGTATTTGAATATCGTAAATCTTGTACCAATATCGTATTTGAATATCGTAAATCGTATTTGAATATCGTAAATCGTATTTGAATATCGTAAATCGTATTTGAATATCGTAAATCGTATTTGAATATCGTAAATAATGTACCAATATCGTAAATCCTATTTGAATATCGTAAATCTTGTACCAATATCGTATTTGAATATCGTAAATCGTATTTGAATATCGTAAATCGTATTTGAATATCGTAAATTGTATTTGAATATCGTAAATCTTGTACCAATATCGTATTTGAATATCGTAAATCGTATTTGAATATCGTAAATCGTATTTGAATATCGTAAATCGTATTTGAATATCGTAAATCTTGTACCAATATCGTATTTGAATATCGTAAATCGTATTTGAATATCGTAAATCGTATTTGAATATCGTAAATTGTATTTGAATATCGTAAATTGTATTTGAATATCGTAAATCTTGTACCAATATCGTATTTGAATATCGTAAATCGTATTTGAATATCGTAAATCGTATTTGAATATCGTAAATCGTATTTGAATATCGTAAATTGTATTTGAATATCGTAAATCTTGTACCAATATCGTATTTGAATATCGTATATCGTATTTGAATATAAATCTTGTACCAATATCGTAAATATTCTACCAATATCGTAAATTTTGAGCCAATATCGTAAATGTAATATTATTATCGTAAATCTTATTCCAATATCGTAAAACTTATACCGATATACGAGATAAAGCAACGTTTTTTTATAACAGATTTGTTAAGCTATTGAAAACTAGCATATTAAAGTTTTCTGAATTAAATTTAAGGCTTTTTGGCTAAAATATGGTTTTTGTAAATGTATTTATTTTTCTATCTTAAATGAAAAGGTAGCTTGGGCTTCTTTGGGGGCTTGTAGATAGCGAATGTAGATGACACACATATATGTTTTTTATATACAATTTTTTCTTCCACAATTAAAAGTTTTATTTAATTTATTATTTAATTTATATTTATTTTATTATTTATATTTTTTATATTATTACTTATACATATATTATATTATTATTATATTATATAAACAATTATAGAAATTGTTTTCCTCAAATAAAAGAATAACAAATATTTTGTTGTTTATTTTTAGCTTGAAAACATTTCATATATTTACTAATTACTAATTAATAAATTCATTTATCAATAGAAAGTCATTATTTGCCTTGCTAAATTAATATTTTTACTGTGCAAAGACCTAAACTTTAAATTAAAATGCTCCTTTAAAGTGACCTAGCCAGGATGCTTCAGTCCTTGTCTGGGCCCTCAATATCTTTGCCTTTTTTTATGCTATGTATTGATTTTATGAAATTTTTATTAATAAACATTCGTGGCAGATTCCACGAAAAGGAGCGCAGTTTTCCCGCCCGCCTGCCACCCATCCCCGAAGATAAATTGAAAACGAAGTGGAATTTTTTATTACAAAAAAAGAAAGAGAGAAACTGAAACTGAAGCACATTTTCATTCGAGAGCAATGGAAAAAAATCTCCGCAAATCAACGTAATTAAATGCCCAAGGCGAAAGCGAAGGGAAATCCCGAGAAAATCATGGAAAACCCGTCGTCAGCAATTAAAATGGCGCTTGGTCCGTCAGCCAAAAGACTTCAAAAAATGCCAAAAAGTTGAAATACTAATGAATTATCCTTTATTAGGATAATGTATGATGTGGTTCCTGAAGAGTTTGCTTAACTACCTCATACCCCCCGCGCCCAGGGATATACATATATATAAATATATATCCTGTGATCTACGAGTGGTTGCGAGGGGATAGACAAGTCCGAAAGTCGGAAAAAGGTTCACGGCGAGTTTTTGCCAGACTTTTACCCTGCCCCAAACAAGGGGCTGTAATCGAGGGTTGGTGCACTATTTCAGGAGGTTAATAAAGTATTTAAAATATATTTTATGAGCTTAACTTAATATATTATATTATATATTTTATTTAAATTTACATTTTATTTTCTATGTTTAAATGTTAGTAACTTTTTAAATTAATTTCATTGACTTAGAGTCTCTATAAGTTGGCACTGCTCAGGGGAAAACTTCTCAAGTATCTGGTTCTCTGAGTTTTGGGCCTTTTGTAAAATATGGGGAGAGCTGGTGGCCCGGGGGGAGGGTGGCCCTGGCTAAGAGGCTTGGAAGCTGCGGCTGGAAGCTGTTGGCAATTTATGAAAAGAGCCAAATTAATCAGACTAATAACGAAAACACGCCGAGCCGACGAAAAGGCGTCTGGGCAATGGAAATGGTCATGGGGGGTGGTATGGTAGGGGGAAAATCTAAGAAAAAGGGCAGAGAATGTGAAGAAAACTTATGCAAAGTTTTCTTAATGAAAAGATTTACGATGGCAATACTCAAAATTAGCAAAAACTGAGGTTGTGGCGGACAATAAGCGGCTTGGGCCTGGGCCTGGGCCGAGAGGGTGGAAATACTTAAAAACTTTTCGCCAGCATGGCGGTTGGCAGAATGGAAAACTTTCCCAGCAATGTTGCAATTGAGAAAATAGAGAGAAAATATGCCTGGCCAGTGCTCTCCCCTTTCCACCTGAATTTTCTTAAGGCAAAATAAACCCAATTAGTGCGTAGTCCAATTTGTGGCTCTTGGCCAAAGCAAAAATGCGCAATTTTTGAACAAAATCAAATTAATAAACTCAAACTGAATCGTCCTGGCAACGGTGGCATCTCTGGCTCGCTCCTTCGACTCCTTGCGGCCAGGACTTGGACATTAACAATCAAACTCTCCACTCGCTTCAATGTTTTCCTAGCTCCAATCGATTCGCATGGATTTATTAAAATAATTCGCATGACAGGATCTTATGGTCGGTCAGTCAGGTGTTAAGTCCGGTTTAGGGACCTCATCATTGTCATTGGTCAACTATGGTGAGAAAGGAGTTAAGGCAATAAATGAATAAATTAAGGAATACAATGTTAACTAGGAAATTTTCAAATTTCTAAAATGGGATAAGGAAAAATAGGATTATTGTACAAACACTAAATGTTATTCCTTGAAAATAACAAACTGTAAGGGTCTACATGTTTTAAATAAATTAGTTTATAATATTATAGGTTTAAAGAAAAGAAAATAAGGTAAATACTCTTTAAACTCAACTCTTCCCAAGGCCTTTCCAGCCAAAGGACTCCTCTCCATGACCGTCTTAAGTTCACAGACACTTGACCCGAGAGCTCATATCCCCCCTTGACTTTAAGGCCGAATTCCCTCAATTTTCTGTAGCGTTAACTCTCGATTAAATATCGTATTTATTTCGCTGCTGATGCTGTTGTTGTTTTAAATCGATGCCCGAGGCAATGGCCACAATCCCACTTCCACTTCCACTTCCACATTCTCAATCCACTTCCGCACGAGCAGCAAATAAAAAATACAGGACATGACGGCGGCGAGAGGGGGAAAAAAGGGTTAAAACAATAGAAAATGTTGCCGGCGCGGCATTGGAGATGTTGGAAAAGTCGGGGAAAAGTCGAGGGAAAAGCAATTCTTTATATGGCATTCTGCATGGCATAATGCCGCCTTTAACGGCCCGTTCAGCTGCTGTTCCCGCCGCCATCCCCAAATCATTATTGCGAAAACAGCTCCTTTCCAGGCTGTGCCTTGTCCTGCCTTTGCCGAGGCATTTTTCAAACCCACCAACCGCCTGGCTACCGCCAAACCCAACCAAATCCCGCCGCCCGGACATCGAATCCTTTCGTTCATAAATCAAGTCTTTGGTTTAATTAAATCTTGTGTTGGCGGTAAAAACTCGAGCACAACAAAATGCCAGCAGGACGAGCCAGAGAATAACGCAAGGCAAAAAAATAGAAACAACAAAAAACCAAATGCAGAATCCGAAATCCTTGAACGCCTCCGGAGGAGATGCCAAATATTTGCACAGTCTGCCAGGATATGGCTGGAGCTGGGTGCTGGGAGCTGGAGAGCACAGGATCCCCGGGATCCCGTCACGTTTTAACTGTCGTCGCGGTTGTCCTTTTCATATTTTCTTTCGCAAATTCATTTCCTTTTGTCGGTTTTGAACGAAACTCTTTGACTTGTTGTTTAGAGTCTTCCTGCTCCTTTATTCCTTGTCCCTTTTCCCTAGTCCCTGTTCACTTCGAACAGGATAAACAGGAATTGAAAGTGTCCCCAGGGAGCTATACACGCATCTTTATTCACTAGCTGGAAGTGGTGGGAGTCCTTTGGAAAGGATTGCAAGTATTGTAATTATCGGTTTACATTTAAAAATTGTTTTCAGTGTAGGGAACACAACCGATGTCAGGATATACCTAGGTGGCTGTTAAAAAAGTGCTGCTGGAAAAGCTGCATAAGAGTGCCAGTGCATTCACCTGTCAAACAAAAAATAAAAGAATATTTCTGTGCCCTAGTCTTGGTGTTTTCCATTTTCCCCAACTTATGAGGAATATTCCCGCTACATTTTCTTTTCTTTTCCCCTTTTTGTTTCCTCTCATCCAACAGACAAAGAAAAACCTCGAGCACTTAAAGCTCGCTTAATCTTTGACATAAAAACAAGCGAAACAATGTGGAAATTTGCGGAGAAGCATGGAGAAGTGGGGAAGGGGGTGGGAAAATAGAGAGACTGGCGGCGGAAAATTGAATGCAGGACACGTTGCAGGATTTATGGCCAAGGAGCAGCCGCCAAACGCAGACTAATAAACAGGATTTGCCAGAGGGGAGGTGGGGAAACTGAGGGAACCAAAAATTAAAAACCCAAGAAGAAGCTGAAAATTGCTGTGAAAATTATAGGCAATATATATATATATATATATATATATATATATATAGTTTTATATATGTACGTGCGGCAATGAATCCTTTCCCTTTTTCTGGCCTGATTCAGTCGTGCAGGACGAAAGACGAATGGAATGGAGTGAAATGAAATGGAATCCTTTACCGTAAGAATTTCATGCACGTCAACACGTCCTGGCAGCGACACTGCCGTTGACAGGCCAAAGGCCCCCGTCCGCAGGATATCCGAAACCCAAAAAAGAGCCGTAGAAAGACAGAGAAAGAGAGAGCCAGCTCTGTGCAACAATTTCTAATTCATATGTTCCTGAGGCGGCCCAAGGATACCGAATCTCGAGACCCGATGATTTATGATGCACGCACGCGAATCCCAAAATGAAAGTCCTGTTCGCAATCGAGGTGGGTTCAAGCGGTGCGTTCGTGACACGATATATAGAATCCTTATAAAACTAGGATATACAAGAAAATAAACTAAATGTTTATGTAAAAGTATATAATTAAATACCTTAGATATCCCCTTAAAATAATAATAATATTATTAAAATACCTTTTGATAATATAATATTTATGCTTTATTATACGATTACAAAATTACCTACTTATACTATACTATATAATGTATTCTTTATCAGACGTAATATTATCCCAATTCGTGACCATCTCTAGGACTGTTCTTGGGCGCCTTTAATCATTCAATAGGCAATTTGTTTGGGCCTCCTCCTGGCAAATGTTGAAATGAAATGTTTCACACATTAGGCCGGTCAACTACTCAGACTTTTGGCCTGGGATCGGAGGAGAAATCTCCAGCTACTATATTTAATATCATTTATCTTTCTTACGGCTCCGCCGCCCCCCCCTCCCCTGACGTGCGGTTTGTGATTGAAGGGGGAAGGCGAGGCGGACGAGGTCCTTGGCTGGCCGTGTTGTTGTGATTTATGATTATCAAAGTATTTGTTACCTTTATGTCCGAATTATTTGCTTGACCATAAATCATTTTATCCTTCAGCAGCCTTCGCCGCTTTGATTAATTTTCTTCAATTGCCGGCCGCGGCGATTGGCGCCTGCGATTTTCACTCGGAAATTCTCGATGCTTTCTGGCTCTTAGAGGGGGGATTGTATGGATATGGATTTGTTTGATATGCCAGACAGCGACTTGGCACATAATTCACACAATTGGTCAACAAGTCAACGATGGCAAAGCCCAATCAACCCCCTCATCAACAGGGAGGTAGAAATTTAGCGAACGACATGAGTTATGTATTTATTTTGGCAGTTTTTCTGAAGAACACGAAAAACAAGAGCTAGAAGTAGTGATTGTTAAACATTTACATTACGAAAGGTGGGAGATTTTTATACTAAAATTGAGTGATGTTAATTAAAGCATTGTTGTATAAGTTATGATATTTTCAACTTTAATTTGTCCATAGAAAATATAATAAAAATTATTGCATTTTGGGAATCCTTTTTTTGTAATATTGCTATATTCATTGCTCGAGTCCTGCTCTCTCAGAGTAGTCAGCAGACCCTTTCTAACATATTCCTTTATATATTTCTTTAACTTATATATTAAACCCAAAGAAGTGATAGTTCCTAACAGATATATATATATATTTCCAATTTAATCCCAGTTCGCCCGAATATCTTTCTCTCCGAAAGTTTTCCAGCTTAGACATTTAACATAATCCGCCTCCAACTTTCCGGCTAAGGAAAATTCACGCATTTGATTAGTCAACAAGCCACACTGCAACCCCCCCAAAAAAAAGGAAACCTATTCAATCAATGGGGGGAAATCTTGAGAGCAAACTCAGCGGCAAATGAATTATTTATTTGGATTTATTTGAGGCCAAGTAAAACAAATGACTCGGACCAGCAACAACAACAGCAGAGACTGACCCAAGCGTGGAAAAAATCAGGATAAAAGAAAGGCTCATACAGAGCAAGAAATAAAAAACCAAATATATAAAATATAATTAATTAATAATAATTATATAATTAAGTAAAATAAAATATGTATAAAATAAATAAAAATCCATAAAAATATACAAAGATATGGGTTATATTTTATACATTTTTCCCACTTTACCACATCTCTATACACATATTTCCTTTCAGTGAACAGTAGTAAAAGAGAGGAGAGAACAAAGCGAAAGTGGCATAAATAAATAAAGAGCCGAACACAAAGCATATTAGGCTAAGCTACTTGCGATTTCCGTTACACGTCCTTCCTGGCTATAAAAATGCGGAAGCTGATTAGCCACCCACTCCGCCCCTACAAAAGGAATGAAAAAAAAATAAAATAAATAAGAGAAAAAAACACCACCCACTGGCTCTGAAAAAAAATGAACTCCTTGGATGGCCAAGAGCCAGGAGTCCGTCCCCTTGGATGGTCGAGAATTTTATGAGGCACGAAAATTTACAACGCCTCTGGGGTTGTCTTCGCCTTCAACATGAGGCGACAAAGGAAACAAGGAAGAAAATGGGGAATATACGAGAGAAAAACCAAGGGGAAACCCCAAGAAAAGCGGGCCTCATAATCGAAATTGGTCACAGGTGGCCTCCAAGAAAAATAAAAAGAGAAGTTGACCAATGCCAATGATGTGGGGCTCCATCAGGGCTTATTGAAATTAAATGTGCCGGCCAGCAAATAATGCCCGTTTAAGGCGTGTTTAGTTAAGTTGAGTTTGATTTGGGTTTCCCCCTCCGCCCCCCCTCCCTTGAATTGGATGTAATTTATTGTGAAAGACGGCCGGGGGGACAATGTCAGGACATCGAATGTGCCGACCTGTGACCCCAAGAAAATTAAGAAAAATTACTGAAAAATCGTAGCTGCCTGCTGCCAACGAATTTCCATCAAGTCATGACATCTACTTGGCTTTCATTTTGAGCTAAATTTTTAATCAAATCAAATGACAGACATCATTAATTTTGCTTCAGTGACTTTTTGCTGCTTTCTAAACAAAAAAGTGTACGAGAAAAGAAAGCAATTTAGATGCTCAGATTAAAGAAATTATGCAGATTTGTTAGCCCCAAAATGGTGCCATTTTTTTATGAACATTTTATGGTTAAAATATGTTGAAACTGCAAAGTTTCATTCATATAGCTGGAATTAATTCTAATTAATATGTTTTGATGTTTATTACTAATTTATATTTGTACTTATCATTCTTTTAAATATTTTTATACTCATTCCAAAATTAAAATTATACTTTATTTTCTCACAAATATGTTTTATATTTATTTCTTATTTACAGTTTTAGCTTTCTTCTTCAGATATATGTTTTATATATTTTTGCCAATATATATTTAGAATTTTATTCGCTCAAAGCTTCTGCAATCTCAGAGATTTCTTCCATGGAGTCCTTAATTGCTGACTCATCCGGTACCCCCAGCGATCCAGGACATTGTGCAAGTCTCTGCTCCCCCACAAGAAAAGAGAAAAAACCAGAGCTGCAAAGTCATCTATCACAGAAAGCTGATCTTTAATTATTCTAGCGATTCAATTGACACTTGTAATAGCTTATGCCCGCCCTCTGGGCTTGTCTCATTTTCATTTTCAAACTGGAAACATGTGAGGCTGACACCACGGGAATGATGGCCATGTGGAAAAGCGAAAATGTTGGAATGTGAAAATGTGGAAATGCGGAAATGAGGAGCGAAAGGAGCTGGCGATGGAGATGGAGTCCTGAGGCTAGTTGGGATAGATGGCTGCCGACGAACGGACATTGATAAATCACATATGGACGGCAGTTTCTGGTTTGACTCGGTTTCCTATACGCTCCACTGCTGCTGTTATTTCTTTTCAGCTCTTTTTTCCGATTTCGAATGGGAGGAGTTGAAATTGGAGGCGGAGGTTGAACGGCCAACACTGCAAACAAAACGTTGACCAAAACAAGTTAGGGATTTCTATCCAGGGCTTTACACAGACCTAAATTAGGGTCCGCCTGTTCCCAAGAATTTATTAAACTTTAAGGGTTAAAATACTGTTCCAAATTCGTGAAAATAACACTTAAAAAATAAAAAATCAATCAAAATAAATTAATTACCCAAAAATAGACTTTAAATGTATTGTTTAAATATTCATTTAATTTAAATAAATACTTCTGTGAGCTCTCCACTTGGTTCTTACCTTTTCAAGCCCATTTTTTTCTGGCAGTGCCCCCACTGCAACGTGTTTTTTGCAGTGCCATCAAATTACGAACTCATTATTGTTAGCGACGACAATAGGGATCCAGGGTTCTCCTCCTCCTCCCCCACCCCTCCCTCTAACAGGACTCTCTGGAAAGCCCTAACTATCGGTGAGCTCTGTTTTTGGTGTTTGCGCCTGGCCGAAAAATACTTGAATGCGATGGATCCGAGTATTTGTTGACGTTGATAGCGAGTGGACTTGGGTTCTTTATTTTTTTTGTTGTTGTTGTTGTTTGCCACCGCTCCACCCGCGACCACCACCATCTCCATTTTCACTGAACGCAGCAGCGTGCAAGCGGGGGAAAAGCGACACCGAGAAAGGAAAACCCACATCAAACTGACCAAAATGCATGGAATTTCTATGAAAATTGTAAAGCGTTGTTGCATTGTAGGCCGCCTCCTGCGCCGGAGTGCAGCCTGGACGGGATCTGGACTCCCCGGGAGGCGCTGCTATTCAGGCCAGGCCTGTTCCGCCTCCCCCGATGACCCGCAGCACTCATTAAATGACACTCACAGCGAAGGAATCTCGCAAAATTGCACGCTATAATGCACCCCACTCGCACACTGAGAACGGGGCGTGGCATGGCATAATTTTAGTTTTCCATTCGAGGCGCTAAAAAGCCAGAGCGATGCTTACCCATTTTCCCAGCGCTCCACATAGCATTTCCCTCCGTTGTCACACGCAGCCTAGCGATAAAGTGAAAAAAGGAAAGCCAGGAAAATGGTTGGCAAATGGGAAATAGGGCACCGCCATGCTTTTGTTTTTTGGGAACAAGAGAATAAATCGTAGAGATCTATTAGAGAGATGGAAATGTATTGAAGTTTAATTAAAAAATAAAGAAAATATATTATTTTATTCATTAAAAAGCATACACATATTTAATCATTTTATATAGTTGAAAGTTTAAATGTAGAAGATGGGCTTAGCAACAATCTCTTAAGGAAAATACCATAAAAAATATATAAATTAACATAATTTATATAAAAACTTATTGAAAAACTCTGATTTTAAAATATAAAAAAAACACTCTAACTCTAACTTTATAAATAATTTATATATAATTTATAATAACAAGTTAAATATATAGTAAATATGTAGAATAAACTCTCAACAGTAAATACAATAATAACTCTATAGAAAGATGTAAAAAAACAATTAATAAATAAAAATAATATCTTAAAAAAGAGTATTAAGTGAATAAACTATCTCAAAGATTTTGTTTTGCATTTCTGTTTAGTTTCTGCAAACTTTTTGGGGTGGAAATTCTCGTCTAGCGTATTTCGATTTTCGTATTTGCGAAAAACCGTGAAAATTACATGCCGCTGACGCAGCGGCGCCGTCACTCATGAGCCACCAAAGCAGGCGCCCCTCTTTTATTTTGGAGAGGGGGGGGGGTCTGTCCCCCAGTCCGCTTTTCCAGTTTCCCCGAAGTTGTCGCTGACCGCAACATCGCATGTTGTAGGTGCGCCAATGACGCTGATTTTCTGTTCCGTTCCTGCGAACGCTGCACATTATTAACAGTTCCTGTGACAAAGGAGGGGGTGGAAAAGCAGGGGGGCTGTGGGGAAATGGAAAAACGGGAGGGAAAACTAGGTGGCGGCCACCTGTCATGTTACAGGCGACGCTGTCGCTTCGATGTCCTTTGCCGGCCGTTCGCTGTCCAACAAAATGTTTTGTGGTTCCCGTTCCCGTTCCGCATTTCCCTCCGCGCTTTCCCCCCGCCATTTTCCGCTTTTCTCGCTCCAGTTTTCCCACTGCTAACCGTTACCAAGTTTGTGATGCCGCCGGCTGCTGGTTGTTGTTTATTTTGGCTTCTAGAAAACTCATTCCCTGTGTGCCAATGCTCTCGTGTGTGGCTGTGTTTGGCATTGAAGTGAAATTGAGAAATTTTCGGCTGCACTTTAAGTGGAAGGCTAAGGGTATAGGTTTTTTTTTGTTAAAGATAATTTAAATATTAAATTTAACTTATCGAGATGAAAACAACTCCTTTAATATTTCCAAATTATTTTAACAATTTGCTGGACACAGAAAATATTTCATATCCATTTCCTTCTCTAACTTACCCTTCCAGTCGCTTTTCCTGCCTCATTTCCCGGACATTTTCAATCTGTGGAATGCGACAAAACTGCAACAAACAAGCAATTTATTAATAATAAGCACAGCAATTAGCACTGCAAGTGATTTGATGGCAATTGCCATGAGACAGGAGCCGAACACACGCCAGCCATGGGGGTATACACTGAGAGAAACGCGAAGAGATACTTCTTGCAGTGCAATAAATTCCAAAAAATATGTATGAATGTTGAACCTTGCTTCAATTTTCCCCCAGTGCCTGGCTCTGCTCCAGTTGACACGGACGTCACAATAAAGAGGCGTATACTTGCCCCAATACTTACCTCCTACCACACATATGTTACATATATCCTGAGCAACAATTTGCAATAAACTGAAGTAAGACGAGGGGAAGGGAGGCACAAGGCGACACTTAAATTTATTGCACGTGTGTGGGGGAGAGGCGGAGGGATGTGTCTCTAATGATGGCATAATTAGCAGCAAACGGCAAATTCTGTCATGCCTCAAGACTCGGCCCCCATCTCAGAGTCTTCCTCCCCTTGTCCTTTGACACAAAGTCAAATTGCTTGGCAGGGAAAACCTGGCTGGCTCTGGCAATTTCCCGGTAGCTCGGGGTGAAACATGTTAATTGAAAGCCCACTTATTGAAATGAAAACGCGACTCGGAGATTCACACACGGCCAAGTGTCTTTGCAGAGAGGAAAATGATTGGAAAATAATTTAAAGAAGTAAAGGAGTTGTTTTAAAAAAGGTTCAATTAGTAAAAAAAATATTTTTTTTTAACATTTTGTAATGAGTAAAAAAGGGAAATATTAATAAATAAACTAAAAACTACAAAGAAGACATTCAAATGTATACAAGTAAGCCTTCTGCCTGTGTATCTATTTATATGTATAATATATATATTTCCTTGCTTCTTCCGACTGGACAACAACAATGGGTATGTGTGCGTGTGTTGCCAGGACACTCGCAACGAATGGCCATAAAATTTTCTATTTAACGCTTGAGCGACAGTCGAAAATGGGCGGGAAATTTCAGGCAGGACAGATGCTTTAATTTCGAACCTGTTCGACCTCAAATACGATATGAAAGTTGTGTCCTTTGTCCTTTGAACAGAGGAGACCAGAAGCTGGAGCTGCTGCTGCTGGCCAATGTCAAATGCTGGTCGTCCTGGGCAACAGTTTATTAGGTTGTGTCGCAGCCGTTCCTTAAGATTGCCACCCCCACTGCCGGTCACCGCCGGAATAATCACCTCTCTGGCCCAAAAAACCCCAACCCAAAAACCACCCACAGTTGTCGCCATCAAATGCCAGTCATCATCTGAGGCAGAAAGGACAAATGCAAGGACGAGGTAGCCAGGACAACGTCTTCAGACATGTCAAATTGGAAGGCAGCCCGAAAATCTCTGCCTGGGCTGCTGACAACAAAAAATATATAAAGTAATCCTGCATGGAAACGAATGGTAAATACCTCCTGCTTAAATATCCTTAAGGATATTGCACAAATATGAAATAGGAAAATCTTTAAGCTTAATTACTGAATTTTAGTGTAATTTTTATATAAAGATTTCCTTTTTTAAAATAAATATTCTTTCAGGGAAAGCAAAACACCTAAAATACACTTTTAATGACTTTCCATTTGTGTTTCCTTTAAGGAAAAAATATATATTCTAGCAAAAAAATATCCCTTTTAAATTCAAAAAAAAAAAAAAAGAAAACCTAGTTGCAGCTGAGACTGTCAGGACCTTTGACCATGAGCTGGATAAAAGTAAGGACCTGTCGGTGTCAGAAAAGGTGACACGAGCGAGACAAGGTTGCGTTGATAACGATGAAGTGGAAAGCCGAAAGTGGAAAGGAAGGTGGAAAATGGAAAATAGAAAAGGGGGGTGGTGAGGCGAATAGCGTATAGCAACCCCCAAGGACGACGGCACATCTCGTTGCCTTCGTTTCAGGTTATTCATTTTTAATTTCTTCGGCCACGCGCTTTCTGGGCCCAAAAGTGTTCACATTCGAGTATGTTAATTTTCGGATTTTAATGACACAAAAAGCCAGGATGGCTGCAAGGACACTTTCCCTCTCACTTGCCGATTTGTCAGTTCCAACTCATAAGGCAGCGTTAATTTTCAGCCATTTGTCTAGGACTCGAGCATCCTAGATAAACCCTTTCCTTGCACGCACACGACATCGCCATCATGGGGTTCCTCGCCGGTCACATATGGCCGGGATTAGTGGAGCACTTGACAAATGAGCTATATGTTCCTGAAGCTAAAAAAAAGAACTTAAAATTGAAGCTAAAAAATAATTAAGGTCAAACTCTGAGAAGGAAACGAAAATGTGAAATGAAGGAGATGTTTGTCTATGAGAAATGCCTAACTTTTGAAAGGAATTTAAATATTTATAGTTAGTAGCTCTAAAACCAATTATTATTCCAGTAAAATATAGGTATATTTCATAAAATCCCACAACATGATTACCTTGATAAAATAAATATAAAAATATAATACAAAAAAATATAATAAAATATAATTAAATCAAACTTACGCCTTAAATGATAAATTGGGTACTTAAATCCTTTTTACAATTAAGAACCCCTACTTAGCAGGATAAAAAAGAGTTAACCAAGTCACCGACCAAATAAGAATAAGATAAATAATCTGGGATAAAGGCAAGTGATTACATTAAGGCCCAAAGGTTCGGTGAGGGATAATCCCCGTAGTTTCTGCGCTGCCTTAGAAGCCATTCGCTAATTGTTTCTATGCTTCATTAGGCGAGGAAAACAAGAGGCAGACAAGAGGAAAACATGGGGAAAGCGGAGGGAAACCCCCGGCGAGGTGGTGTAGAAAGACGCTCTCTTGGATCGCCGCCAAGCTCATTTAATATGAGCTGGAAAACTCATTCATTATTCGCACGACTTAAATAAGCTGCTTGGCTTCGGCCTGGAAAACATATCACAAGTTGAAAGTCTTTTCCCGAGACCCTTTTTTCCGGGATTCTTTCTCTCCTTTGGTGCTTTTTTCCCCCCGTTTCAAGTTTGACCATTTATTTAAACTTTTTATTTGGCGAGATTTCTATTTGCGCCAAAAGACTCTCTGGCAATAAATTGAATTCTCTTTTTGCGCTATTTTATTTGCTCTTATTTCTTTTTTTATTTTTGTTAACCCCTTTAAAGAAATTTTTTGGGTCGGGGGTGAATTAATTTTCTTAAAAGCTTTTCTTGGCGGCGCGCTGATTATCCAAGCGTCTGTCGCTTTTTCTCTGTTTTTTTTCGTCTCGATTTTTTATATCCTCGAAGTGGGCTTTATAGTTGGCTTGGCCAGAAAATCAGGGCAATAATGTGGCTAAAATTAAGGGCTTGTTAAAGGGAAATTATGAATATTTCATCAGCTAATTTCAAAAATACATTTCCTTGTAATATTCATTATCCTAAACAAGTGAGAAGTGAAAAGATTTCTCCCTAAAAGATAACATTTTTGAATGTCTGCGATACATTTGTAATTGTTAATTATAATTCCAATAATTACTTTAATAAATATATTACAGAATACAAATGTTAATACGTAATTCTTTGAAAATAAACTCAAAAACCAAACCCCTTTGTTCCAAAATATTCCAAAAATAAATTATTTGTAATTGAAATTTTTATTAACGAATCTTTGGCACTCTACTCAAGTAACTTATGTATGTACAAGTCATCTGATTTTCTGTCAGTGTAACTGTGTCTGCGTATTAGTATATCTCTGATTCAAGTCTGTACTTAAATTTATTTTTAATAAATTTTAAAATATATAGTATATATATTTATTAATTTATTTCGTTTTATGTTCTTATATTCTTTGTGTCTTGCCCAAAAAAAAATGCATTCTCTTAAACATCTAAATGTAATGATTTTTGCCATATTTATTTTGGAGGGGGAAATACAGAGCATTATATATGCATATGTTCAATGTACACAGATCTCGTATCTATATAGATATTCATATATTTATTATGAGTGAGCGGCCCCCGCCTTTAACTTATATATTTATTTGATTCTTAGGGTCATGCTAATTGATTTAAATTCGATATGTGAGCCACTTACATTAGTTGACAAAAAAAAAAACAAAAAACATTACATAATGCGAGGGTTGCTTCGGGAGTATGTCCTCAAATGCCATGTTGTTGGTGAATTCTAAATTAGATAATATTACAAAAATATTTTATGGTTTTAAATTACAATTTCTTTAATGAATATAAGTATTTGATTAAATAAAATAAACATTATATCATTAATAGACTTTTAATAGTTGTAAATTGGGACTCAACAGCTTTTCAAAATATATTTTAGTAAGGAAATGCCTTAAATTTAATTAAATATATTATTTTATTATTTTGTTAAGGTATATATCCATAAACACAAATATTTATTGATAGTTTTGGTCGAAAAGGAGTCTCAATATAGCATAGAAAATATTCGTGAATTATTTAATGTACGATTTTTAAGTTAAAAATGGTAAACCTTTGATTTATCCAGACATCTATCAATAAACTGCAAAATAGATCAACAAACATAAGCTTTTCATTCAGAATAACAAATAAAAACTAAACTCAAAATTATTTAACATCGTTAGAGATCAAAATTTAATTGAAAACATATAAATTATAGATAAATATCGATATTATTTCTAGCACCAACAATTATCCTCCAACAAATTCCCGCTGCAATCCCCGCCCAGCTGCGATATGGCGACTATTCACAAGACCACAACCGATCTGCTTCTCTATATATTTCGCCCAATCCCTCGCGGTGCCTATGTGTCCCGCTTCTCGGCAGCACCACCCACCGCGCCGTCACCGCCGCCGCCGCCGCCGCTGTCGCCAAGGTCGTGTCCTTGGGCCGCCAGGCAAGTGCCAAGCAAGGCGGCCGCCAGCCGCTAGTAGGGGCGCCACACATCCCCCGACGGTTTCGGGGTACGTGTCCTTATGGGACCACCGCCCAGGCCCACACCCACACCCACACCCACGCCACCGTCAACACCAACGCTAACACCCAAGGTGCCCAGGCCAAGGCCACCACCCGAGGAGCCGCTGGCCGAGCGCGAGGTGGTGCTCACATCATCCAAATCGATAGTCTCCACCGGTGACGGTGATCGCCGCGTGGAGCTAACTGGCGGCGAGGCATTCGGATTGGCATTCTCCGCATCCGGCGGATTGTGCGTAATCAGGGTCACACACCGTTTGATCAGATTGACGCCATCGTGATCCGGATTGGTCAATCCCCCAGCGGGCAAAGAACCTCCCTCCTGTCCACGTTCGGGAACCACATTAGCGGCGGCCGCTGCCGCCGCATTCCTTAGCCAGGGGAGATCACTGTAGTTGCCATACAGCTGGCTGTAGAGCCACTGGCTCGATTGTGGCAGCAGGGGACTCTGGAGGAAGAGCTGGGCGGCCAGGGCGGGATTGAAGCTGTGGCTGGGCGCAAAATGGCCACCGGCGGCGGCAGCGGCTCCAAAGCCGCCGAACAGTTCCGTGGGATTCTTGGTGCGCTGAATGAGGGCGGTGAAGGCGCCACCCGAACCCGGTGAACTTTCACCGAGGGAACCCACCGATGGGCCGAGCCTATTTGTGGCCCCCTCCGTTTCCGTTTCTGCCTCCGCCTCGGCGTCTGCATCCGCTTCCGCTTCCTCCTCGTCGTGGGTGAGCGGTGATCCCTGCTGACTCTTTCGCGGCGATCCTGTCACCGAAATGCTATCACTCTCAAAGCCCGCATCGATGTTGCTGTTGTTGTTATTGTCCTGCTGCAGCAAAGTCAGGGGCGGCGGCGGCGACGAGGTCAACGGTGGCTGGACAAAGGCGCTCAGTTGGGTGCCACTGGTGGTGGTGGTGGTCGGCGATCCCTCCGGACTGGTGGTGCTGTGCGCCAGCTGCTGGTGCTGCTGCTGCTGCTGTTGCTGCTGCTGGTTATCTGTGGGCAAAGAGGGAATACCTTTATATATCTTCCATTTTAGAGGCTCCTCCACTCACCACTCAATCCCCGCAAGGTGTTTGCTGTGGGAAAGGCGGCCGCCGCATGATGTCCAAAGAAGGGGGCGGCTGGAAAGGCCGCGGGACGACCGCCCAAGGCCATGTGGGCACGCCAATCGGGAGCATGCAGGTGACTGTGCATACCCACCAGGTGATGGGCAAATCCTGCAAGAGGAATACAGAAAAGAGACTTTAGTTAATGTCATGCCTTTGTCATGGGTTGCCAGATAAATCCATCTGGCCAGCTCATTGCCGCGCCCTTTAAAAACCAATTTCGTACCTTAAATAATAGTTAATATAGTAATTTTTATAAATATTTATTTAATGATAAATATATCAGAGTTTCCTAAGATTTTTGTTTTAATTTTATAAAGAGTTTTAGCTTTTTGAATTTTATTTATTTAATTTCATTCATTGACTAGTAGTCTCTGGAAAATCTGAAAAGTAAGCTTCGGAAAATCTCTCATAACCTTTCATTACGAAAAAGCTGGCTTGCCCAACGTTAGGCCGTAAAATCAAAATTATATATTCTTGAACAAAAATCGTTTCAGTAACAGATTTCTGAATAGTTCCAGCCAAGAGAGTGGAGAAGAGATCAGGTAAAATTATACAGACAACACTTGCAGCCTACAAGTTCATTAAGAAACTCCATAAAATTATTATATTTAGTTAATGTTTAGTTACTACAATTTCACATTGATTTTTATTTAAAATTTCTTGTAAATTTAAATCCCTTCATTCCTTCGCTTAGCCAAGACTCCGATTAGACGGCCAGCTTCCGTGCTAACCTCGAACTTATAGACCAATTTTCGAGTCCAATGTGCGAATAGAATAATATATATTATATATTATATATATCAAAAAAATATTGCTTTATTCACAGAACGAAACTAAAATGAGTAAAACTAAAAATGTGCAGCCAAAGGCAAAGGCCACTAAAGCCCAACAGAAGGCGGAGCCATTGTCACCGCCGCCGTTCAGGTCAATTTCCGTTTACAGATCTCTGAAGCACTCCCCGCCGCCGTCCAGATCCGTCTCGCAATCATTGCCGCCCTCCAGGTCCTGGTCGCCCAAGTCACTGCCACAGTCCAGGTCCCTAGAGCACTCTCCACCGCCGTGCAGATCAGCGCCGCCCAAGCCACCACCGTCGTCCAGCTGCCCTCCGGCCAAGGGATCGCTGACTCCGCTGTCCAGCTGTGACTTGCTATCATCGACGCCTTCCAGGTCCTTGAGGCACTCGCCTCCGCCGTCTCGCAGGATCGTCTTGCAATCATCGCTGCCACTCAAGCCGTCGGTTCCGCACTTAATACCGCCGCTAAGGTCCGTGCAGCGCTTACCGCTGCCGCCCAGATCCTTTGCCTCCTCACCTCCGCCGCCCAGGTCATATTCGGGATCATCGCAGCAGCAAATGTACTTGCCGCCGCAACACAGCAACAACAGCCACCACAGTCTCTCGAGTCCAAGGCACAGGCGTCCTGATCCCAGTAAATCGAATATCCTGTACGCAGCTCTTCGAGTGGTCTCTGAGCTGAACTTTGATGAACTGAAGAGTCTGGAGGTGCATTTGCATCATCAAATGCATTAAGACGAGCCTTGGCTGCACACAGTTAACCAATTTTATGGCCTCAGAATTATTCAGTTTTATACAATTATAAAATTTAGTAATCAATAAATTCATGTTACATCGAATGCGAGTCCTTGGCACATCATTTCTTTTATTAAAAAATATAAATATAAAGCCAGACACAAGCTTAAGGCCAGACAGACACACTGCCACTCCTGGCCAGTGTGCAATGCCAAGACCAACAGCCAAAATCTCACAAAGAAATACAAATACAAGAACAAAAACAAAAACCGGTCGAAACAAAGTCCAAAGGGCAAAGGACCAAGGCCAAGACTGGAGAAATGGAGATGAAGTCGGGCCCCGGAGAAGCCTCGTCTCGACCACATATAGCCCACTGTGCAAGACCAAAAATGCTGCCGCACATTTTGGTTGCTGCAAAACAACACTGCCACAAAGCGAGGTGGTGGCCAAGGGGAATCCCCTCCAAAGGCGGCCATTCCTGCTTATGTATAGAGGAGGACCGAATGTGTGTGTGTGTGTGTGTGAGTCCACCTGCCCCAAGACAAACTCCTAAATAAATTCATTAAAATTATACCCCAGCCGGCGGCGGCGGCGACGGCTACGATGGCATCTCACTCGCACTGTTTGCCACCAACGCCCATCTTTCCGTCTCCCTTTGCCTGCTTCTGGCCATGTCCATGTGGCCGCCATCAAGTGGCAGCCCACAGTTGCGGGCAGAAGGGCCAAGGAACTGCTTTTGCCAGTGCCCAGGCCCTTGGATTGAGGATTTCAGGACTCTCTCCGCCAGAAGATGCCAGAATGGAACGCTGACTGCGGCAGAGACAAGCAGATGTGGCTAAATGATGCCCAAAAGGGGGCACACAATGGCACACTCAGCAAATATTAAGTATACGCCACCGAGGCCCTTGAATTCTCTTAAAAAAACAAGACACTTTTTATTTTTCTTTACAGTTTTTCCTTAAATATTTATTCATGTTCATTAGCCACACATTTCATATTATTAAAATCATAAATGGAGCCTGAATTTTTGCTCTGTGTAAACTGGCGACAAGGATACCGCCCAAAGGCTTAAGAAAAGGCCAAGACGAAGCCTCTACAAGGATAACGGGGGAGAAAATGAGAGGCACTGGCAGGGGAGACAGAGAGAGCAGAACAGAGCTGAGAAGAGCTGAGAATTCTCCGCCAGTCGACCGACCACAATACACTCATATGCTCCGCACTCGCTCTCCTGCTCACTCCATCTCTCCCTCTCGCTTTCACTCACAGCTAGCCATCTCTTTCGGCTGGCCTGTCTCCGTCCCGCTTTAACGCACTTGAGGCCAAATACTTGGCCAAGTTTTGCCAAAGTTTGCAAACCAAAATTTCACCGAAAATGTGACACCAACGAACCAACCAAACGAACCACTGCTGCACCGCCCTCCTCCCGCCCCCTTGCCCACGCTTTTCCTCACACACACACACACACACACACACACATTTTGGATGGCATTTTCCGACTTTACCCCACCCCGCCTCCTCATGTGTCTGCTGAGACAGCATCTTCGTCTTGAAGCAGCTAAGGCTAAGGCTGTGCCTCTGGTGCATTACTTGATTGGCATGGCTGCATGACATTTTCCATTTTCCATTTTCCATTTTCCATTTTACGTTTCCCCCTCACACACATAGCACACACACTTGTAGCCATATAGATCGGTACAATGCGGGGGAAAACTGGGTCAAACAAGCTAAAGTTGTCATCATCATCTCAGCGCTTCTCTGTCTGGCATCGTCTTTTTTGACGTTGCAAAACTTTGACTCAGTCAAAACAAAGGACTGAAAAAAACAACAATCAATTGGGGGGAAGGGATGGGAGATAAAAGGGTTTTTCCACTGCACTCATAAGCACTATATAGCATCATATAGTTGTCATTGAGAAAGCAACTTTCCTCAAGGGGCCATTGTCTGCCCCATGAAGAGCCTTTTGAAATTGCTCAAGTTTTTTGCATTAATTTTGCGAGGCACTCAGGTAAATGGTTTTATCCTTCAGTGTCTGAAGGATACATATGAGGATCTTGAGTAATTTTAGTACTAAGACATATTAATAGGTTTCTTTAAGAAGAACCTATTAATGTTTATGAATTTTATATATTTATTTAGTGGGAAAAATATGAATATCCTTGAGGAGATGTTAATATGCTAAAGAACAACTCAGTTTTAATATGCTGCGAATAATTCTAATAATTCTAAATGATATATTAGTCTGATCTATGTTTCCCTGTGTTATAAATTGGACTTTTGAAGTATCACTTTAAGAGGTTTTGTCTATCTTCAACAATGTTCAATGAATTGTTATAGTTTTCGAATGACTAAGAAACATAAGTCGTACAAAGAATATAAGTTATGTGCTTCGATGTGAACGGCATTAATATTCAAATTATATACAATTAAATAAGGTATTAATTCTATTAATTATCTTTTTTTTTTTAATATATTATATTACAAAGTCTTAAAACACCAAAAAGATTCATTAGAAGCTAGTTTAAATCCACTGACAGCTACAACAAATAGTTCTATTACCAGAATATACTGCTTTATATCAAAAATTAATAATATATTTAAAATTTAGTTAAGACCATGCTATTTTTCATGAAATAAAATTAATTTCAGCTGTTAAACTGCAAAATATTAAATATAAATTAACATTTTAAATCAAATTCAGTTAATTGTCCCCTCTACATAAGCAGGCTCTATTTTAATAATAATATTTATAAATATAAATTAATTTTGATGGAAACTATTTATATTAAAGCTTAATTATATATGTTTCTTTATCTGTTAAATAGGAATATATATACATATATAAATATTTACGTGGCCTTAAGTTTTTTAAATTAAATTTTTTCTGTATTTTAGATTACATTTCCATAGAAGTTTGGCCAAACTGGGAGCGTAGTTTTTATAGTTTTTGTCACACAAAATGGCAGCAGTTACAGCCCACAAAACGGCGACGATCGCCAGCCTGGGGAGGGGGGGTGTCCGGGATGTGACCCCTTGCTCCCCCTAATCCTCCAACTTCACAGTTTCTCCACTCCCTTCCCTGCTTTTTTTTCCACTATTTTCCTCTTTTATTTCTCAGCCCCCCTCTTTGCGTTAACCCTACTCTATTTTTTGCAGCTTCTTTATATCCTCCTCATCCCCCTCCTCCTTGTGGTACCCCCTAAGGACATACACACACATATAGAAATCGGTACCGCCCACGATTTCGAGTGCTACTTAAAGTTGGCGCCGACGCTGACTGCGACGGAGACTGCAACATCGGCAGCAGCGACTTTGGCAGCAACTGCGGCAGCGACAGCGGCAGACCATTGAGCAAATTGTGTTTTCCATATAATATAACATCACGTCGATTTTGGGTAACCCAAAACTATGTACATATGTATGACCAAGGCCCCCCCCCACGCAGCTAGAAAGAGAAAGGGAGTCCGCAGGCAGGCCAAAGGCCAAAGGCAGTCGGAGACAGAGAGAGAGAGAGGGAGAGAGTGAGAGAAAGAGAAAGAGAGACAGAGTCCTAGAGAGATGGGGGAGAGAGAGCGAAAGACCCCATAACTGCAACCTAAATATGCGGTCCTGTAAGGAAACCCTATGTGCGATAAAGGGTTAGCCGCTTTTGGTGTCAGTTTTGGGTTTGCCATTCCTCGGCTTTCGGCGGCCGCTTTCCCGCCTCCCAGCTCGGTTTTCCCCCGCATTGCCACCGCTTTTCCTCCTCTTTTTTCCATCTCCAAGTTTCGTTATTCGTCGATGGTTCGTCTGTGTATGGGTATTCCCATTTGGGACAGGCTCAAAGTCGCCTCCCACGGCGGCTCTCGGAGCTCTCTCTTTCCCCCAGTTCCTGTTGAGTGTTTGTAGGTGTGTGTGTGTGTGGGAAAATGTGTGTGTGCTGCTAAGTGTGTCGGTGTGTAAGAGCATAACGCGGTGCCATTGGTGCGCCGCAAAAAGCTTTCATGAGTCCGGCTTTCTTTTTTCCCTTTTCTCTGCTCCGCTTTCTTTTCTTCTAGATTTTCTATTTTCCATTTTTTTTTTTTCGTTTTTCTTTTTGGGTACCGCAATGTGGGGAGATTCTGGTTGGTTAGAAGGAGGAGAAGAAGGAGGCCAAGGAGAATAGGAGGGTAGAGTGGGAGCAGAAGAGGGAGTATAAGCCAGTTCACGGGGCGTATACTTGATACAGCTGCTGGGAAAATGCAATTTAGCGCTTTGGTCGATGAACCAGGATTATCAAAGGACATTTTTTATGATTTTAATACACCTCAAAGGTCTGAGAATTTAACTTTTGGATTTTTAAGAACAAGAAAAGAATATTAATATATTTACACCAGATTAGGCTCTGCTAAGCTCGGAGAGCTTTAAAGAAATTAAATAAAAGTCTATAAAGGAAATTAATTTATTAAATTTGCATAAGCAAAAGAAGACTTATAGTTTAAGAAAATATTAAAACAATATTTTATAATAATATATAATATATATTCACGTAAAATATTTAAAAGTTATAAAGAAGTGGCTAGAAAATTTAAATGTTATCAGACAACAAAAATAATATCTTTTTATAAATACAGTTTGTTTTTATGTTATATTTTAATAAAATAAAAAAAATATTACAGCAATCTAAGGGTCTTTAAATATTAATAAAAACGTCTTAGGACTTCAAATATATTTCTTAACATTTGCCGGTAATAGTTATTTCCCAGCCACTTGCCGTCGGCAAATGCTCAGAACTTTCCACGCCACCGACGGCATTTCGCTTCCGTTGGCCGGGCGGAAAATACCACCCACCGGCGGAAAAGTCCTCCCGACCATCCAACGAACCGCACGCAATGAAAACGAAAGGCGCGCCCGAAAACCAGCAAAGAAAATTGGGAAAAGCAAAACAAAAACAAAAGCAAAGGAAAAAAACTCAACGGCGCGCAACAATTTCCCACCACAAGACGTTGCCTTGGAAAAACAGAAGCGCAAAGAAAAAAAAAACGCGAAATGGAAAAGTAAAAGAAAACCCAGCCGGTTTTCTAACTCACCACAAAATAAAGGAAAACGCAGGGGGTGGCGGCAGGGGTGGTGCTACTGTTTCCCCCTGCACCATCATTCCCGATTTTCCGACTTTGAGCCTGGCCGACGAATCAGGGGAAATCGCCATAGTAAATGGTTTCCATTTTCACTCGAAATCGCTCGAGTTCCACTCGAAAATTGCGAGAGCAGAAAACTCGAGTTATGCGCCGACGCCGCAAATACAAACACACACTCAAAGGGAAAAGCGTCGCCGACGAGCGACGGAAAAGCGAGAAAAGCAAGGAAATTCTGTTGCTGTTTTTCCTTTGCTGCGTTGCTGCTTTTCAGCGCGGACCCCGCGTTGGCTGTTCAATTGCCGCCGGCTTTCGTTATGGCCATTTCGGTGCATTGTTTTATTTATTTTGTATAAAATATGTATTAAAAATAACAAGCGTTTATCTGAAAAGGTTTTAATAAGTTGTATTTGAAATAGCAAATATTTGAAATAATAATTTATATTCATTGTATGAATATTAGTAAAGATGGATTAAATAATTGATTAAGGAACCACTTATAGTTTAAATTCACGGAGTAAGAAGTGCATTTCTTTTTAAAATTCTTATGAAATGTTCTGGGAAATATTTAAAAGCCTTTTTTAGTGAAAATTCAGGAATTGAGTTTATTTTATATAAACTATATATTATCAGAATATGCCTTTTTATAAATTTAAGAAAATATGAGTTTCCTCAAGTTTTAGTATATTTCTCAAGCTCTAAAATATGTTAAGCACATAAACACAGAATTTTAATAGGAATTTTTTATTAATTTTACTTTTAATTAAATTCCTGAAAAAAGTCAAAGTTTTTTTTAATGCAAGTTATGGCTAGTAAAAATAATATTATTTTTTCAAACAAATTTAATGCATTTATCGTGATGCATTTATTGTAAAAAGTATCACAAATATGTTATATTGTTAAATATATAAAAGTGTTTAACGTATTTTATGGTCTACACAAAAGCCGTTTAAAAGCCTTTTAAAATTTTAAGAAATTTTAAATGAATTGTAAATTATATAAAATAAAATGATTGGAATTTATGCATAAATAAACAATAAAAAATAAATATTATATATGTATGCATTTACATTTTTAATAAAAATAAATATCTTGGCAAATTTAGAAATAAATTGGTTTCCATCATAGAAGAATTCTGACATTGGGGAAAATATTTGGCAATGGCTTATCTACCATTAAATTATCAGCTATTTAATTATTAACTATTAAAATACGATTTGGATAATTTAAAAAATTGTATATTTACAATTGACAGTTCAAATTTATTTTTATTTTCATTCAAAAAATTTGAGCATAAGAAATATATGAACAACTATTTAAGCAAATAATACAAAAAGTAAAAAAAAAAATATATTAAAATATCAATTAATTTCTGATAACAATTTCAACGTTATATAAATACCAGGATAAACCTCAAAAACCTGGCAACGAAACAAAAAAGAGAAAAAAGGATAAAGGGGCGCAAAAAACAAGTTAAACAATTTTCTATGCCAATTTTCTATACCAAAAAAAAAGAAAAGAAATGGGAGCAAGTTAATAAAGACCTCCCAGCCAGGCAGCTGTTGCCAATCACTTATCGGCGGCATTCGCCACAGGTGAAAGGTCGTACCGCCCCCACCACCCGCACCCCAGCCCTCCAAGCCCTCTCCCGCCAAAGTGTCAGTCATATCAGTATTTACACGTATTTGTTGTAGATTTGCAAATTGTTTTGGCAAATTTGTTGCTATTTTGTAACCTCCTATTAGGAGGAGGGGGTGGGAGATCCCTGGTAACGGCATCTGTCGACCTCCCCCACACCCGCTTCGGAAAAATACCTACCCACCCACACACGCACTCAATAGGCACACAAATTCACCGTTACACAAGTGTTGTCAACACATGCGTTCAATAAGTGAGACACACAAGGATGCTTACCAACAACCCCACGGAAGGACACTGAAAGAAGCGTTAGTGTAAGGGTTTCATATCGAAAGAAGTATTTTTTTTGAGTGCTCAGTGGGAGCCTTGTTGGCATTGCAGTTTATTATTTGATAATTTTTATGAAATTTATAATACTTTCTTATTTTTATTTTTAATTAGATGTTTGCGTTGACATAATAAGTATTATAATGTCTAAATATGCCTTTAATTTGTTTTTCTTATAAGAAACTTTTTAGGAAAATATTTGGGCAGTTTCTTTTAAAATTTTTGATAAATTTCTTAGGGGAAAAAATCATTCAAAGATTTTAAATCGTTATTCAAAATATTAATAAAGTTATATAATAATTATTAATATTATATTATTTAAATATAAATAAATACTCTAATTTTTGGTTCAGTGCACACACACACACACACACGTAGTCTCAAGGCCAAGGCGTAAACAGGCCGCAAGTTATTACCGAAAAGGGGCTGGCCGAAAGAAAAAAATTCTATAGCACACTTCTCAGGGCTGAAGAGGGTGGCACGAAAAATGTATTTCACTGGCATTTTTGGCAAACATATTTTCGCAAATGTTATAAATAATTTTAAACGCACACCTTGTTGAACCCTGCCACCCCCGAAAAATGTGCCACCCCACCTTTCGCCCCGCCCCGCTGGCCATTTTTGCAACAAGGACCACGACCCTCTTGGCGTATTAGTGTCGCATTGACACGTAAATTGACATGAAATTGAATCAATGCTGTAATATGTCCTTGGGGGAGCAAACCGGCCTAGGGAGGTCCCTGGGACCCACAAGGACAATGACTTTAAAATACGCATCTCCCTCCAAATATATATATATATATGTCTGTGTGTGCTTAGCTCTCGTCTGGCAAATTGAGCTGTTGGCCGTGTAGCCCCGTGACTGTGCAAATTTTGTGCCTCTGTCTGCATGTTTGATTATACGCACTAAATCATCTCATTCTTTTCGTATTTTACCATTTTTTGTTGCCCTTCGAGGGTGCTGTCGAGTTTATTAACTTGTTTAAAGGCCGACGCGTTTAACCCTTTAAGGGCAGTGCCAGAGACAAGACACCCCCAGGGGGAGCGAGGCTTAAAGAATGAGAGTGTTGAAAGGGCAAGGACATGAAAGAATATATTTCAGGGGAGATTGCTAGAGTATAGAATATATATATATATTTTATTTTTAAAGAAATAATACAAATTGTAGCCACACAGGGAATCCTATTGAGGATTTTTCGCATTTAACGCCCCAAATACACTCAATTAAGAGGAAGAAGTAATTGATTTGTTCTCCCCTCGATTGGCATTCACTTTCTGAGCCATTGAAGCCTCAACACAAAAAGTCTAAGCCCTCATCCTGACTACAGACTCCAGTCTCCCGACCGACTGGCCAGGATCCAGGCTGCATATATGTATTTATATTTGCTCAAGGGTGGAGTCAACACACTTTGATCTTTGCCTTTGACGGTAGCGCAGTCAAAATACAACAAAAAAAAAAAAAAGCGAAAAGAAGTTTTAAATAAATAATCTTAAATAGGGGAAAAATTATGCACCACATATACATAGACATTGTCTTGCCGCGTTCCGTGGAAATTAACTCAGGCAGAAAATTCATTTAGCGCCAACGTTTCTTTTTTTTTTTTTTGTCTTTTCGTCCTTTTTATGACATAAATTACATCAAGCGCAAAATTTTAATATAATTTTCATTAAAAACGCAACGTGAAACTTTTTTAGTTACACGCCTTTTGCCTCATCAGAGGGAAGGAGCGCAAGGCGTGTGTGAAACAGGATATCCGCTGCGGAAGCTACAAATTTTCCACTTTTCCACACATACACACACATGTGGGGAGGAGAGGAATGCTGGAGAAGGGGCTATTTTTGAGGAAAACTCACAGTGAACAAAAAGAAAACGGAAAAGGTATTTAATTAGTTTTGTTGCGATTAAAAAAATCCATAAACTAATATGTATAAAAATTTATAAATAATAATAAATAATATTATAAAAAATAACGTACGAGATCAATATATTTCTGTTATATTATAATATACGTTTCGTGTAAGAAAAGCTTTTTATTACAAAAAAAACTGACATTTTCTTAAAGTAAAAACTAAAATTCAGATGAAATAAAATCCATACAAAATATTCTTGATTTTCTTCTGTTAATCCTTTCTTCCAGTGTCTCCCATCCTTGTGGAAACTTGTCACTAATGTGCTTCTGCTTACAACGCCATTTTATATTTATTTCGTTACAGCGTCTCGGGGCGGTGAAAGGACCTCTCGACTCTCAACTCTCGTCTACTACAACTACTCTCGCTCGCACATATTTGCCGAGTCCTTTTAATCATTTGGCAAACTTTCTCTGACACGCAGGACGAGGGCCCGTTAAAGGAGTCAACTACGAGTACATTTTCCGTATGCCAAAAAACTACTCACCAACTCACACGCATATGCCAGCACAAAGTCCTTTTAGTTTTTAATGTAATTTTGAGACTTTTTCAGCTGCTGCTGCTGCTGTGTCACTTTGCTACTGAGAGGGGGGCGGGGCAGGCAAAGATAGTGAACATTGGGCCTCCCTCCACTCCCCCTTCGAAATTTCCCTCAGGGCGGGTTGAGATGGCAAAAGTTTCATTCTAAATGATTTGCCAGGACATGAGCATGGGGCATGAGCAGTGGCTAAAGGTTTTTTGGCAAAAGGACATGCATATATATTATATTCTTTTGATATATTTTTAATTGTACCAAAAACTTGCTAGAACAATGTCTATATATTTGTCTTAAATTAATTTAATTCTTAAAGAATTTCCTTTTAAAACTAGTTTTAAATATTTTTAAAAAGGCTTTGTAATTGGTTAAACAATTAGTTAATTTGTTAACTGCCCTGAACAACCCCAAACTCCTTTCAATTGTCAATATTTAATGGAAAAGACAGCTTCAGTGAACCTTAAAAATATATTAAGAACCAATGAAGGGTTGAAATAAATCCGAGATAAGCCAAATTCTCGAAATATATTTATATTTTAGAACAATTACCTTAATACAAGATAATACTAAGAAATATCTAAGCATATCTGTAAGTTCTTTAAATTTTAACTTTAAAAACAAAAACCTTCCAACTTCAGGCATTTACCCTCCATTTAAAGAAGGACACTTTATGTCTGATTGCAAAGTCATAAATGATATAGTCAGTACCCCAAACAAGTGGTTCGTAAGCCTTTTGGCTAAACAACAAAAGGAAAAACTGAAACGAAACGAATCCAATTGAAGGGAATTGAACTGAGCTGAACCACCCGGAGGCCTCATAAATTTCATAGCGAAATTGTTAAATTTTAATAAAATCAAAGCGTATCAAACGCGATTTGTTCACCAGGCGACGACGACGACGGGACGATTGTATATATTTTCTGTTCCCGGACACCCCCTGAAACAATCGTCCTTGCCATCGTTATCCTTGTTCGCAGTCTGGTTATATCGCGTGTTTATTGTTGCAACAGTCGCGCGGGGCTCTTTAAAATAATACAAGGAGGGTTGGATTTTAGCCATGGATTTTCGGCTTGGGTTTTCGGGTTAGGGTTTTCAGCACGCACAGCCATGTTCAAGAATATAATGTCATTGAAGGGATTATAGTTATTAGTTTATATAGATTTTTATAATGACTGAATAAATATTAAATAAAAGTTCAAAATAGATAATAAAATACATAAAAATATGTATAATAAAAATTTCATTACAATTATTTTCGTCAAACTTTACATTTAAATTGGTTTAATTGATTATTTAATCCTTTAGCATAAATAATATAACAAGTTAACAATGTTAAACTTTCCAAAGATATTAAAAAAAAATACTACAAACTATTCTTTCCATTTTCCGCACTCAGCACTGTTGCCTTGACTCCAGCTGTGTGCTTGCTATTTACCAACCCCCAGGATGTGCATTTCAGCAACTCGTTTTCTCGCTTCCTTGAATCCTCCAAGTCGAAGCCGATGCCTGACGCCTTTTTGTGACTCGTTAAAGGATTAAAATCATTTTAATGGATTTTTCAAGCTGTTGTTTTGTTGTATAATTGTCGCCTCTATTGTGCCCCGCTTCGTTTTCATAAATAGGGCACACACACAGAAACACACACACAGGGTGGCGATGACAGCAGCTCGCAGATCCTTCTGCCTGCGTCCTGCATCCTTCGCCTGCCTCATTTGTCATCATCTTTATGCTAATGGCTTGAGGTGTTAATGAAGCAGCCGCGTCGGGGCAAAGTTTTGACACTCCGAAAACATGCTGGCATCTCAGCTATGGCGGGCTTAAGTTCCAAATTAACCCACTCTCTGTCTTGGGGTTAACTTAGGGGGGGTGTTAGGTATGATTTTTAAACCATATTTATTTATTTTCTCTCTCAATAATTATACGCATTTACCGCAACACAATAAAGCTCTTTATCTAGGTTTCTTTTGTGTTTTTTAAATAAAATTTCTAGCTAACCCCAAGTCATCAGCTCATTAAGGACTCAGCCCAGCTCAAAAAGGCAAAAAAAAAAAAAACACACATAGAAAAGGAGCCCAGGGGCATCCTGGGAAATGACTCTTATCATAATGAGCGGAATATATATCGGCTTATATATGCAGAATCCCCTAATTAACCCATTAGCCCGGCCTTGCTGCCTTTCTCCTTTATCTTTCGATGGCCCATAGCCGCGGGCATTTCGGCGGGATTTCGGCTTCGGTTCGTTTAACTTAAACCCGGCTAAAAGGTATATTTATTTACAGCTAATTTCGCGTGCTGCCCCGCGGCCAAAATAGACAGGCAATAAGCTCACCTGGCCCCAAGCCCACCTCCCAACCATTAACCCCTCGTGACTGACATTGATACGTGTGGTTCGCTGTCTAACGAGCGACAGGCCCTTGAGGCCATTTCACAAAAGCCGCTTAGTTCCCGGTTTAGCTCCGCTCAGCTCTGGATGCCGTCGCCCTCATGACTTCATTTCTGCACTTGGCAAAAAATGTCCTATGATTTATGAAGTTTAGGGCTCTAAATTTGAAATCAATCAATCAATGAAAAATATATTTTTTAAAATATTTGGCAAGCATTTTTAAAACGTTTTAGATTATACAAATATCTCAACTTTAATTAACTATTTATTTGGTAAAAATAAGCCTTATTTTCTTCAGTGTCTCTACGTCGTAGATGTTATCGCTTAAGCCCTGCCCCCGCTTGTACTCCGCCAGGATCCTCATGTTCACCGGCTCCGCTTACCTGGCAACTTGAAGGGCAATCCGGCCATAAGTGGATCCGGTCCAAAGCGCTGTGGCCCAAATGCGAACGGATGGAAGCCCTGGTGGCGGACCTTCGAGCGGGGTTCCCTTGGTCCATCCACGGTCACCTTGATGGCCTTCGTGTAGGTCGCTATCTGGATGGGATTTGTCGAGATGACAATCGTCAGGGTGAAGCTCTTGCCTACGAGATGAAGGTGTAAAATTAATAGAATTTTTGTTATGATTATATTTAATACAACAAAAACAAAAGAGAAACTTGAAAACTGGGAAAATCTAAATTTAAATAAAAGAGAGAAAAAACCAATTAATATTAGAAGCAATAAAGTTGGATTTATATATTCTAGAATATTCTGTATATTATTAAATTTTTTTAAATATAAAAAATATATAAATCAATGTTTATATAAACAATTAAAAAAATATATCAATTTTACCGTCTTGTTTTTAATTCACAGAAATTTATATTAAACTTATTTTCCTTCATCCTTATATTTTATTGATTCGCCAACTTAAATACAGAAAATCTTGAACTGAAAACTTGCACATTTTTCCTTGTGGCACCTTTTGTTGATTAACTCAAGCATTTCGGCATTCAAATTTTTGGGCAAATGAATTTTATATTCGCGCGTCTGGGCGTTCCACTTTATGGATATTTCAAATATGCAGCGCACCGTTTACGGGGGTGAGTTTATCGTGGCACCGGCACCGAGGGGTTAAGCGGGGTTAGGGGTTAGGATGGGGGATGGTTGGGTAAAGGGGATCCGATCTGGAATCCGGACCAGACAACGCCACAATAGTTGCCATGTCAAAGTCGCCGCACGCTACTTAATATTGCATTGGATGCGAAGGAAGTGCATGCAGTTCCGATCCCAAAGCCCCCATTCAAGTCCTGGACACTAAAAAAAATTTGTAAAATTTTATATAATTACATTTTAGCTTGGCCCATCTCTTTGTTCTATTTAATGGCAATTTTCGTAGAGGATTTTATGATCGGCACATTCCCTTTGATTTAGAAATCATCATTTTTGCATTAAAGCTTATTTTCTATGATTTTTATTTGCTTTAGAGAAATGCATTAAATACAAAAATGTTTGCAGTGTGGAAAAGCATCCTCCGCTCATTCATTCATTCATGGATTTCGCCCGCTATATGCATGCCTGCGTTGGTATGCGTTTTTATGAAGCTTTCACAACTCCGTCGGGGGTTAATTTTCGCGAAATACGTTACCGTTGCCCACTGCCACCGCCCGACCGCCCCACCGCTCCGCCCACTCTCGATTCCCGTGCTGATTCCAAAAATTCCGCACTTTAATTTCCATGTGCAGAGCATTCGCTCTATTTGCCAAATCCAAATCGAAATCCGTGGGCACGGGCATGGCAACCCGTAGAACCCAACCATAGGGTCATGGAAAATCTATAAATTCGCAGCATTATTTGCAGCTGCTGTGAAATACTGAAACTCTGGAATTATGGCCAATTGGTGGAAGCATTTTGGATGGGAATGGACAAAAAATTAATTCAAAACACCGTCTGGTTGGATTTCTTGGGAGCGAGTATGAATGTTGTTTAGCAGTTAACATGGCTTACTAATTTATAAGAATTTTAATTATTTCTAAATCCTATTTTAAAGTTCTAATGAATATGAAGTGCAAACAATAAAAATTCAACCTAAAAACCCCCCTTTAAGCTCCAAAAATAATTCCAAATTTAAGTTTAAGATCTGCTCACAATAATCATAAATAAAAAACCCACTATATATCCACTTGTCTTCACCTCGTTTCACCCTCATAATCCATTTAATTCCAAGTCATTTGCAGCTTTCTGGTCGACACCAAAAAGTAAGTATAAAGGCACAGCCGAAACACATAAAAAACAAACAAACTTCTTAGATTAATATTAAATTAAACGAAGCATGCAAAAAACGCAAGAAGGCGGTAATCATTAAGACAAAAGGCGGCAAACAAGCGACGGCGTCTGAATTTTCCCCTCAAACCCACTCCCCCCATTTCCCTTTACACCAATTGTAACGGCTGCAGCGGAGGGGAAGGAAAAGTCGCTGGGAAAACCCCAGAAACCTACGCAAGAAAACAAATGAACATAAACAGGCGAAACGAACCAAGAAACCCAACAAAATGAAATGAAACTTTTTTAATTATGCGCCCTCAGCAGGAGCAACAAGCTGGGAAAGCGGAGGAAGTCCTAGAGGCGGCGGCGGGGGGTTGAAGAAAGCAGGACCATGGACCCTGGCCTGGAAGGAGTAACCATAGAAGGCTCGCAAAGTGGCTAAAGACAAAAGACTTTGGCGTCGTCTATTTTTGTTTTCTATTTTATTTTCTATTTTGTTTTTATTTTTGCGTTCTTTTGTGTTTTGCCAAATGAGCAAAAATTGCAAATAAATCTGTAGCTGTAGCTGTTAGCTGTAGCCATTTTCCAACCACCCACACACACATTTTCCTGAGGGGGGGCGTGGCATCAACAACAACGGCGACAAAGAACTTTTGCCTGCTAATAAGATGAAAAACCATTAAAAGTCGACACAAGTCGCGTCCATTGCAAGTGGAAAATGAAGAGAGGGGGAAAAGTGGGTGCGCAGCCGGGGGGGTGGGATGTAAAATAGTGCGGGGACAGGGAGAAGTGGGGGGTGTAGCTGGGTTCCCGGAGCTAAAATGTTGTCATTTTCGCAACAAAGCAGAAATTATCACCACTTTGCAAAAGGCGACGACAACGGCAACGACAACGTCGTCGGCAACGGAAAAGGAGTTGGAAAATGCGGAAAAAGAAGGCTGGGAAAATCGGGTATACGGAAGGAGGTTTTTCGGTGGCAATATGGACAAAGTCTGCACCCTTTTAGCCAGGACCAACCGGGGCATATGTATGTGTAAGGGCCAAGAACAGTGGAGTTGTGAATAAAATTTGTTTTATTGTTTTTTAATTATAAAAAATTATGATTACTTAAATAGTTTATTATTATTTATTATTTTATTAGCCTTCTAAGAAATTATTTTAATTATTAATATAAATATTGTTGTGATAATAACATATGGCATCATGTCTTTTATTATTTTTAATTTTCTATACATTTTTCAAAGGTTTTTTTGAATAGTTATTATATTAAATATTAAAAAATATTTATTAAATATTTATGACATATATTTAATTGAATTACATTTATTTTGGTTTAATTAATTAATTGATTAATATTTATTTTCCATTTCTTAGAAGAAAGTAAAGTATTTATTACTTCCCAATAAATTGGCTTAAAAAATACATTAAAAAAAATGTAAATATTTCCAAAATCCCCACTGTTCTTAATTTTTATTCAAGTGTGTGTGTGTGTGCCGGGCGCTAAGTGATTTTAAAACAAAGTTTTTGAAACGTTTAACCTTACACAACAAAAATGTTTCATTTGCCGGCGAAGGAGTGAGCATCGAAGGAGTTCGGAAGCCAAGCCTTTGCCTGCATTTTAACTTTCGATGCTGATAATGAAGGCAGGACCCACCCAGCTCCAAAAACGAGAGGGTGGCAAGTGGGCGGCAAGGACAGCAAGGACACAACAAGGGTTCGTATGCTTAGGCAATTTAATGGCTGCTCTTGCTGCTGCTCCTGCTGCTGCCGCCGGAGCTGTGTTAATGTCGTTAGTAGCATGGCGCCATAATTATAATTTGACATAAGACAAGAAGTCTGAGGTTGACAACAAAATGACATTTTAAATACAGGCACTGGCACAGCCACAGGATGCGAAACCACCCCTTGGGGGCTCCAGGCTTCTGACAGGACTTGTATTTAGACACTTAACGGATCATAATTTCAACACTTTGCCTAATGGCCGGGATTCATTGAGGACTTTTCTGGATTCCAATAGATCAAACATGAATATGTGTTTATACATATATATTTAAGGAGTTGCGAAACAAAACTTTCTTAAGCCCCCGAAAAATATCTGGAAGACAAACTCCACTCTTGCCCGCTTTCTTTATTTGCATAAACTTCACTTTACTTTGGGTCCCATGGGTGAGGGAAGGACACAAGGATATGCATACATACATAGATCCTTGGCAGCCATAAATATTCATATGTTTATTTTATAGCAAAAAAGGACAAAGCCAGAGCTGTATAGTCAAGTGTTTTTGAGATTCCCATTTTTTCTTTTAACTTGGCCCAGACCAATCAGTTGTCAGATGTTTTGGCAACCATTTTCAAATTTAAAGTGCAGAATTTATATACCAAAAATATAAACTATTATATAGAATTTCTAGAATTTTGTTCATTTTATTTAATGATACAAAAATGATGTACACATTAATATGTGATATGAAATCCTTTGATATCCTTACTTTTCCACTACTCATATTGTTCTTCCCTCCTTTCCATCTTCATTATATTTATTTATGACTCGCTTGTTGTCCTTTTGGCTTTGCTCCTTAACCCCCGGAGGCAGTTTTTTCCCCTGTCTGGGGTTGGTTAAAAAAATAATAATGGTCCTGGAACGCGTTTCAGTTTCGGTTTCAGTTTAATAATCATAAATTGTAACCCCTTTTAGGCGAAACTTCTCGGCTTTTTGTGTTGACATCCGCTTTTTGGTTGGTGAATCCTGATTTC
>VNJN01006981.1:64971-82141 GCA_008042485.1 Drosophila mayri | reverse complement strand
GGGGGGGGGGGGGGGGGGCGGGGTGTGTGTGCCAGTGTGTGTGTTTGAGAGTGTGGATTATGCAGTTTCCGCTTGAATGCAACTGCAGTTCCATTTCCACTGAGGCACTCAAAGGAAATACGAGGCTTTGGCTAAAAACGTAGCGAAATATCGAATTATTTTATAGAAATTTCCATTATTTTTATGAAAATTTAGCATTTTTTTTAGATTTTTGAAAGAAATTGATGTGCTTTTTGGCTAAAAATGAATTATAATGTAAATATTTACATTTTACTATTTTATTCTTACGCTAAACTGTGATAAGTTCCATAAGATGCTCTGCATATTGTAATTTTTTATCGGTACTTCGATTATTATTATAGATTTTATATAGATTTTACATAAACTGTGTATTTAGGAAATAATATTCATAATGTAAATATTTCTTTAATTTTTTACTTCCCTTTAGTTAACTTTCTCTTTACATTTAAGCGTGAGCTTTCTTTTTCTTTTCAGTTAATTGTCCCTTTTTCAAGTTTTGCTTTAATTTTTTGAATGCCCCTGTATTTTTTATCAGTGTTGCTGTTGCAATTGCAATTGCAGCTGCTGATGCCGCCATTTTATCTAATTGCGTTTGCCCCCCTTCCCCGGATAATCCTCTTCAATCTCCATCCACATCAGGCATTCGCGGCATAGTCGATATCATTAAAATTTCGAAAGCATCAGGCGCGAGGCTCGAAAACAAATTTTTTTTGTTAAATTTTTAGCCAAGAACCTGTGAGGTTAATAATATTTTGAGAAATCTTTTAATTTTGTTAGTGTGTGTTAAAGATTATAAGCAAGTCCTTTTAATTATCTGCTAATACTTTTATACTTCCAGAGTCCTTCTTACAATTGCAATAATGAAAGGTAGGACTTTGCAGGACTATCAATAGATCTGTCCTCGTTAAAGCCACCTGCCATCCAACCCCTTTATTAACACCCACTGCCTGGTCATTTTTAACCCATTGAGCAGGGGGGCAGGCAGCCCTCATAAATTGTTGCATGCCAAAGAGGCCAGGAGGATTCGAAGAGAATGGGAGCCGGGAAACTGGAAAGCTGTGGAGCGTCTGCAGCCTTGACAACTGCAAGTGGCATTAGTTGTAGCAAAAAACAACAATTACGATTGCAGGCTTTGCATTACTTTTTCCTAGTACAAGGGATTTGCATTTGTTTGCTAATTGAAATTAAGCAAATAATACGCCAGGATTCGTAGAGGGACTCGACCCACGTAATCCTTTTGTAGCGCATTAAACCGAGAAGGGTTCTCCAAACAAATTGCGATAAAAACAAAACAAAAAAAAAAAGAATACTGAGCAACGTAAATCTGGGGAAAGGGTTCCGGCTTGGGTTAAATAATTTAAATCCATTTGTAGAACATTTGATGCTGCCTCTTGGCAATTGTCACGCCCTTTTCCTCCAGTTCCTTGTAATTCTCTTTCTTTTTTTGCATTTTTCTCTCGATAATTAGTAGGGGAAAAAAGCAATACCAGGCCAGCAGGGCCTTTAAATAGGACACTGTTAGAAATAAGGACTTTATTTTGAATTCTTTTATTAAAAAAAAAATGATCGAATCTAAGTTTTCTTAAAGGTTATGGATTATGGGCTTCTTAATGGAAATATTCTTCAAGCTTATGAGTTTCTTAATTAATTTGTCATCAAGTTTTTGTTTGTATTTATTTGATTAATTCCCAGTAATTTTCCTCGGTGTAACCAAATGTTTAAAAAAGATTTGCCAAAGTAAATCCCAAGGAATTATTTGCCACTTGAAACGTTTAAAAATGTCAAACAAGTGGAAGGACGAACGGATGGCTGGGAGGACGAATGGACGGATGGATGGATGGAAGGTTGGGGGAAGGCTGAAAGATGCTGCTGATGAGGGTGCCCCAAAGGACCTTAACCCACCAACGCCCCCGTCTCATTTTCGCCCCCATTTCCCCAGCTCTAAATATATATACACACATTTTTTTTTTTTTTTTGTGTTGGGTTCGAGGGTCAGACAAACTTAATGAGCAAATTGTCAAATGCCGCGGCAAAGCGCGCACTTAGACATGCCCCACGAAAATCCCCGAATGGAAAACCCCCGCGAAAAGTCTGGACCCAAGGAAAAATAACTTGGAAGAAACACCGTGAAGCATCGTGGCAAAAGTAAAAGTTGCCGGGGATTTGAATAAACAGTTACGCTGATTTAATTTGCCAAGCCAAAAAAAAAGTACAACAAAAAATAAAGAAAAGCGAGAGAAAAAATCAAAATAGGAAAGAAAATAGAAGGAAAATTCTATCACAGTATGTTGTCTGTCACCCTCGATTTGATTTTTAAATTGCGTTCGTGATAAATTGACGAAATGAACAGCAATAACGGCGGCCGACGAAAAAATAAAAAATGGAAGCAAAAAATTGACAACTGTCAGGACTGGCTGCTGCTGTCTACTGCTTGCCAGGACCTCGCCCCTGGACGTCCCCAATAGACATATAAAAATTAACTACAGACTACTTATCTTATTTGTTGATGCCAGGACCAAAAAGGACAAAAACGGAGACGGCGACGGCGACTCTGGCCAAAGTTTGTCAGCGGCTTTTGATGTGTATTTTTTTTTTCATTCGGAAAATTTTGTGTGCAAATTCGGGGGGTGTGTGTGTGTGTGTGTCAATTCCATCTTCCTTTCTTTCTTTTTTTTTTGTTTGTTTGAGTATTTAGGGTGTGAGTATATGCAAGGATAATGGCCTTGCCGGAAGAAAGCAATCAACGTCAACCATATGCCAAATGCTAATGACCAAAAGTCGAGAAAAAAAAAAGAAAGAAAAATTAAAGAATACAAAATAACATAAAAAATTTAAAAATTTTTTAATAAAAAACTAAGAAAAGCATAAGTTTCTTGCCTAAGAAAATGAATATAGGCCTAGGAAATATCTTCTATACGCCACTCACCCCTTCCGCTTCTGCCCACAAATCGCAGATCATTGAACTTGGCCACTTGGTTTTTCATTACCGCCGTGCAGTTCCTTAATTCGCCGCAAAAGTTCTCATCGTTTCCAGCCCGAATGGTCACTATGGTGCCATCCATGACCTCGCCCAAGGCCAGGACCTTGAAGGCGATCGGCAGGGTCTTGTTCGAGCGCCAGTGCGTGGGCAAGGTGGTGCAGACCTAAAAGTGTTTTAATATTAATATAAACATTTAATATATTTTAATTTATTTTAGCAGTTATTCATCTCGATATCTGGATATATAAATACTCTTGATTCAAAGCTATTCTTTTGACTTAAAATCAATTATCAAGTAAATATTTTAAACCTTAAATTTTCAATAGATTTTATCTGCTTTTTGTTTTGTTTTCTTATCTAAATATCTAGATATTTATATATATAAAAACATTACAAGTACCCACCACATGAGGTGATCCCGTCTTGACCAGCTCGCCAGGATGTTCGGCAAGCAGGACATCGACGGTGCGCTCGATGAGATTCTCTGGTGTCAGATAGGGACTTGTGTCCACGGGCTTTGTTTTAACATTGTTATTATTATTATTCGTATTATTATTGTTGTTGATCGTAGTGCTGTTGTTGTTGTTATTGGTGTTGCTAGTGTTGTTGTTGGTGGTGCTGGAATTATTGTTGGAGGAGGAGGAGGAGGACTCAGCATTGCGTCGCTTCGTTGCGGTCGTTGTTGTTTGCTGCTGTTGCTGCTGCTGCTGCTGCTGCTGCGTCTGATGTTGCTGCTGTATTTGATTTGAGGTGGTCGAACTGACCTCAGCAGAAATGTGCATTATTGCAGCTGCTATCTTGGCGCCAGGTTCAGGTATTCAGTGCCTCTCTTTGGCTACCGGCACGGTATTCAGTATTCCGTATTCCGTATTCCGTAGTTCGCAGTCCCGTAGTCCCGTAGTCCGTATTCTGTTTTACGTATTCCGTATGTTGCCGCCGGGTTTTGGCTCGGTTTTTGGTTTTCGGCCTTCGGCTTTCGGTTTTCGGTTTGATTCCCAATGTCTGCCTCAAAGAGTCGACGCATTCAATCCGATCATTGTCAGCTCATTTGGTAAATCTGGAAAATGAATGTGGACTCCGAATGAAATTCGTTGGATTGTAGTGAGAGGAAGGAATAGAGATTTTATTGCTGTTCCGTCGAAGGAATTCTCTGGCAGTTCTCTATGGAACATTAAGTAGAATTTAACTATACTCTATATACATTTTATGGGTCTTAAAAAAGGTTGAAAGAAATTATGTAGTTGGGCAAATTTTTATTTAATTTAAAAATGATACCAGTGGACCATAAAAAATATCTAAAAAATATTTCCATACTTTAGCCAAGGAAATTAAATTACCTAAAAGATTTTATAATAATAATATTAATATTTTAAATAAGAAAAACCATGTTCACAAATATAATATTTCATTATTTCAAAGAAAAATAATTTTCGTTTTGAAGCACATCTCTTCTTTGTTTTTTTTTTTTATTTATGATTTATATCTTTATGATTTGCTTCAAAAAATTAATTATTAAACAATATCTTATTTGCCCCTGTCAAATTCAATTATTATTTAAGATATTATTTAAATAAAGTCAAACCTGCACTATTTTTTATGAATTTAACGCTGAAATAACACAATTTCAGCACTCAAAATTCCCTTCTTACACTTCTAGCAACGGAAATCGAATCCTTTAATCCGTGAATCCTTTTTCAGATATCATTTTTTGGAATTACCCGCACTGTACACTTTGCTACTTAATTTTTGAACGGATTTTCAACGCTTTTGTTGCTTTCCGTCTTTGTTTTAACACATTTGCTGCACTTATTATTATTTTCTTTTTTGTTTATTGCCATCACCACACCGACAACAGCTCAATTATGATTGCACTTTTACCCCGGGGCCTGGACAAAAGCTGGCTCAGATTCAGTTTCAGTTGGAGGGATTCTGCATCGGAATCAAAGCCAGAAGCCGGCACTATATGGTGGCCATATATCAATTCAATCGAATCGTGTCGTATCGAATCGAGCTGAACCGCACACCTTTGCGCACAATTTGCATTTAAGCCGACGTCGGCGAGTGCAGCTCAATTAAATATTAAAAAATCATAACCAATAATGAGGGGAGTTCGGGAACAAAAACAAAAATCTGCAAAAAAAAAAGAACTCAGCTAAGATGGCCTGGTTGCATCTGTGCTGTGTTCATGTTCATCAAATGGTGAAGTGAAAAAAGCGGAAAAATTATCGAAAGCGCCATATGTTGCCGTTTGGCTTGCGTTTGGCCACCAACAAAATCAACAATGAACTGGCTTTTGTTTAAATAAGAATCATTTGCCGGACACAGTCGCGTTTTGTTTTCATTTTGACATTTTCCATACTATTTTCATCAAGCCTTTAATAAAAGCAGAGAAGAGTTTAAATGAAAAAGGATTTTAATTCTTGAGTTTTGTGAGGGTTTCATGTTGAGTTTCTAAGCGTTCTTATGAGGTTTTTTCAACTTAAGATAAATAACCAAGAAAATTAATATTTAAATTTATAAAGTTTTAAAGCGAATAATAAAGCGTGCAACATTTATTGAAGAGATAATAAATAAAATATACAAGTATTAAGAATTTTAAGATCAATTTTAAATATTTAATTTATTTAAAGTAAATCTGTGTGTTTCTTTATTTACCTTTACATATTGAAATAAATAAACATTAATAATAATTATAATTTAAACCGTGTTATTTCTACTATCTGTTCTTTAACTAATCAATAAATCAACAATGAATATCCCTTAATTATATAAAAAAGAGTATTTAAAAACTTTGGCTAATTAGAAACTCCCTGATTTGCTCCTTGTTTTTTTTGTGGAGTGGCACGTGTTGTTTAAATATATAAGTTTGTATATATATCACCATGCACATGGCCCACGCTGCGTATACGTATTTTTTTACAACTTCCGCGTTGAAATGAATACAATGGCGTACGTGTATTTATTTATATAAATTTTTTCCATGCCCAAATGAGTTTTCCGAGCGACTGTGCGGCGACATATGTGGCCACAGATAAGAGGCAGGCAGGATCGGTGGGTGGGGTAGCCAGAAGTTGGTCTATATAATTGGTTAACAAACAAGTTGGTTGCGGGAATAGCCTGGCAGTTAGATCAACCAGTGGAAAAAATCATTAAAAAAACAAGAGAAGGAATAAATATATGAATTATATTTAAAATGATGATCACAATATTTTATAAAGAAGAGTTTATAGCAGAATAGGTTATAAACAATACTAAAGTTTAGCATTATTTTGAATAAATTGAAATATAGAGTTTTAAAAATATTTTGAAAACAGTAACGAATGAAAAGGATTATATAGAAAAGCAGCCTGTATATCTGTATGACTTAATGTAATTTTTAAAATATTAATTAAACGATCTTTCACTATGAAGGTGATTATTTCACTCACTTTTCAGCCCTCTTTATATGTTAAATGTTTCTCAGAATGTTTTTAGAGATCATTACACTTGTGTACTTGTTGATTTTCGGTCCGTATGTCCTTTATTTCCACATTTGTTAAATGTAATCCTTGGAGGTTTTTGAGGCTTAAAACTTTACTCGTTGATCCTCGCTTCAAATAGGTTTTTTCTTGATTTATTCTTATTTACTTATTTACCGATCTCTTTAACACTTTTTAAGGATCCCACTTACTTTTCTGAACGAATTTCCTTTAATTTTCCACTAGCTTTCTTTCCAGATGGATCCAATAAAATATCTAGTTGTTTGATTAAAATTTCCTTATTTTTCGGGCATTATCTTTGCACCACAAACACTTGAAAAAAATGATGGATTTTGGAGGCCTCTCTTTTTCGATTTTGAAGCCTTAATATTTATGGAAATTTTGCTTGGACACTGGCACACTCGCACACATACACACACACACATACACACACGTTCGGCACAGATATAGATATAGATTCTGGATACGGGGGCAGAGACTGGCGATCGAATCAAACGACACGGAGATATTAAACTATTTTTTTGCGGTAACCATGAACGCGACCACTACGAGCGGTTGGCAACGCCGACCACCGAAGCTGGCAGAGACGCTGGCCGCGACAGCGACGCCGGCAGAGTGCCACCCTGTCCCCCCACTTCCAATACCCAGCACCCCCCCACGCTCCCCAACCCACTGAATAGACCGAAGCCCAGAACAGCATCCAGAAAAGTAACGAAGTCACACGAAGGAGCAAAGGCGACGCCTCATCATAATCACAAACGAAACGAAAGAAACAAGGACCCAGGACCAAGGACCACCCCCAACCCCCTTCGGCGCCCGTCGCCTGCGACGTTACCCCGCCTTCCCAGAAGAACGTCTATGTCGACTGCTTACTCAACTGCTTGGGGTATATACAGTCGAGCCTCCACAAGGTGAACTTCACTCGTTCCAGAGGATATCTCCAGGGGAGATTGTATTTAAAATAATGTAGCCTACATTCTAGAGTTTGTTTTGGTTGGGGAGTTGAGAGTTACTTCGATATATATCTAAAGAGATATTTTGGCTAAAAGGAACACAATAGCAATAGCAATAAACCTTATCTAAAGGTACTAAAAAATGGGAATAATTCCACAAAGCTACTAAAATGATCTTAAAGTTACTAAGCTAAAAGAGGGAAAAAAGTACTAAAGTCTTTTAGAAAGAATATGGCCATATCTTCGACTTCCTCCAAGAATAAATTAACAATTTAAAGGCTGAAAATAAATACAAAAAAATTATTATAAAAACTCTTCTAAAGCGAAGAAATACAAAAAGCAAAACCACAAAAATTTGTATAGTCTACTTTCCAGCAACTGCACTTTAGAATTCTTTCCACAGAAAAATCTATATCTTGGCTGATATTATTTATAGAGCGATATTATAGGAATATATATATGCTATGGTATATACGGAAAAATCACGTATTTTCCATAGCTTTAATCAAAATTTTGTAGGGCATATTTAAATGAAATTAACATTATAAATTATATTAATTGAGATGATGTTTCGGACCCTCATCAGCGGCCTTTGCTAACGATATATATCAGTATTTTAATTTGTATTCTTAACTAGTCCCATGTGTGTGGGGCTGAAAGTTACCTTTAGGCGGTCTTCACTGTTGTTCCTTCTTGGAATTTTTTTCTTCTCAGTCTGGTATCCTGGCATGCCTGACTGTTGTTGTTGTTGCTGCTGTTGCTTCTCCTCTTTTTGGCTTAACATTTACCGCGAGAACCAGTAGCAGCGGTTTTCCACCGGGCAGCGTCGTCAACGCCGACCGCGCTGTCCGCGCAGCAGCGACTGAGCAGCAGCAGCAGCAGCAGCAGCAAAGTAAACCCAAAACCGAAAACCTAAAACCGAAAACCGAGACCAGAAAACGTCAACTACACCACAAGCAGAAAGGCCGCAACGACGTCTTCAAGTTGGTGCCTCCGCAGGACCGGGAAGGACCACCTCCTGGCTGGCTGGCTGGCATCCACCACGGGGAGCAGCTTGGGCTCTGCCTTAGAAAAATGCGCTCAGTTTTTTCTCCGCTTTCTTTTTGGCGCACCTTCCGGGTGCCGCGGCGAAAGCGAAAGCGAGACTCACTCTCGTCCTTCGGCGGCGCCTGGAACTGGAAGCAGAGTGAAAGAGAGGTGGCGAGAGCTTCTTGAGTTTTTTCCAAGCATTTGGGGGCTTTTTTTTCGTTCTTCCTTTCCTTCTTCAACCCCCAAAAGAATTTCGTCTTGGAAATGACTCAAAATAAAAATCTCAAAGGCAATGGGGGGGAAAAAAAAGAAGGCAAAGCAAAAGCAAAGCAAAACGCGGCTTTGTGGCAAACCAGGAATTGGTAAGCCAGCGAAAGAGACGGCTATAGCGGGGCGAGCAAGCGAGAGGGCTGATATCTTGCGGCTGCCATTTGCGGCCAAGAAGACGTAGCAATATTATCCAAGGTTGAGTGAAAAATTGCAACCACATGGTGTGGTGGGGGGTGGGGGAGGGGAGTCATACATATACGCCAGAAGCCCGCCCAAAAATAGACCCCATCCCGACTGTCGCAAAAATAAAAATAAAAAAAATCGCCTATAGGGCGTTGCTAATATTTCCTCCTGCCACCCTTTGGTTTTTCGCATTTTTCCGGCATTATTATCACACTTTTTCCGTAGGCCTTTGCAACCCTCCTTCATTCTGCGGTTTCTTAAAAGGGGGTTAAGCAAATTAAGGGGCAGTGGCTAGGGGTTAGGGGTTGCTGCTGCTATCTGAATGGGTGTCAGCGGTTGCGCACTAAGGGGTGTGTGTGACTGTGTGTGGTTGGGCATTATGAAACCGCAGGAATTATTATACGCTGCGGTCGATTACTATATCAAAACTCCTCTAATCAGGCATCTGTATTGGACAGGGCGGCGGCGGCGGCGCACACACACACACACTCACCACATACCACACACCGCACACCACAACCACTGCTACACCCGCTCGCCGGGCAGCCAACCAAAACTACGCGTTCCGCTTGAGTCGATGCAGCCAATGAGCGGATTTCGCATCCAGTTTAAGTTCCAGTTGTCAACCTGCTTATCCATCCGTCCGGCGGGCGAAGAGAGTCTACCACCGCCACAGTCCCGAAGATCCGGCGGCGGTTGGCAATTAAGAAATCGGTGGCAAGTGGGAATTCCAGTAAGTAATTTCGTTTAATTATTACGATTTAGAATTAATTTTTCTAAAAATCAACATCTATTGCCTACTTAATAATATAATATAATAAAATTAATAATAAGCATAATGATTAAATATCTATGATTAAATATCTATGTTAACTAGTCCATCATAAATATCAATTTATTATTTACCTAAAAATAGTTGAAAAGTGAGAATAAAATTGAAAGGCAAGGAAGGACAGCCCTTTGAAATATTTAAATCATTTATATCTCTATATAAATTATTTCATTTTGTAACATTAATGTTAAATAAATAAAAACTCAATTAAAGCTTAAGGAGAAATTGACGCTGAACTTAAAACTTTAAACTCGATTTTTTATATGTGCAAAACCCTCGACTATATGTTCTATATATTCAATAGAATTTAATTCGAATTTTCATTTACTTAAATAATATATAAAACAATAAATTAATCATACTATATATAATCATAAAATATAATAATAAAAACTATAAAAAACTATTTCAAATAGGCATTGTTCACTATTGACACTATTTATCAATAGAAATCTATTGATAAATAAAAAGGACAGAATAAAAACATGTATGTAAGTACCCTTAAATATTGGGTAAGACCTCTTCAGGTCTTAAAATTTAAACAAAAATTTATATACATTTCATTGAAAAGCTAAATTACATACTTTTTCGGCTTATTTGTTGAATATTTACAAAAAATACATTTTATAAATTGCCTAAATAAATAAATACATGTAAAATATATACAAAAATAAAAATATATTTATATAAAGTCTAGCATTTGGCAATTGAATGAATTTACTTCATTTTCTCTTTTGTGAATAAAGTAATAATTTTAGAACAAGTCAACATTTCTTCAACATATTTTTAACATATTTTACTATATATTTGCCAATCTATGAAAGTATCAGTCCGCCTGAAAATAATGTTCACTTTGTGGAAAATTCGTTGAGGGGGAGGACTGAACTTGAAAAGCTCTCGCTTCTTTTTGCAACTAATTTGGCCCCAATTAGGAATTTTCCACATGTGCGGCGTTGAACTCGCCAGTTTGAATAAGTTTTGTGTTTTTGTGTTTTTGTGTGCTTATCATTAGCCAAACACTCCCTCGGACGCACATGTACACACGTGAGGCCGCTTATCGATGACATCCTTTCGCCCACCTTCCCCCTGCTGCCCCGCTGCCCCGCTGAGCAAATAAACCGAAACCCCTCCTCGGTGACTGCAGAAGGAGCCAAGCCAATTAAAACGATAAACCAAAAATGCCCAGCGGCGTCACCAAAGAGGGTAAATAATAATGAGAACTTCAAGAGGGAAATATAGAAAGGACAATAAAAAAAACTGCAGGAAAATAAAGATTTCTAGAGATGCTTTTCCCACTTTATTTTTGTATGCTTTTCCTTTTTTACACAAATAAAAAAAGGTAAATCTTTGGCCAGAGTGATAGTTTTCCATAAAGAAAATGAATTTATTTAAAATACTTTTAAATGAAAATAAAATATAAACTTATTTTTAAGGCAAATCAAATTAATTTGTTCTTAAAATGTTAATAGTTTAATTTACAATATTAATTGAGAAATTATATTATATTATTTCCAGAATCTACTTTGATTTATATTTATTTGTCTGAAAGACCTTTTTGGAAATTCTAATGCCATGCAAGAAATTCCTATCAACTTTAACCTTTAAGTTTTCTTGCCTCTCTATAATCTCAGTTGCAATTTCTGTACACCATACCATACTTATTTCTTGCCGTGTAATATATATAGGTTTTTTTTTCTCGCAGCTGAAGAGCATGTAGTAGTTAGGGGCAACGAAAGGCGTTCAAGTTGCAAGACCGCTAAGCAACGACAATGGCACCACCGACACCCACCCACTCAGCCGCCCAACCCCTCTGCCCAAGGAAGGACAATTATGAAGCAAGTTGGTCGGCACATTCTCAAGGAGCGAAGCAGCAAAAAATCCTTGCAGCCGCTGAAAGATTTTGTGCAAATAATTCCAAAGTGGAACGACAATGGCTGTAAAACGGCGACAAGTGCCTGCGAGGTGGAATAAGGAGTTGGAGATTCAAGCAGGACATACAGTTCCTTTAGAAGGGTATTTATTTATTTTAAACTATAAAAGGATTTGAGTGCTAAATAAAAAATAATTAATACGAAAATATTATACAAAATTTTAAAAAGGTAAATTAGGATTTAATAAAAATTATGTTCGACCCCATAAACCTGATATATTCTTAATCAGAATTAATAGGAGAAGCGTTATAGTTATTATCTGAATTTGTAAATGGCAAATTGTAAATTTGAAAAACCATAAATTGGCCAAAAATACACAAAATAAAATAAAGTACCACCAGTAGTGTATAACCCCTCGGAATCCTTAGGCCTTGCCTCAACCTCTCCGCTTCTCGTACTTCTCTGTTGATTTTTCTTTTAATTGTTGCGGATTTGCGTTCTGACACATTTGTCAACCTCAACCGTCAAGGAAGAAAAAAAAATAACAAGAACAATAACAATAACAAAACAGCAAAGGTGGGGCAGAAGGAAGGGAGCCAGGATGAGACATGGTTGGTTTATTATTTATTAGCCTCAGTCCAAAGAGGGGGCCGGAAAGGGGTTTTGCTGGCAGGGGGAGAAGGCGAGGAGAGGAGAAGGACATGTGAGGACATCCGCTGGGATAATAATAAACACCAGGGGACAAAAAGGTGAGGAGAAGACCGCCTCCAGTCAAGTAATTTGTCAACGCCCCAGCAGCAAAAACAACAAGAACTAAGCAACTAAGCCAGCACTGGGCTAAAAAGCTGACAGGAAATTAAATGATGAAATCTTTGTGGACTAAAAATACAATAATTACTAATATAAACCTTTAAATTTAGCTTTTTAAATTGTCATAGTCAAAGTTTTGATTTAAGAAATCTAGCGATAAGATATTGTGTTGATATTATATTATTTAATATATAATATCCAAAATTTTCTTACTTCTAGACCTAAAATTTTTTTTTCTGAAATCTCATTACCTTTTTTTGATTTCTTCTTATTATTATTAATTTTTCCTTGGAACCTTTTGGTCCTGTCACTCCTTTTTCCCTGTGTAGTACACACATGAGTGGCACCTGTATCTGTGTGTGTTTTGAGTGACATGTGTCAAAACTGAAAAACTACGCGAATTTGTGTCAAATACCCTTGTCAGCGCGTTTCAAGTGCAATAACATTTTGCCCCAACAACAAGAGGCACGATGCTTAACCCCTGACCCTTCGCCCCCACCCACCACTTAACCCCTTGCTGCCTGCCATCATAAAGACAAAGATAAATACCGGACAGGTGCGAAAACGAGTATCCTGGAGTGCTTTGGTATGTGTGTGTGTGCGAAGAGATGAGGATTTAAGTTTTTAGTTAAGGAAACTGTTGATATAAATCATGAGTAACTGTATTAAATTAACAAATAAAAAAGCGTCTTTTTAAATTTAAAATGTATATAAACGAACTAAGAATTTAGTAAAATGCTTAGAAAATATATTTTTTAAATTTTAAAGGATATGTTAAAAATCAAGCAGCTTTAATAGAGGAAGGCCACCAGTTTCTTAAGCAATATCCTATACAATATTTTATTCCTTTTAAAGATTAAAGCTTACACTTTTCTATATATCCTTTTCCCATTTCTTTTTTGTATTCCTCCCTTACAAAATTTTCATCCTTAATTTGTGATTGTCTTGTAAATAACAAAAAAAATCAAAACAAGATTTTAAATTGTTTTACATTTTTTCCCTTTGATTCTTTAAACGTGTTTTTTTTACCAGCAACTTGTAGGATATTCCCAGGACGCCACAAGACTGGCCCATGCATGTGCCAGGATATACGTACGTATGAGGATATCCTGAGGACTGTCTCAGCCATCGTTCCACCCTCGAGTTAAACGTCGCCGATTACACACATGGGAGCTGTAAACCGCGTTTTATGACGCTTCTTTTTTTATGGATCCCAACTGTTTTATAGACTCGTCGCCCAAAAAAAAAAGAAGAGGAACAACAAAAAATAGATCAGCAAAAAAAAATACTTGCGAATTTTGTGGAAATTGCAGTTTTGGCTTTCATATTTTTATTAGGGACTCCCTTTGTTTATGATGCGAAATGTGCTTTTGGTGGTTGATTGCCTGAGACTTTATTGGGGGGAAGTTTATGTTGGAAGCTACTTAGGATATAATTCAAATGGTTTTTAGAATTTATTGAGACGGAAATTCGATAAATATCTGTGTAATATTTACTGAGAAAAAACGAAGGGAATTTTTACTAAAGAATTAAGCTGAAACTCAACCATTTGCCAAGAAGTTCGAATAAGACCTTTCAAGGATAAGAAAATAATTTAAACATGTTTTCAAAGCATTCATCTTAAATACATTTTTATTTATATGTTCTTTCTATACTTTTTTTTCAAGCAAAATTGGATTAACGAGAAATTTATTTCACTTAAAATATAATTAGTAAAATATTTTCAAAACTAAATCTCAACTGTAAAGTAAAGTCAAAGCCTTTTGACGCATATTTGGCTTTGAAAATATTTATCAACTATATATTATATATATTTCCTTAATAATTTTAATAGTTTTTCTTTGAAATATTTGTGAAATCCTCTGTCAAGTTCACAGCTTCCTTTACAAATTCGATTTTCGCTTTCCATGGGTCAATTGGTCCATAAAAAACTTACTTGAATCATCAAGAAAAAATAGACATAAAACGATAAAAAAAGTGCCAAGCTGTTGGTGCGTGCTAAGCATAGTTAAAGCCCAGGATCCATATTTGTTTTAATGGCCACAGACATGGATATGGCCAGGATTCAAGGAGGGCAGAGGCAGGGGCAGACGGCATCTCCGCCGGATGACAATAACCATAAGGACATCGGGATAATAATAAGCGACTAAGCGAGCGGTTGGGCGACAGATATATCCTTAATAATGACCAGAAGCGTCAAGGACCAACAACAACAACAACATCAGCAAAGGAGGAGTAGGTAAAAGACGAAACGTGCTCGATATTCAATAACCACATGGACGAAAAAGGAATATGGATAGTGATGATAGCTTAAAAGTTAATACATATATTTTGCTATGGAATTATTTATTTATATATATTTATTATTTTATATTCATTTATTTGTTTATATATTTCCTAATCATTTATTTCTGCATTCACTTGTTTTTTGGTTTATGTATTTATTTTTCTATTTTTCGTTTTGTATTTATTTAATGCTTCATTTGATACCAGAATATATCCAATTCTGACAACACTGGCAAGGACCTCCTTGCCCCAGGGCCTTGGCTCAATAAAAAAAAATTGAATTGAACATTTCCGGTTCGGACGAAGGACGCAGGACGAAAAGTTGGCAACGCTTATGGCAACCATGTGGCCAACCGGACAACGGCCCATGACTGACCCATTCAATTAAGCATGAAAAAAAGTTGTTGGACAAAAAAATTTCAACATTGCCGGCGAACGTGCCCCGGCTAGTCCATAAAAAAGGACATCACTTAAGGAGAAACTCGGACAGTGGCCGCAACAAAACACGCATCACTTGTCACACATACTTAGCAGACATGGTCGGCTGAGAAAGGGGGTCCCACCTCCCACCTCCGCCCTCGCACTCCCCTCCCAAATTCGCATTCACATCCGCATTTCCATTGGCAAAAGCCCCGCCCCTGTCATGTCCTGGTGTTTTTATTGAGGTGTAATACAATTTTTTGCCATGATACCCCATAACAATGGCAGCAAAGAGGAATGGAGACAAAAGGACCTGTTCCGGTTTTCGTTTTCAAGGACTTTTGGTAGTATTTTATACTGAAAAATTGTATTTATTTGGTTTTTTTTTTAGTTTTTGAGAGTAAAAATAATCACATTCAAAATAAAAATTATTTATTAATGTCATAAAAAAAATTAACACAAAAAAAAACAAAATATAAGCACACATTTTTCACTCAATATCGTACATCCAAAATTTTATTGCATACTTTAAGATACAAAGGATTCCAAAAAATAAAATTAAAAAGTTGATATATTTAAATAAAAAAATATATAAAAATAAGAAATAGTTTGTATATAAAAATATATATTAAACCACACACTTTCTTCGTCAGTAAACCGAATCCTGGCGATATGACAACCCGGAACCGCCCCCCAAAAGTCAGGAGCAGACTGAGGAATCGAATCGAAAAGGTTAACGAGTCCTGGGTCACATATGGCGGCATTAGTTTACGTGGGGAAGGAAGTCGAGCAGGAGGAGGACAACAGGGATCCAATCGTGGACGACGCATAAACTTGCAATTGAGCCAATTTGTAAAAGTGCGGCAAGCCCATTAAGATGAGCAGATCCTTGGAGTCGGAGAATCGAATGGAAGCCGGGACACCTGCTCCAGCCAACCCCACATAGTGTCCATTCCGTATCCTCAATATGCTAGATATTCCAGATATATATATATATATATATACATATATATATATAGGCAAAAACGCAACCCCCTCTCGGCCAAGAGAAACTTTTGTTGCGCATCTACTTTGCATTACAAGCGCCCACATTAAAATTAAAATAAAGTTTTCTGGGGGATATACATATATCCCTTTTTTGGTCCTTTTTCAGCTTCCTTTTTTGTATTTTTTGTTTGTGCAACTACAAATAAATCTAAAACTCGCACATTTCTGATGGATATGGACACTCAAAGGATACGGGTCGGCCGCAGTTGGCAATTCGCAGTTTTATTTTTGCATTTACATCAGCCCACATGCATTATGCATATGTACATGCATACTTATATATATAAATGGGAAAATATCTATATATGTGGAAAGGAAATCCAGTGTCTTTGAGTGTGTGTGTGAGTGGTGCCTTTGATACACTTTCCCCCGAGTTAAGAAGAAAACTTTTAATGCAAAAACTATACCATTTTATATGCCTTAAGCTGGACTTAATACCCTGCAAGGGTATAAAAATATACAATAACAATCAATAACAACTTTATGTGTTTTATAAAAAAAAAAAATATTATAAATAATTAGAGTATTTCCTTTGTTGGTGTAACAACTATTACTTACTTTTAAACCTCACATATTCTTTGTTGAATTTCATGTTCGTTGGGCGTTCTTTGTGCTTTCTTTTTATTTTTATCCTGGATTCACTTTGGACTTTAAAACAAAGCACAAAACAAAACAAAAAAAAAAGGAGGAACAAATACAACAACAAAAATAAAGTATGCAAAAAGTGAAACAAAAAAAGGGCTCCGGCTACGGCTCTGGGCACAAAGGATGCAAAAGGATACAATAATATCCTTAAGCTATAAATGCAACATGAATTTGTCTTTGCTCGACCGGACTTTGCTCAACCTTTTTTCCCATTTTGTAGCTCTTTCTTCGAGTTGCCTTGGCAGAGACAGCAACAAAAAAAATATAAAACAAAAAAAAAAGAGAATAAATAAATGTACATCCATGCTGGGGGGGGGGGGGGGGGGGGGGGGAAAAAAAAAAAC
>VNJN01006981.1:24841-64953 GCA_008042485.1 Drosophila mayri | reverse complement strand
GGGGGGTGGGGGAAATAAAAAGGATACTCGAACTTTACAAATGCATGCACATTAGAGAGATTTACGTGGGTGTATGTGGGAAGCAATCTTATGCGTCGCATGTGAGAGCTTTCTCTTCTATATATATGCATATATATGTACATATAGATACGGAAAAGCCATCGTCCTTTGGTCCCTTTTGCCTTTTGCTTCAACACTTATTTTAATTTATTTCATTTTCATTTATGTACATCGCTTCAAATGTCCCTTTGCCTGTGTGTCCTGCCTCCCCCGTCTGTGTGTAATTAAATAAAAAAGGACATTAAAGCCTCGCATTCTTCGACAAGCTCTTATTTTAATTGCCCCAAAAGTAGGAGATCCAGATCGGGGACAGTTCAAGGAGCAGCATGATCCTTGGCCTCTGAAATTGATGGGAAAACCCATCTAGTCTGTGGGAAAAATATAAAAAGATAAAATATGTTTTAACCATTGGTCAAAGAGGTTAATTAAGTATAAATTGGACAATATACAGTTTTATTTATTATAATGATAAATCAGTATTTTATACAGAATTTAACCTTAACATATTATGCTTATTTATTATTATAGAAATAAATCAAAGCAGTCCTAGCTTTAACTTAAGTATAGAAATAATTCAAATCTTTATTCTAAATGAAAAACATAAACTGGAAATGAACTTTTCCTGTGTTGTAGGAAAAACTTTTCAAATTAAATAAATATAAATATATAATTTTTGTTAAAGCCTTCTAAACAATAAAATAAATATTTATATACTGACATAATTTATTTAACGATTATTTTTGCCAACGCTACTAGTACAAATACTTATATAACTCTTAGAATTCTCTTTTGGAATATAAATTGTTTTAACTTATTTAATTAGCTGAAATTGTAAATTAGGCTCAAATAATACAAGGTAATAAATATTTTAATGCAAGTTAATAACAAAATTATTAATAATAATAAAAACAAGTTTTAATTACAATTAAGAACAACAAAAGATCGAAGGCTTTAGTACAAAATATTTAAATAAATATAGAAAAAAACAAATAAAATATAATAATATACTATTTTGTACTTATGTTATTTTATATATAAGTATAAAATAATATAGTATAAAATAATATATTATTATTATATATTGAAATATATAACTTTTGTTTGCTTTTTATTAAACATACACTTTGCCAGAAACTTTCGTCAAAATATATGCATATTGATATGACGAAAAATGTTTAAGAAATTTATAATTTATTTATAAATTTTATAAAATTAGATATTCATGCTTTTTTGAAGTTTTTAAAGTCTTTTTTAATTATATTTTATTTTATAACCAACAGATGGCGGGAACACAGCCAATTTTACAACCATAAGTCTTTCTTTTAGAACGACGTTGTTGGTTATTAGAGTGTGACCTTTTCGTCGCCCTCTCGGATTTATGGTCGGACAAGCCGGCGGGCACACTCCACTTTCCGAGCGACATACGGAAAAAAAGAAAAATAATTAATTGACTGGGACAAAACGGAGAATTCCAAAGGAGAACGCAACCGTATCGCCAATTCGACACGCCTGATGCCGACCCGCTGACGTCTGTCGTCCGGCAGCAGTTGAGGAGGTCCGTCGCCAACCCCGCAGCGGTGGAACGCCGGAGAGGATGTGATGTGCGCACTGCCCACCGTTGGAATCTCCATCTCCATCTGCTGGTCGATATAAGCTCGTGCCCCCTGTCTCCATCTCCGTCACCCGTCTCGTCCTCGCCCACGTCCACGTCCTCGTCTTCGTTCTCGTCCTGGTCCCCGTCTTGATCGCCCCTTCCACTGACCACCTTTTCAGTGCTGCAACCCCGCTCACCCTGCGTTTATTGCTCTGGAAAGCTGGAAGGAAAGTGGAGTGTTGGACGAGAAACCGCAGCCAACCCGAGTTTCTGGAACCTTGGGGGGAAATCAACCTGAAGCCGGGAGTTGCCACTAGAAACCTGGCGAGGAACATGAAGCTCGGTGATTACATGAAGAGAATTCGAAACCTAAAAGTCTAGGTCAGGCCAAACTTGCCCGAAGGGAAGCGGAAAAGAAACCTGAAAGTTCTTCGAGACACCTAAAAAAGCAAACAAACGTAAATTAAGGAACCCCCCAAAAAAGACCAGGAGCGCCTAGAAGTCGGAAAGCTAAAAGACCGAACCCTTTAAACGCCAGGCAAAGCCACAGAGAAACCCCAGTCTAAAAGGCAAACCGAAGGCAGGAATAACCTTCCAAGCAGGTGCATCAGGATCCTTTGAGATCTCAGGGAAATGGCCACCGCATCGCTAGACGCACTGCAGGCAACCTATGTGGATTTCAGCGAGATAACGCTCCGAGAGGTACGAACCAAACCCTAATCCCCGGCCAATGTAGATAATCATTCACCTTACACTCTTCTTTCCATTGCAGAAAGTCGGCCATGGTTCATACGGCGTTGTCTGCAAGGCTGTTTGGCGCGATAAGCTGGTGGCCGTCAAGGAGTTCTTCGCCAGTGCCGAGCAGAAGGACATCGAGAAGGAGGTGAAGCAGCTGTCGCGGGTGAAACATGCCAATATCATTGCCCTGCACGGCATCTCATCGTACCAGCAGGCCACTTATCTGATCATGGAGTATGCCGAGGGCGGATCACTGCACAATTTCCTCCATGGGAAGGTGAAGCCGGCGTATTCGCTGGCCCATGCCATGAGCTGGGCGCGCCAGTGCGCTGAGGTAGGTCGTCCTCGCCCACAAACAAATTTTGGTTAACTTTTCCACACTTGAATTGAAGAGAAAGCAAACAAAAGAGATAAGGGTTCTGGCATTTATCGCATATTCATGGTGGAACTATTGTTATTGTTATTAATTTGTATTAGATTATCTTTTTATTGAATATTTTAATGTTCCTATTTTAGGGCCTGGCTTACCTGCATGCAATGACGCCCAAGCCTCTGATCCATCGCGATGTCAAGCCCTTGAATTTGCTACTTACCAATAAGGGGCGCAATCTGAAGATCTGTGACTTTGGCACTGTGGCCGACAAGTCCACCATGATGACCAACAATCGTGGCAGTGCCGCTTGGATGGCCCCCGAGGTAAGCTATTCATACATATATATATATATATATTTATATATATCGAAATGTATATACATTATCTACCCTTACAGGTCTTTGAGGGCTCCAAGTACACGGAAAAGTGTGACATCTTCAGCTGGGCCATTGTCCTGTGGGAGGTTCTGTCTCGCAAGCAGCCCTTCAAGGGCATTGACAATGCCTACACCATACAATGGAAGATCTACAAGGGTAATTTCGTAATTTGGACAACAAAAACAAGCACAACATAAAGTTATATTTAACTTTGTTTCTTAGGAGAACGTCCGCCCCTGCTGACAACCTGTCCGAAGCGCATTGAGGACCTAATGACAGCCTGCTGGAAAACTGCGCCGGAGGATCGACCCTCGATGCAGTACATAGTGGGCGTTATGCATGAGATAGTCAAAGATTATCCAGGGGCGGATAAGGCTCTGGAATATATGTTTGTGAATCAACAGGTTAGTGTTTCAATTTTTTTAAATAAACGTAAACATTTGCTAGTTATTCGCTTCGCCCAACAGATTATCACCAAAGAGAGCGACAGTACGGTGGCCGCTCAATCGGATAGCCTCAGTTCGCTGGAGGATGAGGGGGAACTGAGTCCCTCGTCCACACAGTTAACACCGACAACGGCGGCGAATGCCAATGTGAACGCAAAAGCAATATTAACAACAGAAACAACGACAACAACTAGCTCAATAACCAAAAATACCTCATCAGCAGCATCATCCACATCGGCGGACATCACGCCTACCAATTCGGGCCAACTTGACAATAATCCGCTATTCCATATGAGCAGCAATCGATGGGACGCGATACCCGAGGAGGAGAGTAACGAGAGTCGCAACGATAGCTTCAATCTGACCTCATCGGCGGAGGCCACCCAGCGCCTTGAGACAATACGTAATGGTATGATCCAGATGGCCTGTACGCCCATGGAGCAGCTCACCCTAGACGTGGAGGCGGTATGTTACCTAAATTATTGAGTAATTCATTAATTACAGCTTGCTTAAAAGCTTTTGTGTAAGTTTCTGCAGAAAGTATGCTAAGATTTGTTGCTTAGATTTTATAGTAAAAGCTGATAGGCAATGAAATCCTTAAGTATTACATTTTATTATTTGGCTTAACTTTTTTATTATATATATTTAATTGTGATTTGTTGTACTTTGCAGAATGGCTTCGATCTGAGTCGCAGCGAGAGCAGCAGTAGCAGTACGCACGGTGAGTTTCTTTTGCTATTTTTACTCGAATTTTGTTTGTTTTGAATTTGAAATTCATTTAAATTAGCCAACAAAATTGTAATTATTGCTATTTACATATGTACATATTTGTTATAGTAATTTCATTCTTATTTGTAACTAAAATAAATAATTTATATCATAAATTAAGGCAAACAATGACAAAAATAGTTAGCATCTTCTACTTTTAACGTTATTAAATATGTATTTTCATAGAGCTTTAAAAAATTAAAAATATAATTGAAATCTTAGAATGTATTCTTTACCTTTTTTAAATAATGAATGAACTTAGGAGAGAGCCAATAATTATAAGAATTAAATAATATATTTATTATATAATATGCACCTTTCCATGTATTATTATTATTTAAAAAAAAAAATGTGAAGAGGACATTAATCGCAATTCCCTCTTCTCTCCACTTAAATTTTCTGTCTGTTTTCCATGACTTGAAGGGGTATCCCTAAAGTTTAACATTCTTCTCGTGCACATTTCAGACAACTTACTTAATCCTAAGTTTGACGCATTCTATACATATACCTCTTCTGCCTCGGCACGACAGCTGTTGCATGTTGGCCTCTCGGCCAACGCAGATGACGCATTTTCGTCGAGTGTAAACAATGCACTCACCCGGCGGCTACCGCCGTCTCCCTCGGATCCATCGCCCCGTCTCTGTCGCTTCGGCAATATTCTCGGTTAATTAGCCGCCGCGGTGTTGTGTGCATATTATTTAATGCACAAGAGGGTTTTTTTTAAGCATTATTCAATTGTCAATGTCTCTGGCAGTGCCGGCGACTGCATAAATTATAAATATTTAGTGCGCTCATACGGATCAGCAGGCCTCTACCGATCTTTGTACACCCTATTGGGGGCATATCGCTAATTTATTTATATTGATACTAATATTAATTAATAGTATGTATCTTACTATTAAAAAGCATTATTATCCTTAACCTTATCCATTTTATACTGTTTGTTAAATCAATATAGCCCGCTTACCTCTGAGTAAGTCCAGGGTATCGGAGCACCAAATAGTTGCACAAAATCTCGCTGCACAATTAAATAATTTGTAATTTGTTGGCTTCAGCCTGGCAATTTCGGGACAGATTTATAGGCAAAGGCATGCTCCGTCGATGCCCAGCAACCATAAACAACAAACACCCCAACAATCGGATTGGGGGGCGACCAGAGAGAGGGTCTATACACCGAAAATATTGAAATATTTTTGCAAGATTTTTTAAAATTCAGAAATAATATTTTAATATTACAATTTGGCATAACAATGTTCTTAAAATTGTGAATTTAATATTTGTTTAAATGGCTTTTAAAATTACAAAATCAAAATCTACTATTTAATCCATAAAACCCTTTAGCTACTATTTATCCAATTCACTAGATAAGCTTTAAATGCTATTATTTTTAATTTCTATAGATTAGATATCATAATTTTTGAGATAATGGCATTGATTTTCTCCCGGTGTGTTAGGAAACGCACACATGACGATGCTCTGCCTCGGGACTCGGAGCAACAATCACAGAAAACATGATTCACCCGGCAATAATCTCACTTTTATTTTGATTTCGTCTATATGGCGCACACACCCGACCACACTTATATATAGATCACTCATCTATATAGCTAAGATATGCATGTATGTATGTATGTACCGATTTGTATATTCGCTGTGGAGATGGTAGGAAAATCTCATTCGGCTCTCGGTTGACACAGACAGAGAGCTGCCACTTACATATCCCTCCCCCCCCCGGATAGATCACACATTATATACGCACAGTATTCATGTCTGCAAGTATCCCCATGTTGTTGAGTAAATGCATCCTCAGAAAGTCCTCTCCTTGGTTCTTCTGAGAGATAGCAGCCCCAGGCGAGTGACCACCGGCTGCATCGAACGGTAAAAATGATTCCGCCCCAACACCAACACCAAGTTTTCCCTTCTCCCTCTTAGATTTCCCAATTGCAGATGCCAACTGCATTAATCATCGCGTTCGATCAATGTTCATCTTCGGCCCGCAATGAATTTCAATGAATCTCTGGCTGTATCTGTATCTGAATTCGAATCTTCATTGCCTTTTGGTTCGTCATGGAATCGGTGGGTGGCTAAGAGATTGTTATCTGGAAATCTCAATGGAAGGCAGTACCTTTTTTTATATGTATGTGGCTCTATAGACAGGGTGACTTGCTTTTAGAGATGGATCTCTTTCGGAACTTTCTCCTTAAGTTATTTAGTTGGGTTTACATTAGGGGGAGTGTTGGGAGTAAATCTCCCATAATTTATGCCCAATGAACAGAAACTTTTTAATATTAAAAAAAAATTAACAACGTTTATGAAACTTTTTTAATAGATTTTGATAGCTTTTTAAAATGTGTTTTTTGGTCCTTACTAAACATTTGATCTATGATCTATAATATGAATTTAATAAATAATAAATATTTTTTAAAATCCCGAAATATATCAACATTTTGGTTAATAATCGTTTTTTTTAAATTATTCAAAAATTTAGTTAAATGAATTTCCTTTTGAGAGATCGATTTTTATATACAATTGCTTTTTAAATATCAAACCAGTATTTACAGTCTATATGTTTATGGCTAACCATCAAAAAGAGGTACAAAAGTAACCAAACTCATGATCTTGGCATCTTCTAGATCCCCACTACAGCTACCCTTTCGTATGACTTAAGTTTAAGGCTATTTAATGGCAGGGTATATACGGGCATATAGACTCCTAGATAGCTCCCTTTGGGTATATTCACTTAATGACTCACCACATTGACTGGCGGCTGCCTTTAACCCCTTTGTGGCTCGTTCCGTGTGGCAATTATTTGAGTGGCAGACAAAGAGACCACTTGAACAAGACATATCCCTGGGATGAGCTGTGCTGTGGGCTGGGCGTTTTCCACCCCGCCACCCAGTTGGGGAATGATGCCACAGATTTTCTATGTGCCGCGTCATCAGTGCCAGCGAATGCGAATGGCCCGGTCCGGCCTCTCGGTCCGCCCCGATCCCGATATATAAATATATGTACATCCACATACATATATATGTATATATATATTTGTATATATATTCAACCGATCTTGCCACGTCTGCGAAGCGTTTAGAAGAAGGCAATCCCCGATCCGGCACGGCGCGAGAATTGGCGCGTTTGTTTGATTTTCTTGGGGATGTGGATGTGTCTCGGCTTTGGCCTCAGTCTGCGTCCGAGAGCCGTGCGATATTGAGTGCTCCGCGAGATGTTCCGGAACCGTCAGAATCATTGTCCGCATCATCGCATCAACGCGATCTGCCCGCCGCCGCCGGTACCCCTCCCATGAAAAGCTTCCCTTCGCTTGAAACCCTCGAGTAGAACCCATTCGAAAAACAAGTGAAATTTCCACAAATCGTTTTTACTATTTGTTTGCGGTTTGTTTTCCCAAAAAATACACAACAAGAAAACGCATAAAACACACACGAAAAAAGCAAAAAAGCAAAAGTGTTCTGTGGAAAATCAACAGCAATTTTGTGTGCGGAAAGGAAAACACGTCATCGCAAGAAAAACAGAAACAGAGGCGGAAAATAATAAAGAAAAGCGGGAGCGCGCGCAGTGATCTCTTCTCTTAGTTTTGAGAGGGGGGAAAAACAATGTGAAGGATTTTCCACACACTCTCTCTCTCTGGGAAATAGCGTGTACAGCATTTAGTGCCCTTTAGGAAATCGGGAAATGATATAGCCGTAGGGCTAAACACTAATCCCTTGGCCATAGTTCGATCAGAGGAGGAGTAGCCAAGATGTGCGATACTCGGGCCCTTATCAACACCAAACAGACCAACGATCTGCACAGTTGTTGGATCATATATAGTAGGTTTTCCCCCAAAGATTTGTGTTCCGAAAAAAAATCAGAAATAAATCGAAGTACGAAATGCATTTAAGCTCAAATAATTTTATAAAGTAAATGAATAAAATAATAATATAATGGGAACTCAAATCATTATTTAACTTTTATATTATAAATAAATATATAAATAGATTTATAATAAATAGAAACCTTTTTACCTAATTACATATTGAGCTCTCCATTAGAGCCTTTGTTTCAGTTAAGAAATCACATAGTTTTCAAGCTAGAATTAATAAGTGTCTTTTCTTGATTTATCCAAATTATTATAACTCCAAGATTTACTTTAAAAACTTTTGATGTGTCCTTATAAATTCTATATAAATATAAAAGTAAAGAAAACTTTGAGTAAAATATAAAATATGAATTAAGAAAGTGTAGGAAACTTTGAACAAAATCTTTTAAATACTTTTGTTACTCATTTCAAACTTAGAAAGAAAAAATCCAGTAATTTTATAAACAATATTCCACACTGTGCAAAATATCAATACAGCAAATTATTTATTTTTTGGCTTTCAATGACTATAAAATATATCCCTTTCAATTTTTAGTTTATTTTATTATTTCTTAACACCGTCATTAGTCTAAATATTAAATATTTAAACCTATTAGTCTATATGTTTTTAAGCAATTAAATTATTAAAATACTTCAAGTAAACATTTTTAATTGAGTTTGGAGCCAATTTCTCTGTCGGTTTCAGGTCAAGGCAGAAAAAAAAAGAATATTATAATTTTATGGCAAAATCTAGTCTTCCTTTGTTATATATTATATTTTACACATTTTAGTTAATAAAATAAATCATTTTAGCTCTTTTTCCACATCAATAACCACTTAATTAAACTTTTCTAACACATAAAGACAATTTAAAACTAATACAAATACAAGTATATAATAATTAATATGAAAATTATATATATTATTAATTATACAAATAAATAATTATAAATAAGTATATTTTCACAACATTATGTATTTTATACGCCCCACAAAATATTTTAAAAACACAAGAAAGGCATTATTTTTGAAGGCATTAATAAAATAAATGTGTAATTAAATAAATTTAATCAATAAAACTATTCCAATTATATATAATTAGGTCAAACCTATATAGTTCCATTGTTTTATAATAATTATTCCTTTTCCTTTTACATTTACAGCCAAGAGTGATGGCCGCGAGCGACTCACGGTGACGGACACCAAGCCGGTGATCATGACCACCACGGATCTTACCAATAATAACAACAACATCAACAGTCAGGCGGCCCTCTCAAACGGACTCCTCAGTCACGCCGTAAATGGAGGCCAGGCGACCACAGAGCAGGATCAGGATCAGGGTTTGATCAACTCGCTAGACATGGCAATAGTAGATGGCGATACTACTGATGCCGATGAGGATGAGAATGACGGCACCGAACAGTCACTGGCCGAAATTCTGGATCCAGAGCTGCAGCCGGAGCCGCCCATTCCCAATAATGCCGAGTCGCAGTTGATCTACCGAGAGCACCGGCACATGGCCAAGGAGTACCTCAGCGTGGATACAAACCTGTACTATGCGCAGGACTTTAAGGACAAGCTCATCCTTCAGATGGATCGTGCCGAGCGCGAACAGAAGCAGGAGCTGCTGCGCAAAATTAAGGATAAGGTGAGATGGAAAATGTTCGTATTTAATATGATTTTATATTTACACTTTACGATCATTTACAGGAGGGCCTGCAGAGTCTGTACAACAATCTGCAGCAGCAGTGGGAGAAGCTGCCCGCCTCGCGCCAACTCCAGGGCGGCCATCATCCGCCACCGCATCTGCATCCACATCCTCATGCGCATCCACACCCACATCCCCATCCTCACGGAGCCCACCCCCATCCCCATCCGCAGCCTCATCATTTGCCCCATCTGCACAGCCAGCAGGAGGAGGGGATTGGTGGTTCGGTAACAACCGGTGGCACCGCCGACTCCGTTGAGAACGACGGTTGGGTAGTCATCCAGCCACACACCAATGCGTAGTCATCTCTTCCGCCGGAACTTCCGACTCTCTAAGTTTGTGTTTAGGCTATTCTGTAATCTGTAATCTGTAATCCCTAACTGTATCTGTATCTCTAGCCATAGCAGTGCGTTTATCGTTCTTATATTATTATTATTTTCCTTTTGTTAAGTTAAATATAAGCGTTTATAGTCCACATGTGTTTTCGTTTTACGTAACAGACAAAGCAACACCTTTATTTTTCCTTCAAAAGCAAACTTAATTTAGGTTTTTAACTGTACGATAAAGCTTATATATTATATTATATTTGACGTATACTTATGTGTATCTGTCCGAGGAAGCTGACAAGAGTAGACCAAAAAAATATAAAAACTATCGAAAGCAACGACAAAAAAAAAAAAACAAAACTAACTAGAGCATTTTGATTTCTTCGGTTAAAAAAAAAAAACAGTCTTTTTCAGGAGGGAACCTTTTCTTCATCAGTATCCAATGGTGATAAATAAAATCAAAGTTTTCAATGTTTATGCATCAAAAACTCGTTTTATATAAACATTTTTCACCTCTAGTAAGGGTTCATGATGTGCTTTGGACTTCTCTACGATCTTAAAAATTAAAATATGAGACAATGCATGATTTTAATGATTTTGTATGAAGAAATTGATTTTAAATCAAGGTGAGACAATTCTTGTGGACTTTGGACTCTATTTATTATTATTTTACTTTTTACTCTATTTATTATTCATGGTGAACATTTTTATTTCAAGATAAATAAAATCGAAACATATGAAATCTATGGTTTTGTATAAAACATTTACTTTAAATCGATAAACATGGTTGTTTTTTAAAGCACAGATAATCCCTGTGTGCTTAGGACTTCTTTAAGTTTAAAAAATTCCCGTCAAAAGTTTTTATTTTAAGTTAAGTAAACACTCAACATACGTTCTTTATGTTTTTAAATAAATATATCGTCCTGTGTGTAATTCCTGTGTGCCCAGGACTTCTTTTGTATCAACAATTTTAACACAAACATTTTTTATTGGGTTTCATAGAAATACAAAATGAATTCGCAAACTATAATTTCAGATAAATCCGAACAGTTTTCAAGCAGTAGTTAATTTTTAATTGATATTATTGTTGTTGTCCCCAAATACCCAGAGATTATACAATAGATAATGCTGGTTGTAAGAATTACAAAGTCCGTAGAAATTCTTTATTGTATTTGATTTCTATATCTCTACGATTTAACATTTAACAAAACAGAAACGAAGGCTTCAGTTTTTGTTGCCGTGTGCTTGGCACATTTACTTCACTGTACAGTCAACACAACACACAATCTCGCATGTAGTTTTTAAGCTATCTAAAAATACAACTACGATATATCGTATATAAAAAATATTCGTTTACCTATAATTAGCAATTAGAAATAAGTAATTACAAACAAAATGTTCAATTGAGAATCGCTAAATTCGATGGGGAGAGAGAGAGACGGACGGATGGATGAGCGGAGGAGGGAGGCGTTTTGAGTGCTGGAATCAGGAGCCAAACATGGGCACATAGATGGCGGCGCACGTTGATTCCCAAACGTCATTCGGCGTATCCCACGAGTCCTTGCGATGCCACCAGTCCTTGCTGTCCAGGTCATACGCCATCGTCTCCGAACTGGCCCGATCGATCGACTCCGTGGAGTCCAAGCCGCCCACAAAAAATATGGTTCGCCTCATCACAGTCACGCCCGAATAGAATTTGGGGGCCGGTATCTGGGTCTCCACGCTCCATGTATTGCTCTCGATGTCATAGGCATAGATGTGCTGCACCAGCACCCGCGACTCGGTCAGACTCTCGTGCCAGCCGCCGCAGGCATAGATGCGATTGTCGATTGCCACTAGGACGTGATCACAGCAGGGCGTCGGCATCGGAGCCAGCTCCTGCCAGCGTTCTGCCTTTGTGTCGAAGCACCACATGCTTGCCAGAATGTTGGCCAGATGAATGCCACCGGATATATACAACTTTTCGCCCACAACGACGCCGGCATGCTGGCTGCGATTCTCCTGCAGGCTGGGCATAAATGTCCATACATTCCGGGCAATATCATAACGCTCCACATTGGAGATTCTGCGCATTGCCTCCTCGGAGTAATCATCGTGCTCCACAATACCGCCCACCGCATACAGATGCTGTTTACCCACCGCGTTCAGAGAGAACCGGCAGCGATCCAGTTGAATGGGGGCAATCGTTACCCAAGAGTTTCTCAGGGGGCAGTAACAGAAGCCAAAGGGATGGATGTACTCCTTGAGGCAAACGTCGTAAGCACCGCCCACGATGAAGAGCTCGTTGTTCAAGACGGCAGTGCCAAAGTTACCTGGAATTTGAATATATTAATTATATTTTAATTATGAAATGAGTATAAATATATGTATAAAGGTTAGGGGAGTTCTTAGGGTTGCACAGAAACTTCTTAGATAGGATTCTACTTCATTCCTTCTCGGGTTAAAGAGTTAAAGTTCATTTTATTAACTCCGAAAGGCAAAGGAGAGCGGCAAGTAATTAAACACAAATTATAAAGCACATTACGTGTTAGAGAACCGCAATGATTATATGGCAACTATGTTTATTTTACTATCTTTTCTGAAGCTTTAATGTTTGAAGCTCTAATGTTTAGCCTTGAATCCCATTAACCTAAATACGATGACGTTTCAAGACTATTTCCATTACTTTCCGACTCCCACTCACATTGATCGATGTGCGGTATTGAGGTCAACTCGTACCACTTCATTTTAGTGGGCGAGAAGCACATTATCACATTGGTGAGTCCCTTCCACTCGAAGCCGCCAATCTTCAGTAGGCTAAGCTCCATGCCCCGCATATTTGTGGGTCCCTGTGGCAGTGATTGGTCCTCCAGCGGACCCTTTCCCTTTAGCAGCATATTTAGATACTCATGCTCCATATGATCGTAGTAGGCAGTGGGCAGTTGCAGTCGCTTCCCCTCGTCCAGGGAGCAATTCATTAGCCTCAGATCCTCCAGGGACTTGAAGCTAATGTGCGGCCAGTTGATTAATTTCAGGAGATCCCGCAGCGAACTCTCCTCCACTTGCTGTTCCAGGCAATAGCTGCACACCAGACGCACCAACTCCTGTTCGGCCACATCGATTGGATAGTTGCTGGACAGGATAAATCGCAACTGGTCCACTTTGAGATCCTTAAAGTCCGGCGTAGCGGAAAACTCTTCGAAATGAGCGCATATATAGCGGTAGGCACGCTCCGATAAGGCCATCTGTCCATAGATTTCGGCCATTCCGGCAATGGCCAGGCAATTATCCATCTCGATTTCGGTCTCCAGAAAGAACGTACACCTTTCGATAACCTCACGCACCTGGACGTGCGTGGATGCGGCCAAGATTTCCTCGATATTGTCGGAATTCAGTTCAAGCAGGGATGTGTATATATAGTCGATGATTGTGCCCATGGCCCGCGCTGTGATGCCGTAGAGATTGATCTCGTCCTGCCGCGATTCGATCATGGCACAGTCGGCGAACATAGCGCAAAAGTAATCACTGCTGGCCGCCAGGACAACGCGATGAGCCTGCAAGAGGATATTGAATAAGTTAATTGATATTTTTCATTATATCTTAAAAGATAAGCCACTAAATTAAGAATTAATTATAATAAATCAAATTCTTTAAAATATAAATATACTTAAACATTTTTCTTTACCTTTTTTAAGAATCTTAAAAAGATATATTATTTTTAAAGGCCATTGGCATAGCTTTAGGCATTTTTTAACTTAATTTTTAATAAACTAAATAACATGAACTAAACTTTAAGCTAAAGAGAATACACAAATAGTTTAATAAAGGCCAAAAATCACCCTCTTGATGACTAATTAAATTTTAAAAATTGTTTCTTTCGAAATATCGGGCCTACTCTTGATATACATATATGTATGTATATGTTTCTGGGAATTCCTAATTATATATGTACATATATAGTGGCAGAAACAAATGCGTCATCGCCAAAACAAATTAATTTTCGATTTTGTATTTGTTTGTATTTATTTAGCAAGAGAAAGTGAAGATGAGCTTTTTGGTGTCTGTGATTATCACGTCGCCTTCCGCTTTAACTTTATGGTGGCGCTATATTTTAATGAATTATATATTATATACAAATGTATTTGAATAATGACAGCCATTGGAATCTTTTGGATTGTTTTAAAAGCAGTAGAGAGTTTTTATTCATAATAATAATATAAATCATTCTATTATTGAGGTTTTATATAGTGCAAGAGATTAACGATAGTTTAATGCGGTTTATGCGGTAACCTATATAGTGGTTATAACGACAACAAGCTTTAATAAATTATGTTAAACTTGTTTTCTGCTGTTTTAAGACAATTACAAAACGAAATTTACAGGTATTTCTTTTAAAACTCAATTATAATGAAGTTGATGTTGTCTTAATATATATATACAATCCATAGTAATAGTAAAAAACCCAAGTTATTAGACTAATACGTATCTTATTGGAAATATCATAGAAAATCTATAGTAAACCTTCCTTGTTCCTTTACATTTTATAGTGAAACTTGATCTAGGGACATTCTTAACAGGTTAACGTACCTTGAAACGATGATCCTCGACGATGAGCGTTACATCCGTAAGCTTATCCTCCGTCCGGAGCTTGTTCAAGCCCCGCAAGAGATTCTCCTCGTCGCTGTTCGCGGTTTGCGTCGCCGTTGCCGTCGCTGCCGGCGCTGCTGCTGGCGTCGCTGCCGTGGCAGACATGGCGTATACAAAGATTACCGATCCTCCGTTGATCCGCGTGGACCCAAAGTCCGAGAGCCTCAAGGTTGGGGAATCCGCCAGATAAGACCGATTGAACCCAGGAATTCCAATGGCTGATAGCGCGTACGGTGGGCGAGAGGGTGCTGGGCTGCGGGCGACGGGTGACGGGGAGAAGTGGACGCGGACGGAGTGCGAGCGAGAGCGCAGCACTTTCTGTTTACACTCGGAGCCAGCTGTCAACTAACTGTTAATCGCTGGAAAGCAAATCATTTGCGACCTTTAAATAATAACTAAATTTCTTTTCTCTTCTTTTTAACAAAACTGGGAGACCATGGTTGATTTATAATATTTTTGGTAGTAAAAGAACTAGAGCTGGAACACAATCGATAGTTACTTTCGATAATACTATTTCAAAATATACAATGTACAAAGGGCTTGAGCTACATTTTAAATATAGAATTTTAAGTAAAATAGAGAAGAGCTAAGTCAATTAGGGTTGTTGATAATATATCAAAATATCAAAATATCTATATTTTTTTGTTTAAAATGATATATTTATATCGTGATATTTTTTTGCCCAAATATCGAAATCGCGATTTTTTGTTTTTATTTTTTGATATTTTTTCTTGGCTACTCTGATTTCATTCTTTAAAGTGATTCCAATTAATTTTTAACAACTGAAACAACTGAACAAACGAAATAGCGGAAAAATTAATAATAATTGATGTTAAATGTGTAGTTACGATATTCGTAGCCAAATGACGGATACACATATGTATACAGCAGAGAATTTTTCTTAAATCTATTGATTCCCAATATTGGGCTTAGTTTTTAGTTCGTTTTAGTTAGAAATTAGGCATTATTAATTATAATAAGTAAAATATATTATAAGTATAAATAATAAAATAAAATATCAATTAAATAATACATTTTATAAAACTTGTCTTTTATTGTGGAGGAAAAAATGTTATATACAAAAAATCAAAAATATCAAATATATCGATATTTCGAAGTGATATTTTTAAATATTATCATCTATTTAAAAAAAAATATATATATCATCGATACGATATTTTTTAAAGTTTTCGACATCCCTAACGTCAATGCTACAATATTTTCATCAAAAACTCTATAGAAAATGTTAATTTAAAACGCATAAAATTATGAAAAACGATTTGCCCGCGCTAGGCAATGAAACGCGAAAATGAGAGCTAGCAAATGGTGTCTCTAAATTATTTTTCGCCCAGCCGCGCACGGTCACTCTGCTCGCGACATCGAAACAAGAAAATCGAGTGGAAAGCGGAGAGAGGTAAAACCAAAAAAAGCAAAAAACAGCGAGCCTGCACACATTTAAATTAATTAAATGCTGCAACCGAACGCGAGTGCGTGTGCGAAACCCGGAGTAATAAATAAAACAACGTAACAGCCGCAAAAGTGTCGCGTGAATTTTTTTCTTGTGAAAGGAAAAGGCAGTGTTAAAAAAAGTGCGTCCACAAAAAAAGAAACGAAAAGAAAGAGATAAAGGAAGCCAAAAAGAGCGGTGGCAGGAAAAAACAAAAATTCAATAAATAAAACAAACACATAGTTCAATATCATATCTGAAGCACTATTATACTTCGTTTTTTTGTTTTTTTTTTATATCTGAACATTTTGGTTGCCGCCAGAATAGCAACAAAAACAAAAGCAGAAGAAGCAACAGTATGAAGAGGTAGACGGTCAAGAAGCAGCGGCAACAGCACCAAATGCAATGTGAAAGAAATGGAAATTTTTCTTGTTTTTGTTTTGTTTTTGCAAATGCAATCATTTTTTGAAATTGTCGCGTTGTTGTTTTCTCACTCTGTCTTCCTCGCCGAACTGCTGTCTCTTTTCTGCGCTACAACCTTTAAGAGCAGGAAGAAGAGGCGAAGCAATTACGAAAGGAAAGAAAAGAAGCTGCAAAGACTCATGTGCGTGTGTGTAGGTGTGTGTTTTTTTGAGTGCCAGAGTGTATGTGTGTGAGAGCGCGCCACATGAGGAAATTGGCAGCAGCGTCCCTGGTGGCGACGGCGACGTCAGCAGCGGCAGCGCGTAGTTACCAAAATATAAAAAATTGAACTATCCAAACAGAAAAAAAACAAACAAGGAAAAAATTAATCCTCAAGAAAACCGTACAAGTAGTCAAGTACAACACCAAAGCACCCCACAAATAAAGTTCACTGTAAACTTATGTAATATTTCGGATTTATTTAATTTAATAATGAGTATATCACAATTTTTAATTGTTCTGAAGCTGGTATCATATATTAATACATCTCTACTATGCCTATTTTTGGTGCTATAAACTCGACCCTAACTGTTTATTACTTTTGTTTATTTTGATATTGTAGTTCTTTATTTCATTTTGCCTGCTACTGACTCACGTTTCGCTGATAAGAGGAAGAGAAAAAGCAGCAGCATAAGAAGAAGAACGAAATTAAGAGTAGGAGTAGAAAAGGATTGCGGAATTTGTTATAATAATAAACAAGAACAAAAACAAATGGTTTCCTTATCGGCTAGTTTGTAATATAATTGTGTGTTCCTTTCTAGTTTGCATGAACAGCTACAAAAATGTGCAAAAAATAATGAATCAAGAAATTCAATTTAAAATTTTAATAAAACAAAGAAAACTCTACAAGAAGTAAACGATTTAAAAGCTGAATTTTGGTAAGTTAACTCCTGTGTATCTTTTATTTGTAATTGTATTTCGTTAAAAATCTAAACAACAAAACAATTGAGGAAGATTAAGAAGAGGCAGAAGATGAAGACTAGAAAAAGAAGAAGCAGCAGGAGCAACACTATTTCTCTTTTGCCTTTTTCCTTTTGTCCTCTCTTTATTGGTCCTTCTCTCAGCTCCCTCCTTTTTGATGACTTCTGCCATTTCCCGTTGTTCGCCAGCAGCGAAAGTTGTCTTCCTGCCTTTTGGTCTCTTTTAGTTTTGTTGTTTTTGTTTTTCTTTTTTTTTATTATTGTGTTCTGTGTTTTATTGTGTTCTCCACGTCTCGAACCTTCTCCTTTTTTTTTTGTTTTTGCCACTTTGCCACGCTACTTTATCCAGAGAAATGCAAATTGGGTGAACTTCATTTCGGATTCACAAGAATCTGCAGCAAAGGAAATAGTGAAAACGATTTTCGGGGCATAAAAAATATACATATTTATTAAGATTACAGGCCAGAATTTTTGGATAATGAAATATTATAAACAATATTTTTTGGGATAGATAAGTTTCATATATGGAAAGCTTGGTAAATAGCTTGACAAGCTAGTGTTTATAGGTTTATTTATAAATATAAATATATAAATTGACTAAACTAGTATTTTAATTGCTTTGTATTTTTTACATTGGTAAATATTATCAAAAATTTGTAACCCCTAACAAAAAGTAGCAAAAGGCTAAATATTAGGTTCTAGACACTTGTAACAAAACCTATGGGTAATTGACCCAAATTCGTATCAATTTGTTTTTGGCAAATACAAAATTAACCCACCCACCCTCTTAAATTGCTGGGAATTTTCATTAAACAAGGTAATTCATACATCTGATATTTAATAATGATCGCTTGATCAAGGGTAATTTTCCTACTGCAAAGTCCTCTTGCATATTTGCTCAAAAATAACCAATTACCTTTGCCTTTACCTTTTCATTTCATTGACATTGCCCTGAACTTGAAGACAATAAACAAACGACAAGCAAATAAACACCATACACACACACGCACACACACTACACTCATGGGTTGTGTCTCGTCGTCGTCGTATTTTTCAAATAGTAAAAGTCAATAGATAATTACGTATAATGAGCTAAGAATTACATTGCCCAATTGGCAATTATTGCAACAATAGTTAAATAATAATAACGGGCATTTTGACCGAATCACGAATTGTAGGAAAATCCGAATCTTTTCGCCGGACTTCGACTTCGACTTTGACTTCGGTTGCTGTTGCTGTTACTGTTATTACCACCACCGCTCCATGGGTTAATGTATTTTAATCTTTTTTGTTGTTGGCTGCTGCTGTCGTTGTTTTTTTTCTTGGTCAACACGCAAGAAGCAAAAGTAACACAAGAAAAAGAAAACAACAGCAGAAGAGGGCTGGCAAAGAAATAAAAACAGTAACAAAACGAAATTACATAAAACCTTGGAGCTGCACTGAGGAAAATGTTATTATATATTCAAGCAAATTCCTTTGAATTATTATTACAAAAGAAACTTGTAAAAGTTGTGAATCGAGTAAAATTTTTTCTAGTTTATTATAGAAACAAACACTTCCGAAGTTTACGATTTTATTTTAAGTTGAAATATTTAGTAATTGAAAAATTAGGACTTCAAAAAGTCACGAAATAGTCTTTAAATTGTTTATGGTTTCTTGTAGTCCATTTCTCCCAGTGCAGGCTTGGAGGAGGGGGCCTGGGAACTGCTGTCCTCACCTTTGCTTTAAGCCTGATGGAAGCAAACGAAGCACGAGCCGCTTTTTAACTTAACTCAAACTCAAGCTCTCGGCTCAACGTGAGGCAAACGAACTCGAACCTCGAACCCGACTTGCCCAAGTCGCTTGATTAACCTTCTTTTTTTATTACAATATTTTTTCGTTGACTCTTTTTTTTTGTGCTTTTTGTTTTGGTCATGGTTTCAAGGCGGCCACGTTCGGGATGGGAAATTAAATGAACTGCAATTACTGCACCCAAAAGAAACACAAAAAAAAAAAACTAAAATAAAGTAAAATAAAGTAAAAAACTAAGAAAGAGAATGGAAGTTGGGGCAGATAGGATCTGGGGGCTACAAAAGAGAACAGAGTTCAAGGAAAGAGAGTCGATCTAAAGGCTCCACTTAGCAAGTACAGTAGTTTCATATAAATAATTAATGATTAATTTAGGAACTAATATCATTAATACATACAAAGAATTAAAATTAATTAAAATTAAGTTATTATTACAAATTACCCAATCAAAAATTTAAATAGATTTTATTCCTAAGTAACAGCTGGTTTTTTAATTTTAATAAATTTATTTTTATAATAATCACAATAAATCACAAAAGTGTTTTTATTTGTGCCTATTTTGTATATATATATATATATTTTAATGATATTCATCCCACTTCTATGGCAATTATCTTTTTGCAACGCCCCATGAGCCATACACTGAACTGAGTTATACACTTCTAAAGAGTAAAATTTATAGGTGATATTTCCCGCAGTAAATAATATTCTGAATCAGCATCTCTCCAGTCATGTTTTTATGCAATTCCATTATATTTTAAATCAACACTAGTTTACTTTTTAAGAGAAACTTTAAAAGTATTTTTTTTTGCAAGGGCATACACACTTCGATCGTTTGTTTGTTTATATTTTTAGTGTATTATATTTTTTTTTTCTATTTTTCCCCGTTTTTGTTCTCTATTACTCATTTGGTGTTGTTGTTGGTTGTTGGCTCGACGGTTAATTAAGCTCGCCGGACATTTGTCAACAACTTGTCGTTGTTCTTTTTGTTGCCATTGTTTGGCTTTGTTGTAGAGAGTCGCGTGAAATTTACAACGTTATACAATTTAAATACTAGAATTAACCAATTGTGTTTGTCGTTGTTGCATGAAACAACAACGGCACAAAAAGCGAAATGAGAAAGCGGGGTTATTGTGGAGATGACATAACTTCAAGCTTTTCAAATACAACTCATTCGGATCGTTACAGATGCGATCAGAATAATATAAAGGGGCTGAGTAACAGATTATTTACCAGATATTATAAAAATAGAGAAATGCCTATAAATACAAAATTTATTTAATACAAAAGCTGAACTGCTGGAAGCAAATTATTATACAAATAACGTAACCTTTTTATGCTAAAATCTTCAAATTATTATTTAATTATATCCAACAAATAAGCCCTTCAAAATGCCTTTCATAAGTAATATTTAATATCTTAATCATTGAGTTACAAATTCACTGCTAAAATACTCAACACAGCTGCACACTCATATATATAATAATAATATAAAAACATAAAATAGCTTAGCTAACCGATAACATGTTTTACGATAATGCGCCAGAAACAAGAGCTGCCAAATACTCATTTTGAATATTTTTTGTGTAACTTTATGGCATAGGTCTTAATAGTTGCTATGTAGTTTCATTTCCGCTTCTTGAAGCCAAAAACATATGTGATTTTTACATGTTTTTATACATAACAAAAAAATTGGCACCAAGATGGCATTTAATTGTTTAAATTGATTTAGAATATTAATTTTATAAAAAGGGGTAGAAAAATACAAATGCAAATTAAATATAAGCTCGCTGCAAACAAGCAGTTTTACATTTAAATTATTTAAATAATACAATTAATATAAATTCTTATGCATTTATTATTTTCTCATGATCATTCCCATTTCGTTCTGTGTACAAAAAATTAATTTGCTTTCTGTCGCACTTGTTTTTTTTTTTTTTTTTTTTTTTTTTTTTTTTTTTTTTTTTTTTTTTTTTTTTGTATTCTTTGCAGTTGCCGCATTTCCTATTACCACGTTCCAAAGTTTTTGTCATTTCATTAGAAACTTACTCCTCCTCTCTTATCGCCGAAAGCGAGAAGAAAAAGACGAAAAAATGAAGAAAGACAGTGAATAATAATAAGCAGCGACCAACGACCTTGGCATTCTTTTTGTTCGAGTGAAAACAAATCTAGAGTAGGGCAAAAGAAGAAAAAATTAACATGGGTTTATAGCACGCAGTTTATAAACTGCAATGATAGCGATATTTGTGTATTTGTCTGATCGGAGATGCAAATATAAATTTATTGATATTCAATATTTACATTGGGTGTGTGTGTGGAGAGCTCAGGTCCCAGACTTGTTAATAATACGAGGAATGTCCCAGATGGGTGGGTTTATCATAAATATTGAACATTTAAAATATTAAAAACATTAAATAAATATAAATCCAAGTCTCTTAAACTATATTTAAAATTTCCCAAACAATTCCGCGCTTTTTTGGGCCATGTAGAATTCTGGAAACCCTCAAAAAGTTCCCCAAAAAATCCCTAATTGGAGCAGGGAGCTTTTGCATTGATCTGCTATTTGTCCCCATTTATTTATTATTATTAAATATTGACTCACAAAGTGCAAACAAATTGAAATCGTTGTCGTTGGCGCAATTGTCTTTTCTTATCATCGCCGCTTGGCCAAAAGCAAATAAACAGCCAAAGGCCAATTGCAAAAATGCGAGTAATAGAGGTGCCACGAGGGGAAATTTCAAAACAAAAAAAAAAAAAAAAAACAAGAGAATGCGATAGGAAATGAAAATGGGAAAATGTGGGAAAGAAAGAGGGAGTGTGTTGCCGCCACCGCAAACCGTCTGATTGGTATTTGGGTATTGGGCTTTATTTCTTCCACCCCGTGGAATCGGACACCTCTCCGAATGTCCTCGCATTTTTCAGGTGGGCTTCAGGTGAAAAGGGGGGGTCCGGTCTGGTGATTGGGCTTTGTCCATGTGATTACATTTCACGCCCCAGTCTGAACCTGAACCCGAGCCCAAAGGCCGGAAGAGTCGGAAAGGAAATGCAGCAGGAAGCAGTCTGTCAGCCAAGTGACAGTGGCAGTGCACTGAAAAAAAAAGCCTTTTAAAGGTGCACTTAATTTTAACTTACCAAAATTTAAATGAATTTTTTATTATATTTATATATATTTTTTTTTACATTTACAAGCTATATTTTTGTGTCAGGAATGAATGTGTTGTTGAAATGATTCAATTGTTAATAACTCTCGTATTATTACACATAATTTGTGACCGTGTAGACGGAATCCAGATTTAACTCAGGTTCAGACTCATCAACGTCGCCATTATCAACTCGAGCGTTGTGATTATCCTGATGATTGTGCCACTGCCGCTGTCATTTTATCTCAGGCCTGCGTTTTGGGTGGTTCGGCTCGGTCCCCCTGGATGGTTTTAGCTGGTATTGGGGGGTGATGGGTTGGCCAGGAAGGCTTTCGACACGTGCGTCAAGTTGTGGCGGTATCAGGGGGCGCTACCAGGGCGGGATGGGTGGTCCAAGTGGGTGGCTATCCGCTATCTCTCGTGTTTGCCTGCCAGCCGTTTCCTCATATCATGAAAACAATGCCGGGGCAGCAAGGGGAAAAACAACAGCGGGAAATGTGAGAGCAAATGTCTAAGTTGGAATGAGAATAAAAAAAAAATAAAATAAGAAGAAATTAAGATACATTTCCCTTTGGAGGCTGTTCCAAAATCATTTTTCGATTTTATTTTATTTTTAAATTATAATAAAATTTCCTTAACTAGTTAACTAATTGGTCTGAGCTTAAATCAGAATTGTATTTAAATGCTAAAGTTCTTTGATTAAAGGCTTTTGATATGTACAAAAATATTTTTAATCCATTTATGATCAGTTTTCTTGTCTTGAAATTAAAAGAAAACTATACCATGGTTTGAATTACGTATCCAAAGTCGATTATGATCTGATTTCTTAGAGTATTTAATAAAGCAAACAATAATTTATATGTATGTGTATATATATGTATATTCCTAGACATGCACATACATGTATAGAATATGGTACACTTGGCTGTAGACAAACTGAACAAACAGAATATCGTGGAATGGAATGAAGGGAAACAGAAAGCAAAGCGGGTGGCATGCGGGGGGAGGTGAATGGAGTGTGAAGTAGCATTGAGCTATAGCGGAGAACAAGCAAACGCAAATGCGTTGGAGGACAGCACTTGACTACAACAAACAATACAAAAAAAAAAAAAACTAGAGTAAAAACAAAAGTCACAAAGTAAAAACCTCAAATGCATAGTAAAAAATAAGTAAACAAACATTCAAAAGCAAAAATAAAGAAACAATTTTTTAAATTGATTAATTTATATTTTCCGATTTTTTTTTTCAAGCTTTTGATATTTTTAATTTAAAGTTTATTGCGATCTTTTTCATTATTAATTAATATAAGCCGTTTTTTTTTCATTATTTTATTGATTCCGAATTTTTAAAAGCTTCATAGATCTAAAATTGATTGCTAAATAAATTAAATTCCAAATTATAAAATATAAATAAATATATTATACTAAAGAGAGAAATTGTGACCTCCTATTGTTCGTTGTGTATGCTTAGCGTCTCTGTTAACTGTTAATGTTCACCGGTGACAACGACAACAAGCGACAGTAACAGCAACAACAACAAAGAGCGGTAAGCACAGCTGCAGGGCAGTAAAATATCGATCGTAATTGTCAAGAGCAGAAAAGCTGAAAAGCGGGATAGGCAAGGAGCGAGGAAAAGCTGGTTGAGAAAAGCGGGGAGCCAAAGAGGGTGGTATTTTCTGTAAGCTGGGCGACGCTGGGGGGGTGACATTCAAATTAGGGGGAGGTGTAGTGCATTCACTAGAAAGGCTACGCTCAAGGAAACAAGCTTAGGAATTTTTAGAGAGTATATAAAAACGAAAGGAATGGGCGGAAAATGAAGTGCAAATTGAAATGAAAATTAAAACCAGCTTTCTGATTCCACATATTTCTTGTTCTAAATCACAAGGGTAAATTGTAAAGCAAAGCCTTGAGATAGGTATTGTGAAACCTTTTGGGAAAATAAAATGTCAATAAGTTTCCGTATATAGATATCACCTAGTCTTCCTTTCAAATTTTCCACCTTCCTCGCTTTTTTTTATTCCTTCTCATTTAATAATCTCAATTCGATTGCAGCTAAGTAGATTGCATTCATTCTGCGAGGATTGCATCGCGTAGATAACTTGATTTCCTTCCTCTTCCCTGCACCACCCTTGTTTCCCTCGCCTGCGTTCCTTGAAGTGCACAGGAAATTGAGTTTAAATGAATCAATAGATAAAAGCTTTTGCCAATTGCATTCGCATCTATTTGCCATAAAGCAAGGGAATCCCTCGGTACACTGGCCAAAAATATATTGTGTGGCGAGAAGGAAGCCTACCTGGCCAGTAATCTTATCAAATTGTATAATTATCAGTTAAAAATGAGGGCAAGGCACTACTAGTAGGGCGAGTGTTTTTATATGTATCTGATAGAGTATCTATAATGACATGGAGAGATTAAAATTTACTATATTATATTAGAACCGCTCTGATCCTTTTAAAATTCTAGTGATATTAAATGAAATGTTCAAAAAATATATATATCTTTTTTTTAATATTACATATATTATTTATATGGGATTTCGCCAAGTGTAGATTTGAACTTGGCTTCAAGTATCTTTAAGGATGCAACATACATTGAAAGAGGAAAAGAGACAAGGCGAATGCCTTGTGCGGGGAGTGTAAGAGAGAAAGCGAGTGAAGTGGCCGAAAGGGAGACTCTCTTGACTTTATGTGTGCAATTTCCGTTTCTTCTGCAGGGCACCCATCTTCTCTCCCTATCTAGCATCCTTTCTCCGCATCATCCTCTCTCGCTATCTCGCTCTTGGGGTCTTCCCCATCCTGTTTCTCTCTATTTTCACAATGTAACGACTTCTGCGGAGGATGCGACAGATAACAACAACAACAACAATGACAAGTCAAGGAGCCTTGAAGTTGCAGCTCCTGCTTCATCTGCTTCTTCTCCAATATTGTGTTTATATGTATTTTGTTTCCACTTAAAAAAATACCCAGTCAATTAGTTGTTCTCAAAGTGAACAGGAATTTAAATTTATAATATATCTAAAATTAATAATAATATTAATATTATTATCATAAGGATCGTAAATATTTAATTATACAAATTTGTTCTTTAAATTGTTTGTTTGTAATATTGAAAGCCGAATTTTCCTCAGTGTTCCCGTGACTTGGCACTGACTTGATTTTAATGCTGAAACTTAAGCCGGTTTGCGATGCGTTTTGCGGCCTGTTTTGTGGCCTGGTCCTTCTGTCTTTCTCTTTCTTTCTCTACCCCTCCCACCCCCTCTATATCGTTGGGTCTTCCCCTTGTGTAATAACAAAAACAAAAAACAAAAAGGGTTACAAAAAAGGAAGCCAGGGCTGAAAGTCAAAGACAGTAAAAGCCAAATATAAAATAATAATAAATAAGTGAAACATTTCTGGATAATTAATTTTAAACTTAACTTTCCCTAGAACTTATATTTAAACTTTCGGTGCATCTTACAGTTCCGATAAAAAATGTGGCTTTATCGCCATAGATTACATGTCACTGTCACCTATCCGGAAATTAAGAAAATGCATCTGTTTCGAACAGTTTTTTTTTTAAGTTTTAAAGGGCTCGAAAGATTAAAGTAACTGAAATCTAGGAGATAACTGCATACATATAATTTATTTTAGCTTTCTATGAAATTCTATTAAAGGTAATTAAAAACGAAAAACTACAAATTGCATCTCTCTATGCATTTTCATCAGCATAAAGCTTCAGCTCCCTTTACATATCCCCCCTTTCTTTCTTTCTCTTAGCAGAATGCATTGAACTGCAGCAGCCGAGAGAATGCAGGCGAAAGAGAGAGCAATAGCCAGGCCAGAAAGAGAGAGAGTGAGAGTGTGCGAAAGGGATCGAAAGTTGTATCCAATTTACCAATGCCCCGCGGCGTTTGTCTTCACAGTTGAAACTGAAACTGTACCAAATTAAAAATCTAAATAAAAAAAAAATAAAATAATGCCGAATAAGACAGACAAGAGTGGGTTGAGTGGGTTGAATTTGCACAGAGAAAAAAATATATAAAGTAAGAACCAAAAAAACAACCAAAGAAATAGAAAGTCTGACAAACGGGCAGGGAAGGCTTATAGACTTTTTGGGATTGAAAATGGCTTTTCTTTCTATAGAAAATGAAAACTCTGTGGATATAAGTATTAGTAAACTATTAAAAAAAAGACAAAAAGCTTTACATATATATATATTATTAAAAAATATTAATAATATTTAATATATATTTTTATTTAATTTTTTTTTTTTACTCTGTGCTTAAATCCTTGGGATTATGCATATGCTTGCTGCAACAACCCCTGTGCGACACATATGCAACCCTCTTCCTGGTTACCCCCCCAACATCAACCCAACCCAACCCCATTATCCCGCCCTCCATTACCCCCACGGCCATATTTCTACCCCCCCAGTTTCTGGCGTCTGTGAATTGCATTTTGAATACTCATTATGAAGGTTCTCAGCTCGGTGGGATTTCCACTCCCAGTTGCATGCATGAAATGAGCAGGGCAGAAAAAGTCCGCCCCCCGGCTGGATCTCCCAAAAACCAACCCTCGGTCTAAAAACAAAAAAAAGGAAGGAAGAAATGAACCCCCAGAAGCCTCGAAACCCAAAAGGTCCAATGCGCCACCGTCACCGCCACCCTTTGTTGTTTCTCATTCATAAATGGATTTTAAAGTGGATGCAATCTGGTGCTGAAAGTGATTCAGGGGGTGGCGGTGGCGGTGGTAGGTGGGTGTGGGTGTGGGTACTTCCAGGAGACCAGCACCAGACCCAGAGCCAAACCTCTGCTATTTTTAACATGAGTATGCACTTGGAGCCTTCATTATGAAATTAAATATACACACCCCCACAAATACGGCAAGAATATGTGAATGCCTTCCGAACAGATTTCCATTGTTTTCGCTTTCCGCGTACAGTAAACACTTGAGACCAGCTTCAGCCGAAAGGGCGATAGATTAAAACACCTTAAATGTGTTTTATAAATTACTGAAATTGCAACAATTGGAGAATATCAATTTCCAAGAGTGAAATAATCTTTAAAGTGAGCATTGTCTTGAGTATAAAAATAAAGACCATATGCATATAGCAACCCTTAAACCCTTCCGAAATCCCTCTGAAACCCCCTGTAAAGTCCATCTAACCAAATCTAATAAGATCCAAAATGGCAAAGATAATTGCATAAAAACCAAATCCAATCAGTCTGATTAGCAAAATCAACCCCGGAACACAACCCCCTTTTCTGTATAGCAGAGATCCCATTAGAATTAGAATTGAACACTTTTCGGATTACTACATTGGTCAGAAATAATCCTTGGAGAGAGTCACAAAAGACCATCCATCACGTTGTCAAAAAACCTGGCCTGAAGATGAATGGGAAGCCAGTTAAGGGATTACTTACAGGACTTGTAACTGATATGATAAGTAAGGGGATAAGTTGAGGGTTTCACAAGGGAGCGATCTGATAATAATACTTTTTATACCAGTATTCTCTTCAATAAAAGATTAATGGGATTTCCATTTCTAAATTAATTTAAGTTGACTTGATGTCTTTAATATTTATATAATATTTAATATTAAAGCGATTTTCTTTAACCACTTTTTATCTTGAATATTTTCAGGTTGACTTCCAGTTGTAAAAGTTTAAATAAAGTCATTGGATAAAGGACAATTCCAGAATGCATAAGGTAAATTAAAAGCTATTCCTTTTTATTTTTTGTATATATTTTTTATTTTTGTTTTTGATTTAAAGAATCTATTTAGGAATGAAAAAAAAACCTCTAGTCATATTTCCAAGTCATTAAAGGGAAATCTTTAAACTCAAGTTTAGCCAGCCGCCCTTCGCCCCTTTTCCGCACCAAAAGTTTCAGTTCATGGCCTAAAACTTCTCACAACAAAAACCAAAATTTAAATAAAAAAAGAAAAATCATGAACAACGAAAATCTTGCAAGTGCAATGGAAGCTAAAGGCAAAGCCCGCCCTCCGCCTCTCTAATTGAGTTTTGTGATGCACCGAAAAAATGACTTTGCAATTTACCAACAAACTAACAACAATAACAGCAAGCATCACAGCCTCGAGTAATTTATATATATATTTTTTTTTGTTGTGGGGCTTTTTCATAACTCGAAACTGAAAACTTTATTTAGGCAGAGTGTGAAAGAGGGACAATGAATGAATGAATACACATTGTCGTTGTTGCAACATGCAAATAGTCACGTAACCTGAGAGACCTAAAAGCAATTTTCAATTAAGAGACCAAAAATCAAATTAAACACAAATGTTGGCAGAGAAAAAAGCTAAAGGAAACTCAAAAAAACAAAGAAAAAACTAAGAAATACAAAACAAAAGTGAAGTGCACAGAATCATCAACTTAATAAAATGAAGAGAAGTCGGTGCAAAGATCTCGTGTCTGCGATAATTCGACATTTACAGTTCACTTCCAATTGAACTCGAAGAATCCATGTCAATGAGCAACAATAATAATAATAATAATAATAAAACGAAAAAAACAATAACAAAAACAGTGGCCACAAAGTGAACTGTTTTCTCCACTCACGTTTTATGTTTAAGATTTTATATTTTATACCCTTAAAAAAGTCTTTTCAAAAATTGAGATAAATTGTAGAAATTAAATAAATATCTGTGGTAATTGTAAATTATATATTTTCTTTGATAAAAATATTTAATAATGCTAAAGCCAGGTTATTGGGAATTTATTGTTTGGTAGAAGATTTTATGAAACTTTATTTTGCTTTTTGAAATATTTATATAATATATTTGTAGTGCTATTTATGTACTATTAAATATATATTTAATTTTATTTATAAAAAGAGTGCAGTTTTTGATAAAATTTCCTAAAATTTATAAATATTTAATTATGATTTTTATTTTTAAAGTTATTTAAATGATTATTATTATACTTTCTATAAAATTCCAGCATTAAATACTATACTATAATGAAATTTAAATTACATTAGTTATAAATTGAGTGCTGATCACCAAAATCCAAATTTTTTTAATATAATATATGTATATATTTAATGCTATTTAATTAATGCTATTTAAAAACATTTTTAAGTAATTTAAAGGGCAAATTCTGTTGCGTACATAGAGAGAAATAATTTCGTTCATCAAGTGTTCTCATACAAAGTCTCTTCTCTGGTTTTCTCTGTTTTCCTTGGCCGGGCGGGGGGAACTCTCTAATAAATTGGTCAAAGGCCTGAATAATTGCAAATTAAATGGTGCCCAAGGGGGGGAGGGAACGAGGGCGGAAACCGAGTGCCGAGTGGGACGATGCCATTGTGGGGCAGGTCATTTGCATAGTGCACAAATCCCTCCCACCAACCTCCCTTCCCCCTATACCCCTTGGATTATTTTTTCGAATTATATTTTTTTTTCTGTCGCTGCCGAGGGTCGAAACACATTCTTTCATTCCCCTCTATTTAGGTTTTATATCAGCTACGCGCGCGTACAATATCATTTTCTGTTATTGCCGTTTTATATTTTGTTGTTTACTTTAGAACTGTTGGTTTTGTTTATTCTTTCTGCCCCGTTTGTGCTGCGTGTATATGTATATATATGTATATAGATATCTATAGGTTTTCACTCTTTGGTTTAGCTAGATGGTATTTCTTTCGATCGAAGGGATTGGTATTGGAATTAAAAATTCAAGAAGAGTTACGTGAATTGAACATTTAATTTAGAAATTACAAAAAATAAATAATATTGTATTATATGATCATGATTATTCCTCAATGACACAATCTCGTGACAAATCTCTGAGTTTATTCAAATGTTTACGTCATTGAATACTCATGGGAAGAAGAACACCGACAATGTTTACACGAATTTATTATTAATTCGCTTAAATTACATTTGTCAAAGAGCCAGAAAAAGAAAGATCTACACGAACGACCATTAATCATACTCGAAGAATGCACAGAAGATAATGATTGAGAAAAATCGGAATATATACGCATATGTACATACATATGTACGTGTCGTACGAAGAATATGGTAATACCAGATATATGTATGATTTTTGAGCTTAATTAATCATTACTGCACTAATATTAGGCAAACAAAAAATATATATTATAAAAGTACTTGTATAATCCAAGAAATGTATCTGATAAATGGGTTGTAGAGTTTTTCATGGATTTGTAGTTAATAGTTAAAGCGATTTTGTAAGGCATTTGGAACTTAAAGTACATTCTGCATCTCTTCCTGGTTCCTAAACATTTCGCAAAAATTTGCTTATGTTTTCGGCCCAACATTCTGTAATGAACATTCTTGAGATGCTGCTTCTGCTACTCTTGATACACTGAAAACTTAATGAATTAATTTTAAACATATATTATTTATTATAAAATGTTAACATGTTTGGGGATTCTGTTTTTCCTTACCTTACCTTTTCTTTTTTATATTTGCTTTATTATTTTGTGGGCTATTTTTCAGCCAAGTTTATTTCTTTATTTGTTTCAACAATTGACAAGTGGAAGAGAGTTCAAGAGCTTTTGTATTTGCCTCGATTGAGAGTGGTTTTTCCTTGATTTTATTTATTTTCTTATAGTTTTTTTTGGCGGTTAACCGTTTAATGATGATATAATAGAAGCCAACTAAACACACACACGCACAACTACAGCGAGGAAAATTGAAAAGAAGAAGTTTAGCACGCAAGCAGTGCTCCCCTCGGGAAAATATATTTCCCCTCTTGAAAGCAAAAAAGGAAAAGGTCGTTGAATGAGGTCAAGGTAGCTGATTCCCTCTCTGTCTCTGTCTCTATTTCCATCTCTTTCCCCGCGAAAGGGGCACAGGAAAAACAAGATGATGATGTTTCCATTTTCCACTTCATTTATTGATTTGCCGTCAGTTGTCAGAAATTAGATTATTAAGGCAAGGCAAGGCGTTCGTTCGTTCGGGTCTCTAAGCTGGACCAATATTTTCCTGCAGCTCCGCCCTTTTTTGTTTTCCACCTTACATCCACCCCGGCCCTGAGCTGATAATAGAGGAAGGAAAACTGTGCGGGAAAAGAAAGACATAAAACACATAACACAAACAAACAAACAAACGATCGACCGACCGACGACGCTGCAAGAACATTAAATAAACAATTCGAAAATAAACGTAGCAACAAAATACAACAAAATTGAGCATGGAAAATAATCAAGTTTGGAATTTCGAATCAAATATTACCCTGGAAAAGTTTATAGATTCTAAGAACTGAAATACTGATTTTTTTTTTCTGAATTTTAAAGAAGCTTAAATAAAATAAATGCTACTTAATTGGATTTTACTTAACTTTAATAATATTTAAGTGAAAGTAAGACAATTTTCCAAGAGAGTGATTTATATAGACTAGGGTTTATTATCATAAAAAAACATTTGTAGATTTTTTGTTACCAAACACAAGAAAATTTCTAGGATGTCAGGTTTTAGGATAAATTAAAGTACTCCACATATTTAAATAATTATAAAAAATAAACCTAAAGAGTGCTAAATAATTTTCAACATTTTCAAAAACTCAATACACCCCTTTTTAGATGGCACTTCCACCTAGAGAAAATAACATAAAATGGAAATTGAAATTGTGAATGACGCCAGGCCAAGACAGACATACGATTCCGCTGGCTGGTGAGAGTGTGTGCCTCTGCCTGGGTACATTGCCTTTTTGCTCTGTGTATTTGTGGGCTGTATTTCCTGCTCTTTTCGTACTATTTTCTTCTTTTTCGCTCAGCTTTTTGTACAAGTGTAGCAAGTGTATGGCTATTCCAATTCCGAATCGGCGGCGACACTTGGCAACAAGTTGAATGGCTCTCACACACGATCCCGTGGGAGGGGAAACACCGCCCCGAAGGGGCCGTAACCCCTGATAAAGAGGGGACAGTTCAATATATAAATGGTATACCCAGTGCCCAATGGAGGAGGTACTATATGTTAGGTGTGCATAATACTCGGGATCGTCAGTCGGCCGTCTGGCCTTTGATGTGCGTCTGCCACAATATTTTTCATATTCTCACCGACTTTTCTCATGTTTCCCAGTCTGCTTTTTTTGTTTTTGTTTTTGATGTATTCCAATCAGATTTCTGGGTTCCGAGAGGTGGTGGTGGTGGCGATAACCTTTGGTGGGGCATTTGTTTTGTGATCCAATTGGGTTAGGTCGGTGTTTAAATGAATTTGAGCATTTAAATATTTACACTTTGGCTGGGATTTATTGTTCAGATAAACAACATAGATTTGTTTTACATATAAAATATTAATTTGATAATTTATAAAAAATTGCTAGGGATTTTAAATCCCTGCCAGGCTTTGTTATTTCGGATTTCATATTTTGTAGCATACTTTTAGCTGCTCTTTAAGGAATTTCAAATCCCTGTTGATTTTTTGTAAATGTATTTTATTTTCCTGCTTTTATTTAATTACAAGTCACCCATTTAGAGGTTCATATCTAGTTCGATCACCCTGACAATCTGATCGGTCGCTTTTCAGCCATATAGAGAGCGTACACCTTCCTATAAATATATTTACTAGATCCAGCATATGAATGATTTATCGCTGATATCGCTGTTTGTTTGCTTTGTACTTTTGTTTCGCTATCGTGTCAGCTTAATGTACAGACACACATTATATATCAGATTTTTATCGACTTCCATTCTGCGAATTTGATAGACAAAGAAATACAAATGGAGTCCAATATATACATATAAATATATATATACCAGCATTATCTGTAATTTATTTATTTATTTTTTGTCTCAATTTCTTTTGTTTTTTGTTTAAAAGAAATGTATAAATGTAATTGCACGTAATTGGAGGCCTCCGCGTGTGTCTTTCTCGGTTTTACTTTGGTTTTTTTTTGTTGTTTATCGATTCCAAGCCATATCATACATATATATAAATTATAATAAAGAGTTGTCGGGCTCTCTGTATTTTTCACTCATTATCTAAAGAGATATGGAGTGAAAAAGTTAAGAAAAAAAAATGTAATGACAGGTAAACACTGTAAATAAAACAAATGATAATGTGAGTAGGAAGAGAGACGGCTGGAAATATCATATCAAATAGTAGTGTTTTTTCCAAAGATCTTTGATAACTACAAGACTTGACTTACCTAACTTTTGACTTTATTTTAAATAAATATTCTTGGATTCAAAGAAAACTTTTATATATAATTATTTACTTATTCTTTCATATATTTATTATACCTAGAATTTAATTAAGAGCTAAATGAGTAAACCTTACGATTCATTAAGTACTAAAAATATACTCAGGTTACTCATTTTTATTATAAAATCAACTCAATCTTGGCTTATAAATTCATAAATTTCCACTAAATTTTAAGATAATAATATTGTTCACGGGCTATAGGTTTAATCTTAGAAAAATCCTAGAAATCTTTTCCAGTAATACTAGTATTTAATATCAATTTCCTTGAATTATTTGCAGTTTGTTTTCAAAAAATAAAGTGTTAAAAAATAAATATAAAAAATCTCTCACCTTCCTTCCTTTTCCGCTGCTCGATAACAATAAAGAATAAATCAAATATAAAGTAAAAAAAGGGAAGGGGGAAAACGATGATATCACGGACCAGTAAACGAGAATCGTTTGCCAGCTTTATTGACTATACTTAACCATTTTGTTGTTGTTGCCTCTTTTACTTTGCTTCTTGATAACAATTAAATTGATTGTTTTGCACTACAAGCCTTCTCCCTCGGCCGAGAATCGAATTCCAAAATAACAAACAAAAGATACGGATACTTCTGAAAAGAGAAAAAAGCACTGAAACAAAGAAAGGTACGAACCGATAATAAAAAACGAAAATAATGTTAAGACTTCTTTTTGTTTGGTGGAGGCGAAGGGGAAATTAAAGGCAGAACAAGCGTGTAATGAGCAAAGCAACGGTAAAAGTATTAAAACGTTGTCTGAACAACCAGAAAAAGATGCGGAACAGGCAAAGAATCACATCAATCGAAGGGAATATCGATTTTTAAGGGGGCGGCAACCAGACGATAAAATAAAAAATAAACTATCAGAATACTGAAAATATATATGGGAATTGAAAAATATTAAAAATATAAAATAAAAGGTTAAACTGCAAATAATTTAAACGAAAGTAATTCATTTTGTAAAGATTTTAATAATAACTTTATGTTTGAAATTTTATGTATTTAATTTTTAATTACTTTTAGTTGCAATTTTTTTTAGGAAATTATTTCGATTTCTAAATCACTTTACTAAGATTAAAAAATTTCTAATATATATGATTTCATATTAATTTTTATTTTTATGTAATTAATTTCTTTATTTGCTTATTAGTTTACAACTTGCTTCTTAAAATATTTAAAAACCGTTTTACAATGGCTTAAATCACTCTACTAAGAATCAGAAAAGATTATATATATATATAAGAAGACTTTAAAATAAATATCTTTATGTTTTGGCTATCGCCTAACCTTCAGTTTAACTATCGGCTTAATTACTGATAAGTTGATATAGGTCGTTATATGATGTTTTTCTATATGAATGACGGACTAGTCAAGGTCTACAGTGGCAAAGAAGAGGGTTTTACAATCATTTCATTAGGCATTTTATTTTATTTAATTTTTTATTATTTATTTTATGATTGGCCAGCATTCAAGTTAATCTCCGGCCGAATCTGTTGATCTCTAGTTTATTGGCCTGTATATATACATATATATACCGCCTTGAATGACTTGACACAGTTGAGTTGATTTCGTTTCCCTCCTGAAAAAAAATACGCTAAAAACACAGCAACTTTGACAATGCAATTACAATGGGGCAATTATAGAGACTAGTATCTGAACAATCTGTTGTTGTGTCCGTCTATCTGTTTGCGGGTAATTACATGTGTTTTAGCTCAAATTATTATTGCGGCGGCTGTCGTTTATATTTCTTAGCTATTTTTGACTTCTTTCTCTTGTTTTAATTACGTTCAGTAAGATGCCAAGCAAAAATATGTATATCATGAATCATAACTATAAAGATATATACATATTTATATATATAATCCTTTAATTATTTTGGGGTCTTTGATCTTTGACCTTATCGTTGAAATTGATTAAACCAAACTCCGCGGGTTATATATTGTTTCTTTTTTTTTCAGCAAAGGTCTTTGAACCAACGATAGCTGAAACACAAATTAAATCAACGGGTGGTTTCATTTTTATATTTTTTTGCCAGTAAAAAAAAATACAAATAAATTGTCTAACGCTAATTATGAAAATTAATTCAAGAGCTGCAGGTAGTTATACCAGAATTTGTAAAAAACAAAATAAAATGATTCTTAAGAAAACTTTTAAATAAAAACAACTAAAGAATACCTATTTTTCATTGTTGTTTTCGAATGTACGACGCAGTTCTCATTGTCGTTAATAAATTACAGTTGATAGTTGCACTTAGTTTGTCTTTGCTAAAACTTGTAAAATTTGTAAATGATTGTAAAAACTTTTATTGGTTTTGGTCTGGCGGTGCAATTGCCTTGTATTTCCGGTGTTTTACATTTCCTTTCCCCATTAACTTATTAAATTCCAATACCTAGTTTTTTTACGGGAAATTTGAATCACCAAAGATTGTTAAAATTTTCGTTTCGATCGAGGCTTTTAGCTCAGTCTTCATCTCACTTGAATCTTTTATTTGTTTCTTTCTTTTTTCAGTGGTAATAAACGGCATTATATCATCATAGTGCCATAGAGCCAAATATTACGATCGGTCCATATGTCCGTGTACAGTTAGTTAAGTGCTTTTTACTACCAAGCTAACTGAATAAACCAAAAGGCGGCCCAAAGACAAAAAACCAACAGAAACAAAGCAAACCTTTTCCAGCTTTAATTACAAAGCATAAAAAATACAGTAAAAAACAAAAGCCGAAAACAGATTCAAATGTTGGACATTGACCGTCAAATCGCCCGGCAGACTGAGGGGCAAAAAAAAAAAAAAAAGTATAACACGCCTCGTCGCATTTTTGTTTGGTTGACCGCCAACCTCTACCAACTTACTTTACCATTTTCCCCTTTTCAGTTCCATATATGAACCCCGAAATTGTTATAAACCATAATACTTAGGGGGGTTCAGAAGGTGCTGATGGCAAGAACATTTAGGCCAGCTTTTAGTGGGAGATGAAGTGGCGAGTTTTTCACAGGAAAATAGTTAAATTTTATATATATATCTTTATAAATGTGTAAGAATTTGGCTTTATAAGTTAGTATTATAAATCTTTGAAAATTTTCCTCTAGATAAAGATATAAACTATTTTCCCCTTCTTTTTATTTCAGATGCTTACCACCCCACCATTACCATAGTCGATCGATCGATCGATCCACTGATCACACAGAATAAACAGTATTCTTAGAACTATGGTAAAACCGATCGGCACGATGGGCCTTGTGCCCCTGCAACCACATCGAAAATTAGCAATGCCTCAGAATATTATATAGAAAACAATATATAAACGGTAAATATATCAAATCGGTGGATATATAATATAGAGGGGAAAGCCAAGGGGGAGAAGAAGAGGTGGTTGAGGCAAAAGGAGCACCCCCACCCACCGGCGCCGCACAAATGAGGATGCCACGCACAGGTTGACCGCCGAAAAAAAATACAAAAAATTTTAAAAACAAAACAAAACTAAACTAACCGCACGACAAATAGGAAAACAAAAACAAAAACACTAAAAACCACCAAACCACAAAAGCAGCCACCGAAAGAGAGAGATAGAGAGCGCTAAAACAAAGAGAGTATACAGCAAACAACAACAAAGAAAAATAAATAAATATAAAGCAGCAACAAAATGTTACAAAACTCCAACGCCGCTGCCGCAGCGCAGTCAGCAGCACAGGCCGCCTCAGCGGTGGCCACACCGGCAGCAGCGGTGGCAGCGGCAGCGGCGGCGGCAGCAGCTGCAGCAGCCGCCAACAATGCCGCTCTGGCCGCCTCCTCCATCCAACCGAAGCTCATCGTCATCTGCCGGCGACCGAACCAGGGATTTGGCTTCACGCTGCGCCACTTCATAGCCTATCCGCCGGAAGATGATGCCGCGGCGACGGCAACTGCAACGGCAGCGGCCAGCTGGCCACAGGTGAGTCCTTAATAAATCCTCCCTCTACCCCCCCCAAATTTACTTTAAACTAGTGTATAGGCAGGAGGCAAATATTGAAATTACAAATCGGATTTCCGATTCCCAGGTATTAATAATATATAATAATAATCCTTTGCTGCCACTCAATTAGAGAGGCCAAGACCGAGGTTGGGGCTTGAGAGCAGCCGAAGGAGCTGCTGGCCGGCCAAGCAATTAGTCATCGGGAAGCCTCTCTCCATCTCTTTTGGGCGCTCTGCTTGGTCGCTGCCGAAGTCAACGTCGTCGCTGTTACGTGAGCGCTGCGCACGCGCGGCTTATTCAAATTGGCGCTTTTCCTTTCTTTCTTTTTTTTTCTGCTTTCTTTTTAAAGCTGGCCTTTTATTTGTGCAACGCTGCTGATACCCTGCCAAAAAAGTTTGGTTTGCCAGCATGGTGAATAGGCCAAGACTTATTTTCATTATAAAACAAAATATAAATTTAAACTCTGTTGGGCTTTTTCGGTTCCTTCTCGGCGATTACCATTTATTTCTTCATTATTTTGAGTAAAACCTCACAGGTGTCGTATAGGGCCTTGATGCCCAAACAAGTGGCTCCTAGCATAATTTCGGACATGATGGCCGAATCAACGTTAAGCAATTTGGCATCCCAGGGATCGATATCGTCTTCGGTATACTCATCTTCCTCGCTATTGTCGTCCTCCACTGGCTCAGGATCATCCTTGTGGTACTCTGCCCAAGTGATAATTTTGTGTAAAGCCATAGAGCTTGTGCTAGTCAATGGAAATGGGCCCTGAACCTGATAGTTATTCATTGCATACATAATATTGGAGGCACACTTAATGACCTTGAGTGGCACATTGAAAATCTCGCCTTCCTTCGACTTCAGCTGGACGCTCATATTGGCGATTTGATTTAAACTTTAAAGTAAAACGTTGGATTTACGATACTAAAATATGATAATAATGCTGAGAATACTTACCTTCACGGATCAGCGAATAGGGAGCAAACTAGAAAGTTATTTTATTTTTACTAGACAACAAAATATTTAAAGGAAAATGCGCAGTTTAATTATTTTTTTAGTCTGGAAGAAAACATTTGGAGACAGCAACTATGACACAAATATCTATGCATATGTTGTGGGGATATATTTAAAAAACGTAAAAATTTTGTAGTTAAATAATTCTTGTTTTTTGTTTGTTATTTCTTTACTCATATCTTGTATTGCCAGTTAATGGTTCAATTGGTTAGCGTATTTGAATGTCTTTAGGCGTACCTTTCTCTTTTCCTTTCCGTTTTACATATATATTTTTTGTTTTCGTTTTTATTTTTGCACTAATTTCTTTTTTGCTTTGCTCACTTTACTTTTTTGTGTCCGGTTTATTTTTGTTGATATTACCAAACTCTATGCTCTCACACTCTCTTCATGAGGTTGTGCTCCTTCTCTCACTTTTCCCCTTTTCCCTCCGACCTTCCGAAGCTTAATCCAAGCCGCAGCCTCCTTTGAAAACGTTGTTGCTTCACAGCTTGCCACGATTTTGTTCAGATTAATAGGAATATCATTGGCCATCGTTTAAAATATTTAAAAATATATTTAAATTTATTTTAAAATATATTTAAATTTATTTTAAAATATATTTAAATTTATTTTAAAATATATTTAAATTTATTTAAAAATATATTTAAATTTTTTTCAAAACTTCATTTACCATTTTTACATACTGAGAAATTAGATTATTTGAAAAAGTTTCTGTAAAGCATATATAACATTTTTTTCCCCCGTTTTAAAATTCAGGTTGTCTATGATTAATCTATTTAAAAAATGATTATTTTAAAATTAATATATAGTTATTACTGTATCTCAGGGATTTAGAGATGCTCTTTAATCTTTGTATCTATTATCACATCGCTGACTGTGCATCCAAATGAAACTCAAACAATTTCTTTTCTCTCTTCTCTCTCGTTTCGTTTGGATTGGCTTGGCGCTGTGTAGGAAGCCTCCAGTTTGGCCGGCAGCAGCAGCAGCAGCAGCGGTGGCGGCGGCGGCGGCGGCGGCGGCGGCGGCGGCGGCGGCGGAATCACCGGTTTGGAGCCAATGTCTCCGACGTCGCTGACGTCGCTGCCGCCATACCAAGTGAAAGCGATGGAGACCATTTTCATCAAAGAGGTGCAGGCGAACGGACCGGCCCACCTCGCCAACCTGCAGACGGGCGACCGCGTGCTGATGGTTAACAACCAGCCCATCGCTGGCATCGCCTACAGCACCATCGTCTCGATGATCAAGCAGACGCCGGCGGTCCTCACGCTGCACGTGGTGCCCAAGGAGTGCGATGTCCTGCAGATGGTACGTATAATCCAGTCCCGTCCAGCCCAGCCCAGTCCGGTCCAATGTAACCC
>VNJN01006981.1:0-24821 GCA_008042485.1 Drosophila mayri | reverse complement strand
GAACCCCCCCCCCCCCCACCCTCCCCCTTGAAACACTTGAAGAAAATCTGCCTACAATTTGGATTATCATACGGCTCAGAAAACATAATTCAACGATATAAAAAAAATGTTGAAATTGGACTTTGTGAACTAGTGAAGTGATCATCTTAAAATGAAAAATATCCATGATATTACTCATTGAATATCCATAAATATTTATTTAAAAATCATTTAAAACATATAATATGAGACAGCATTGACTTGAAAATGTTTAAAACCATAAAAAAAAAAACACTGCTATGGAATGATTTATATAAATAGAAAAACCTTTAATCCTAAATAAATAAAATAATAATTACTAAAAGACTATTTAAGTGCTTGTATATATCGAAATTAATTATATTAAATTGATTGATTAAAGCTTAAACTGTTTATAAATATAATTCACGATCAATCCAGATATGATTGCCAAAAAAGAAACCCCTATAAACCTAGTAAAATCTTAAGTGATTACGTCAGCATTGGACTGATGATTAACCTCACCGTGTATTTCTCACCGTGCCTCCTCATCTCTAACTGACTTGTTTTCCCTCGTTTTCTGTTTCCTCAGCACTATACGAGCATTGCCCACACGCCGGAGTCGAACCGCCTGACCATGTCGACGCACTCGCCCTCGCCCTCGCTGCTGGCCAACGGCTCCCACAAAACCACATTTCCATCGGCAACATCGGTGGCAGCAGCAGCAGCAGTTGCTGCTCCTCTTCCTCCTCCTCCGCCGCAGCAGCAGCCGCAGCAACAGTTGATCTCATATCCCGCTGTTGCTGCCGTGGCTACATCATCGCCGGCAGGATCGCCGCATTCCAATCCCAATATCCAGACCCATCATGCTGCATCCTTGCACGGAGGCAGTCGATCGGGGAGCATAACAAGCACTGCTAGCGGCGGAGGAATCACTATCCTGAGCAAGCAGTTCTACCCACTTCCTCTGCAGCAGCAGCAGCAGCAGCAGCAACCACAACAACATCGTCATCCGGCAATGAGTGGCGGCAGTAGCAGCATCGATTTTGGGGACATGGCCCACGGACTGCGACAGCATCAGCAACAGCAGCATCTCTACCAGCAACAGCAACAACAACAGCAGCAGCAGCAACAACATCATCATCACCAGATGATCGCCACCGGCAGCGGCGGCTTCATGCGGTAAGTCAACAAACTAAATTTACTCACCTTGGCCGAAAGCAATTGACGTCACACGACGGCAATTACAACAGATTTTCACCGAGACAAGAGCTGTTTATTAAGCAAAACGGAAAATGGCAGACAATTTTACGTTTTATTTATATAATTAAGGAAAGCGAGTATTTTAGAAAATGCAAAATGCGTAAGAAGTTGCCCATGATGATATAATGTCTAGTCTATATAACTTAACTTTCGACTTACTTAAAAAAGCCAAATGAAATGCTTTCATCCAAGACTAAAATTGTTTTTAATTATTTTTTACGATTTTGACATCTTTATCCAAAATTTGATTTGCATCATCAATCAGAGTTCAATTTAAAAAGAGGAAGCCAGTCATTTTAAGCCATCGGGCATTAGTTCACAGCCATGCAAGTAATGGGCCAAGGGTATGGCCAGAAAGAAGAGTCCATAGCTTTTGATCATGCTCCACCAGAAGGGATTGTTGTAGAGCCTCACTAGGCAAGATCCTGGAGACTTCGTAAGACTATAAGAGGGTTTCTTTGGCCTCACCATCTCGCAATAGTTCTAAATGAAAAAGGATAATGGCGCGATCAGGACAGAAAGCCTTAAATTGAAACGTACCTATGTTGTTTTAATACAAATTTTTAAAAAAGTTCCTATTTTCTTTGTAGAAAATTTCGATTTACTGCCCGTTCACTTCCGATCCCTGAAATGATTTTCTATAAAGAGGTTTGACAAGCTAAGGGGGTGTACATTTTTTAGCAGGATTACTAGATTTTTATATAATTCATTATTTGATGCCAAGGCTAAAATATAAATTTTAATATTATGATTAAAAGATATTCTGTTCGGAATAAGGGTATTATATTTTCTTATAATAGTTCTTTAATGAATTTAATTTAAACGCAATGATTTTTGGTAGTTCCATATAAAAATCATGGAATATTTCAAGATAATATTAAACGATATTTTTGTCAATTTATTACTTTAAGATTTTATATAAGATTTTTCCTCTCGATATCACGTAATTTCCTCTCATATCACGTAATGTTTTCTAATCATCTTGAAAAATAATCTCAAAATGTTTGTTATTATATTATTTTCATTTAAATATTCATAGGCATATTGATAATATGGTATCAATTTTCGTTTCATTCATTCATTACGAATATTGTTATTCTGTTCGTAGTTCGCTCGGCTATAAATATCTGAATTTATAATTTTTATACGCGCCCCACTGTTGCAGTCTGTCTGTGATTTATGATGGCAAAAGTTGAGAGGCGTCCACCTCGTCTGTATTCCCCCGCATCCCCCCCTGTCTGTTGAGTGTGAGTGTATATATGCATATTGCACATATTATTTCACTTTCATTGCCAGCTAAGAAAAAAAAAAAAACTTGAAAAAATAAGTGAAAACCTCAATAATCGAAATTGGAAACGAGAAATGCAGCAAACAGTGAGACATGAGGAGAGGGTTTACCTGCTTTTTTTTTATCAGGGGGAAAACGCAACAAATTGAGTAAAACTGCAAATAAAAAACGTCAGAGATGAAAATTAAGCTGATGAACGGACACTAAATGACATTAACTGACCACATAATGAACAACAAGGCTAAAAATTAAAATCAATTGTGAGTCATTTTTGTACCTTTCAGTTTTAAGCAGAATGTTAAGACTTTGAAACAAAGATTAAATTACATTTAATTATGTTGTATGATTTATAACATTATCGTGCATTTATGGGAAATTTTGTGGCCCAAAATCATTAAATTTGTTTGGTTTTCAAGCTAAAGTTTAGAAATTTTAGAGAAAACTTAAAATGGTTCACTTGTCACTGTCATTAATTTATATGGGAAATGATTATGCTGATAATGATAATGATGATGCTTATGACCAAATGCCATGCTTTTCTGCCTGCTTTTTCCTCCCCCAGATATAGCTCTCTATAAAATATAGAACAGAATCAGCAGACAAATATTGGTCGCCATTGTGGCTGCGGTGCGGCCTTTTTGGTGATTTCATATTCTACTCCCGGCCCTGTGGCCTCCACCAACCCACCCACTCTCCCTCTATCTCTCCATTTCTCCACCGTTTCTCTCCATTTCTGCGTTCTCATTTTTTCGCAAATTCCCCATTCTCATTCCCATTCCTTGTCCCATTTCATTTCATTCATCTCTCGTCTCTTGCGTATATTTTCCATGCATATTTGTCATTGTTTTGTGTCTCTGTCTGTTCTGAATGAATATATATATATATATATATATATATATATATCCACATTTCCCGACGATGTGCAAAAATTATTTATTTCTTCAGTGTTCTATAAAAAGTGTGTCTGTGACGTCAGCAGTAATGAGAGTATTATAAATAATAAAGTTTAAGACACTTGTTTAATGTTCCTATGCCCTAGTTTCAGTTTAAGGAAAGTAACTTGAAGTAAATATTGTTTAATAAATATTCTATACCCCTTAAAGTATATTTATTTAGTACAACCCATTTCTTAAGTGTTTTTGTCTTTCTTTATTTTATTTTTTATTTGCCGCCCCATCAAACTTTTACTTGACTTTTATCTTTCTTTGTTTGCCTTTGGTTTTATTTTTTGTTGGAAAGTTTGTCACGTTTTCAGTGGGCTGCATGTGCAATTTTCAAATTACGTGAGACTGATTGAGAGAAGTTTGGGGGAAAATCTAGAAGAAAGCTGTATGTCAGCAACGACTAAAAATGAACTTAATTACTTAAATGATAACTATAGCTTGCCATAAACCCTTAAAAAAAAAATGTTCTCATATTAAGTGTGGCTGAAAACTGCCTGAAGGCTCTGGCAACCGCAAAATGTTTGCCCTCAGCTTGTGTCCCTGTAAATGATTGAGAATTATTTTAATATTCAAAGCGCAATATCGAACATTTTTCAACACAACCAGCACCACACAGACACCTCGCCCGCCTGCCGCATTGCGTATACGCAGTGTGGTTGCACATGAATATGAATAAATAAATCAATTATTATACCAGTAACAAAAAGCCATTGACTAATCGAGAAAATGAATATAAGGGAAAAGCAAATGGCAAAAAATGAAATACGAAAAAAAAAAATAAATAAATAAAAAATGAAATGAAATACTCATATAACCGCATAACCTTATATACAGGCACAACGCAAGTGTAAATGGACACCTCGTCTCGGAGCAGCAGCAGCAACAATGAATTTGTTGAACTGCAAACTTCTCCATTGTTAAATGATTACGATAAATTTAATTGAATTTTGTATAGCAGGGAACGAGGAACGTGGCGGGGGGTGCCACGAAAGAATTCCGAAAAAGAATGGCGAAGAAATAATGCCTTCAATTCTCGCAGACATCAAGTCGTCGTTTTGTCCCACAGAAGAAGGCAAGAGTCGAGAAAGACAGATAGAGGGATAGAGAGAGAAAGAGAGAGAGGGTCGGAAAGATATAGTGCGGACTTTTGAGATTGAAATTGAGACGACTCAGATTGAGATTGAGCTGATCTCGCGGATCGCGGCGTTTTATGTAAATTATTGACTACTTCTGGCATTCCAACCATGCCACTTAACTTGTTTCCACTGCAGAAATGGCTTTAGGAATTCAGAAAAACAAATCCACAATAAAAAATATTGTCGGTAATATCTTATAAAATGCTTTAAATATAAATTTATTGAAGAAATGAAACAAATCGGAAGGAATTTCAATATCCTTTCCGTCATAGTCATCGGCCTTATATATATTTTATATTTCGCATTATCCTTTCGGTTATTTGTTTGCATACGCATTTTATACACTAAATTGATTGATTGATTGATCGACTGGCTCATTGATTGATAGATGGCTGGCGAAAATATGTCATCGGAAATGCAAAACTCAATTTTTGATGCGTGGCATTGAGTGCACTGTGGATTAAGTTTGTTTTTTATTTACAAATTAAAAAATATACAATTACCTTGGGGTTAATTTGAATTTAATAAGTAATAACAATTAATAAACTTTATCTTTAATTATTGACAATTAATAAATATTAATAATAAATATCAAATAAATAATATAAAATAAAATATCGATATTATATTGTTGATATTTATTTATTATTTTTATTTATTCCTATTTATTTTTGTATATGTTTTTATTTGTATAAAACTCTCCCTCCAAAATATTTCATATCACATTAAATATTTTATGAATTGATAAAGTAAATTCATATTATATTTTGTGGATTTTCTTTTTCTATTCACCAAGGGAATTTGTTTTTACACGGAATGTGGTTAGTAATGTGTGAGTTTGACCCACTGTTCCTCGTACACAATTTAACTACTCGACAATTACGTATACGCCCTGTGGTTGGTTGGTGGTTGGGTGGACTGGTCGCCCCCTCTTTTTGCCACCCCGCCAGCCGGCTCGCTTCTGCCTGCCACCCACTCGGTAAATAAGTAAACAAGGCAAGGTTAGTCGCAGAAGAGTGGTGGGGCGGGGGGCTTATATTTGGTCAGTCGGTGACTGATAGTGATATACTGATTGCGAGTTGGAGTCCCTCTCTTTACCTCTTCCATTCCCCCAGTCTCCCACTCTCACTTCTCACACTCTCTCTCTCGCTGTTTCGCTGGGACCCGGACCCATCCTGTGCCCACCACGCCGTGGGCAGTTACCACCTCCCACCACCCTTCCCACTTGGCCTCCTCACTTCTTTTTCTTTATTTATCTATTTATTGGTTATAAAGTACAGTGCTAACTCGATGGTGAGGACTAATAACTCGAAAAGTAATACAATTTAGTGAGGTTTGAATAATGTAAATCATATTTAAATTAATAAACATGCAAATATTTAATACTGTCTTCAAAAGTATCTCGAAGAATGATTTTCTATTTTCTATATTTTTTCTATTTCTAAACATGATTTTGTTGTAAGCTTTTCTTAATCATTTCCATCACTTGCTAGCTTGCAAATATATTTAATTCTAAAAAAAATCGCTGTATTATAAATAAAGAAAGGGAATCCATATGGGACGGCGGGGATCATCGGTCGGTGGGTCGTTTGCCACTCGTTTACTGCCCACTCAATGGGTCTCTTTCAATTGCTGAGCTCTCTTTTAATACAAATTTCATACATGCACACACAAAGCCAATTTTGTTTTCTTTTTTTTTTCTGTTGTGTTTTTTGTTGCGCCTTCTTTTTTGTAATTTTTTTATTTTTCCCTTTTTTTATTTTAGTTTAGTCGCATGGACTTGCCGCTGTACTTTAGTTTAGTTGACGATGGCAAGCGGTTCGCGCAGATTTCAGATTTTGTGATACGCGGAAAACGAAATTTACTTGTAATTTTCATTTATTTATAAGCAATTTTGTTTGATTGTGTTTTTCGTTTGTTGTGATGGAATTATTCACCTTGTTTTGACAACATTTTGTGGGTGTGCACTGCCAGAAAAATGTATGCCCTGCCATTTAATGGCGGCGATAGAAAGCCAATCCGTGTTCACATGAAAATGATACGTTTTGAGATCGATTCAAATATTGAAAGCAGGTTAATTTGTCATTTTATATGTCTAATTTCAAGTTGTGATGTCCTTAAGTTTGTATATATCAAATATATAGTTTTGTTTCAGTGCTGATAGTGGTGATGAGAAAAAAACAAGAAAATACAATTTGTCAAAAAAAAAAAGTAAAAAACATTAGATCAAAAGTTCAAGTGCTTTTTCAATGAAGACCGAGATCAAAGCGTTGAAAGCGACTCTGGCCACAATTAAAAACAAAAAAAAAAAGCAAGACAACAACGAACGTGACTTTTGTGCAGAGGTTTCGCTTTGGCCTTGAAAAAGGTTTGAATCAATGGGTTTCATCAGTTCGGAAAGAAACAGAGAAACCCTATATTCCTCCTATCATCACAAGCGTGGGAGTAGAGTGTGTGTTTTATTTCATTTTTAGAGGGCAAAAAATAAAATAGAATTAAAATGGAGTTTGGGAAAATTTATTTTAAAATTTATTACCGATTGATACAACCTTAAACTCTGTAAATAAATGTAAATCAAAATAAGAACAGTTATATTTTTACCAAGAAAAGATTGTAAAATATAAAGCAAATCCAGGGGATTTGGATTTCCAAGAACCTATTTTTCCCCGTATGTTTTTAGTGGGACAAAGAAATTGAGGAATTTGCGACAACAAAATGAGAAATCGCACACCGGGAGAAATGGGAAGTGAGTGTGCGCGTGTGTTGACAGGTTCTCTCTTTTTTACTCTCACGCCACTCCCCCTGTGGCTTTTGTCGCTTATCAAATGTGTCAACAATTTTTTGTATTTTTTTTTTTTTTTTTTATTTATGACTTGTTAATTGCAAAGAGTCGCAAGAGTTGGCAAAACGCAAATCAGACAACAAAAAAAAGATAAATAAATAAAAAATAATGCCACAATGCATAGCTCACAACGAGCGGACAATAAAAGCGCGAAATTCCACACAGGGAAAGGGAAGTGGAGTTCTCCAGCGACAGAGAGAGTTTATAAACTCCTACAGAGAACTCTCGATAAGCGGTCTAAATATTTCCTTTATGATCCAGGATCCAAAATTTGTTCAGTATGATGAAAAGTCCCTAAAAAACCCGACTTCTATGTACCTTTTATACCTATAAAAAAAATGTATGTGTGATTGGGTATTTGTACCCATTTTATAGATACGGCTAATTCAATAGCCACCTTTTATCGATATGCATCAACCGGACGTATGTACATATGTATATGTATTTATAGGATATTTCTATGTACTGCGGCTTCTGGGCCTGCGAGTGTGTTGAATCAAATTGAATTGAATTGTATGCGAGTCACTTGTGCCACCGCTTTGATAGATCATTCGCACTTGAAGAAATTTATAGCAACTTGACAGATACATAAATACATATTTATAGATATTATTCGATATATTTAAAAATGTTAGTTAATTAATTAATTCATTTTGATTTGCTATATTAATCGAATTCTAACTATATATCGAATTATAATATTTAATATATTAATAATTCGATATATTTAGAATTTGATATTTCGATATTATGAATAATATCTATACTCCAATATTAAATGCTATTTTTTTTTTTTTTTTAATATTTTAAGGATTCAGCAATAAATTAATTCAATGAGATAGTTCATTTCGTTCTGTGGATAATATATACTTACATATATGTATATATATTTATGTGCATATATCGAATATTATATTCAAAGCTTATGCATAGATAATAATACCATTGAACACACATTTATTTGCGGGGAGAGGGGGGTGGATAGGCGCTTCTGATGCAGGAAACTTTATCTTTGGTACCTGCTCTTTGCTGCTGAAAAGTGGTTTTATCCACACAATATTTTATTTTATTTAATTTCTTTTTCTCTTTGTTTTTAGTTCAAAAAATATATAACATTTCTACAACTTTCGATAAATATGCATTAATTATATTATAAAAATATTATAAAAATATAATAAAAACCATGATTACTGCTTAATGAAATAAATATTCCATTAAACTCAAATTCATTTCCAAGTTCCTTAAATCCCACTGCCCACTGTGCGCTGAAAGCTAGGCAATAGAAATGCGCCACTGATACGAGTGAGTGTGTGTGTGTGGTTGTGTGCCAGGGAAGGAGCGATATTCTTTATTCTCCGACTTGTGAAATATGATCCTGTGGCAGGAAGGCAGCTTGATATATGCGAGGATGGGGTAAAAGAGGGTCACGGGGCGGGTTGAAGTGCTGCGGGGCCATCTATTCATTACCTTTTGACCTTGACAGACAGTCTGCCGGGGTTTTCGAGAGCCTCGAGAGTGTGGGAAAGGCTTTTAAAAGCGAATTGAATTAAATATCCTGCAACACACACACACCCTAACACTATCTCTGTACTATTTTTAGCTTTGAACTTTCATTTAACACCGGGCAGGGTATCTCTCTGGATAAAGGGATCTCCGAAGGCGGCAGCAGGAAGCGGTGGCATAGTTAAACTAATTTGCCATTTCTAGTGGCACCGCAGCCACCAGGCCAAGAGCTTGGCTAGGCAAATGCCCCGCTCCCTCGCCCTCGCCCTCTCGCTATCTCTGGCCTTTGTGCCACATGGAATTCAATTATTTGGCCTGCTCTCTGCCACTTAAACTACGGTCCAAATCTAATTTGTATTGGCCTTCTGCTCAGTTTTACAGAGTGCACACACTGGAGTGTGTGTGTGTCTCCTGGAGCCGGATATCAATATACCCAAAGCAGCAGGTGGAAAAATTCCACACAACACACACGCATACACACACCAACGGTCAATAATTTGGCATTTGCACATATCACAAAAGGCTTTTAGCCGTGAACTTATCAACTTCATATTCCCTGTCAATTAGGGATGTATCACTGAGGGCCAAGTGCATAGGATTCTGTGTGGGGTTTTTCTACTACAAAATAGTTTCAAATTTTATTTGCAATCAATAATTGGCAGGGTTTTTTTTAAATGTAAATATGTGCCTTAAACCATTAAAACAGGTCCCAGTTAAGAGTTTTCGAAAATAAATGCATTCAAAGAAGAAAATAAATTACTAATTGTTGAATTAATGCTAAAAATCGTATTTCAACTTGGAGATTATTTATAAAATTAGGATTTTGCTTGATTTATTTATTGGTTTATATTTTATAAGCATAACTTTTGTTTTCCTTTTATGTTGTGCTTGAAAGATAATTAATTTTTGAAATTAATTTTCCTCTGAAAATAAATAATAAATAATATTCAGCAGGCAGTCAAGGCTGATGGTTGATAATGAAACAGGAATTCAAGTGTTTCAGGCAACCAACATTTTATGGCTAAAATATGTGTAAAGGAGGGGGGTAGATACCATAAAAAGATCTGCAAGTTTTTTCCTCTTCTGTCAAGGAAATTAAAAATAAAATATACATATGTGGATATCCTAGGAAATATAGGTTAAAATTTAATTATTACTTCTATATATACAAAAAAAAAAAAAAGAATTTCCTAGGAAATATAGTTTAAAATTTAATTATTACTTCAAAACATAAATAAATATTTTTTTAAATATATATATTTTTTTTATTATTTACAAACACCTTTTCCACCTTTTATCGAAGACTTCTTTGGCTAACTTCCTGAAAATTTAGATATATATAATAAACAGGAGTCTATGGACAAAAAAAACTAAAATAAGATAGGCGAATTTTGATATATATGTATATATATATTCATAATATTTTTATATGGCAAAGGAATCCGGAATTTGGCAATGCCCAACTGAGGGCGGGCGGCTGAATCGTGATCGGCGTACGCGATCACAAATATTGCGCATACGCCGCATATGACGACAGCAGCAGCCGCGGTGAGTGAGTGACTGACGATGGCACGTGCCATCGCCATCGCCGTCAAAAAAAGCGGCACAGCGAGCTACAGACATTGAACGTACTGTATTTGGTCGATTGCCAATTTGGATATTCGGCCGATTCAATTGACAAATATGTTTTGGTATTGCTAAGGAAAAATTAACAGTCAAAAAAAAAAAAAACAAAGCAAAAACATGAGCGATTTTTATTTATAAACATTTTATTTAATTAGAAAGCATATTAGAAAGGCGTATTGTTGATAATAAAACTCTTTCAAGAGTACATATGTAAATATTAAAAAATAATCAATTACAATTTTTATATATTTAAATGTTACATTTTAAATATTTAAAGCTTTACTTTAATGTTAACTTATTTTTTGTTTTCTTTGCAGTGCCAATCAGCCGCCAAATTTAACAGTATTACCGGCCAGCTCGGCATCGGCCACGCCCACACCCACCGCCCGTCAACCCAAGTCATCCATGGCCCTCAGTCAAGCGCTATATGCGGGATCCGGTTCCGTATCCGTGTCCAGCTCTGGACCAGTATCCGGGGGCAGTGAGAACAGCGACCTGATGATACGCTTACGTGAGTCCATCAAGCAGAAGGAGGAGTTCCTCAAATCGCCGGGGCCGGCATCCCTGTCCTCCGCCTCCTCGGCTAATGGCAATGCGGCGCAATCGTCGTCACCAGCCCAACAGCAACATATACAGCAGCACCAGCAGCATTTTTTCCCCTCACACACGCCACCCGGTGGTGTACAGGTGGTTGCTCCTCCGCCACGAACTCGTCACCAATCGCTTCTCAAACAACAACAACAACAGCAGCAGCAACAACAGCAGGTTGTCCTGGGCTACGATATGTTCTATGGCGGTGGCAAGCTGGTGCAGCGATCATCGACGGCTCCGGGTAGCGTTGTTAGCCATCTCCACCAGCAGATGCACCACCAGCAGCAGGAGCAGCATCATCATCATCATCATCATCATTTGCAACAGCAACACCAACACCAGCAGATCCAGCAGCAGCAACACCGCCAGGTTATGATTAATAACAATGCCAAGTACGCCAAGGATCTCGATTATTTTGAAACGCTTCAGGAGACGGGAGTTACCAATAAGGTGTAAGTATATTTATAAAAGCAGCCATTGTCCCTGAGAAATCTAGATTTGAAACTTATTTTGAAATCATCACACAGATTTGAGCGCAAATTGGTATCGCACATGTCCAAGGGATTTGATCCATTCAAGCCGCTGTCTATCAACACTAACGCCCTGGAGTCCTCCGCCAGCACCTCGAGCACCTCCACCTCTACGACCTCGACGGCGGTAAAGAAGCAGAGTGCCATCCTGTACGAGTCGTTGCAACAGCATCCGTTGGCCAAGTACCACCAGCAGGGCGGCCAACAGACGATGGTGGATGGACAGAGCAGTAGCAGTAGGATGGAGTTGCACAAGGCGACGCTGGCGAATGCCACCATAGACCCGGTGCCGCCGCCACCCAACAGCAGTAAGTGGGTTAGGGGATCTCCAGGGAGATGGAGCTATTACTCAGTTATTGAAATGTTACGAAAATTCTAAAATTATGTATTTCTCTTTGGTGCAGAATTTGTTTCGCTGCCGGAAAAGACGGTGGCTTCCGTTGCCACGTTGGCGGATATTGCCGAGAGCAGTGGTAGGTTAAGATTGGAAATGCATATATGAAGTGTTGTATTTATTTTGCACAAAAGAAGACAAAAAAACCAATTAAAGGTGCATTTTACAGCTGGAAATATTTAGGCAAAGGAAGGAAAATACAATTTCGAAGCTCTCTTGAGGTTTTTGCAATTTTTTGCAGTGATATACATTGCTATATTTTATTTTTAAGAGGATAAGTTAAATAAAAGCCTAATGAAATCATTAAATTAACGACCTCAGCCACTTTACCTATGTGATAGCAATCAATTTCTTAAAGAAAAACACAGACTATGAGCTGAATATATAATTGTTATCAGCAGGACTATCTAAGGATAAGGATAACAGGGAAGACTTGCATTACATATGTCTAAGGGCAGCCACAAATGTGAAATATTTTTCGCACATTCTTAATTAAAAGAAGGTTTATAAATACACCACTCTTTAATTTTTTATTATTATCCAACGAAGGCTTAGCCACTAATCCACATCCACATTTCACTACCGTTCATTGTTGCAGCGGCCGCCATTGTGGACAGTAGCTCCAGCAGCGGCAACGTGGTTGTCCGACGCTTCAAGCCATTGGCCTCGAGTTCCTTTGATGAAGGCAAACCCATGCGTCGGATCTCCTATTTGCGGGCCACCAACAACGAGGCCGACTTTAATGCAGCCGAGGCAGCGGCCGCAGCTGGCGGGGAATCTGTATCAGCGCCAGCACCCGCAACAGCTTCAGTTGCCGTGGCATCCCCCATGCCCATTTCCATACCCATTCCGGTGGCTGCCGTTGTGGTGGAGCCGCATAAAACGAAATCCCTGGTTGAGGAGCATCCGGATCCCACCTATGATGTGATTGGAGGCACAGGCGGTGGCCACGAGTTTATTGAGACACCCAATGGCCTGGAGGATGTGCGCTTGTCGGCCCACGGCAGTCGCCGGGCCTCCATGAGCAGTGACATGCGAAGCAGGTGATTGTTAAGCGTTTGCCTTTGGCATTCATTTAATATTTATATTTATATTTCAATTTATTTAAATTTTTTTTAAGCATTCACATTGATGCCGAGCTAAATGGCAAGTATGTGCCCAACGAGCTGGAGGCCTTTGAAACGGAAATCGAGATCAAGTCCTCCTGCATCAACGGAAAGGTGAATATACGCAACGAACTTGGAGAAAGTTTCTTTAAATATATATACATTTTCATATATTTCGTGGTTCAGCGCATGTCCGAGTACCGATCGTGGCGTCAGGTGAAGCTGGAGATTAAGGGCGATCTGCTGCGCATCTACTCAGGCCGCCATGGCAAATCGGAGCACAATGTAAATATAATAAAAACTGTAGAAAATTTTTTACTTCATAAAATATAATAAATTTCGGTCTTCAGGTGATAGAACTTGATATTAGAAACTTTAAGTTCTTCGACGAATCGATGGACAAGAAGAAGTACTTGATCCGCATGCAGTCGAAGCCATCGCCCAGTGGCGCTCATCTCGCCACCTTGGGCAATGAGCTTAACCTGGATGAGAATCACGACAAGCAGCTGCTCACCTCCTCGGGCAGCAGCAGTGCCAATGAGCCAACACCATCGGGTTCAGCATCCGCCTCTGCTCTGTCCACGTCCACCTCATCCTCCACCTGCAGCAGTGGTCCCTACACCGAAATCCTGTTCAAGACCAAGAGCAGCAACGAGATGAAGCGTCTCTTTGGGCTGCTGCAGTGGAAGGATAGCCTCAATTACGATGATAATGTGAGTTTTCAACAGAAAACGGGGATGAACTATGAACTAATCTTTATTTATGCCACCACAGGAGCACCAACAGCTGCCGGGCAAGCAAATGGCGGAGCCTCAAAAAACAGCGGCCAGCAGCAGCTACCTGGATGATGTTCAATCCGGTGGAGGAGCAGCTGCCGCAGACAGCTCACCCTTGAGCTCGCATTCAGCGGAGGCTGGTGGTCATCATGTTTCGGCTTTGCCAGCGGCCGCGGCGATTGTGGCCGCCACCAGCGACTCCATATCGCCGGTGATGAAGGCCAGAAAGTCCTCGTCGCATAAGCATATACCAGACAAGGACCTGGGCTCACCGAAATCGAAAAACTGGAAGGATTTGCTCTTCCGCCGTGGCGGTGGCAGCGGCAGTGGTGGCGTGTCCCAACATCACCATGACTTGGCATCGCCCTCCTCCGCCTGCTCTTCGAAGCAAACTGGTTCCATTGGCGTTCCCCTGCGCAATTGTCCCATGTCGAAGCTGAATCCGTGCGTGCCGCACCTGGTCGAAGTGTGCACCAATATTGTGGAGACCAAGGGCCTGAGTGTCGTCGGCATCTATCGCATACCTGGCAACAAGGCGGCCATATCCGAACTCTCCGAGTTGGTCAACACCAAGGACTTTCAGTTCGAGAGCTGTGCCACGGATGTGCGCTGGGAGGATGTGAATGTGGTGAGCAGCCTGCTCAAGCTGTTCATACGTAGTTTGCCGGACGCCTTGATGCCCGCCAGCTACTACATCAACTTCATCGAGGCGGACAAGAAGGTGGGGCTGGAGCGAATCGTGCTGCTGCGCGAGATTGTGGAGTCGTTGCCGCGACATCCCTACGAGACGATGAAGCACCTTATTCGGCATCTGTGCCGGGTGAGCGACAACTGTGAAGTGAATCGAATGGAGCCCAAGAATCTGGCCATTATCTTTGGTCCCTCGATCATCAGGACGCCGAATGACACGCTGGAAACGGCGGTCAAGGATATGAAGCACCAGTGTCGGATCGTTGAGCTGCTGGTGACACAGGTAAGGAAAGCATAGGGTTAAAGGATTAAATTCCTACCTAAAAACTCGTCTTCTTTTCTCGCCCGCAGTACGACTATTTCTTTGAAGGCGGCAGTCTGCCGGATTTGGCCGAGGTAAGCGGCGCTTGTGCCGCCGTGAGCGCTGCCCAGCCCCAGCAGCAGACGCAGGAGGATCAGACGAGCATGCTGCTGCACAATCTGTCTAAGATCGAGCGAATTACCGAGCGGGAGACGACAACGCGTACGTCGCGTTTCATGCCGCAGCTGCGGCGCAAGACCCATGGCAAGCGGAGTAACGTCAATTCGGACACCTACTCCGGCGAGAGTGTGCTGGTAAGCGGGAGTAGCTGCTCCACCAACAACACCACAAACACCACCACCCACAACACCACCACAAGCAGTAGTAGTAGCACTATCACCACCACCACAACCACCACTACCACCACCATCCAGCAGCGACGACGGGCACAGCGAAAGGCTGTGCAGAGCATTTGCGATCAGGCTCTAACCTTGCTCCTGCCCACACCCGTTTCCTCCGTCTCTCTGCCCTTTCAGTCGCTGGACTACGCCAAGGTGTCCGCCTCCGCATCGGCCTCGGCTAGCAGCACGGCCAGCACATCGAGCAGCTCAACGCTGCACAGCGGCAAGGCATCCGCATCCTCATCGTCGACCAGTTCGACGACCAAGCTAAGCTCATCCTCCTCGACAACGACGACGGCCATATCCTCGTCCATTTCGGCCACCTCATCGAAGTTGCTGCAGAGTGCAGCCCTTAAGAAACGCAGCACGGGCGGCTTCCTCAGCTCCTCGCGCTCCTCCCAGCAGACGCGCAAGGCCAGTCTGGATGAAAAGGACTCGGGCAGCGTGGACTCCGCTGGCAGCCTGGCTCTCAATTTAAATCTGAATATGGCCAAGGAGCAGCAGCGCAGCAGCGTGGACGTGTCCATTTTGCTAACGGACGACGAGTCCAGCAGCAGGCTCAGCGATACAGGTAAGCAGGATGGCAGTTGGAGGCGAAATATGTGGCATTCCGTTCTTCATAAATCTGTTTGTAGGTTCCATGTCGCTCACCACCATCACGGACACGCTGGACACAAAGCTACGAAATTTGCGCAGCGGCTCTGAGTCGAACGATGAGAACGTTGCCGGGCGCGACTTTCCCAAGAATCGCCGCCACACTTTGGGCCAGCCGTTGCATATGCACTCCGAGAACATTCCCTATGCGGACGAGTCGCCCGAACGGCTGTTCCATCAGTTCTGCAATCCCCTGGATGCCGCTCCCCTGTCCCTCCACCTGAGTCGCTCCTGCACGGCCACGAATACGATTGGCGGCGGCGGCGGCGGCGATGACGACGAGGAGGAGAAACTGTCGAAGCCCTCATCCAAGCCGTTGCCACCGAGCCTGCTAAAGGCCGCTGCCCACAAGCTGCAGCACTCCGCCACGGTGCCCATACATCAAGGCAGCTCCACGGCGCCAACAAGCGGAGCAGCCACTCCCACTGGCGGCACACCTACGGGCAGCGGCGGAGTCATGCCGCCGCCGCGCAGCTCCTCGAGCAGTGTCAATACGCTAACCAAGAGCCTGCACACCAGATTTGGCAGCAATTATCTGAGCTACGAAAGAGGCAATGCCTCAGGTGGTGCAGGAGCTTCTGGCGGTGGTGGTGGTGCCGCCTCCGAGGACGACTCCGAGGGCTCTACAACTAGCGATCCCAAGGAGAAGCTAATGCTGGGCGAACGCCCATCGCCGTCGTTTTTTCTCGAGCGCTACAATAAAAAGAGACGCGACCATCGCTTATTTCGCAGCGCCAGTTTCAACTGCCGCAACTATTCCACCCGACACCTGACCACCTCACAGACAACAGCCCCTGGTGCCGGATCGAGCGGTGTGGCAGCGATAGCCGTGGGCATGGCCTGCTCCCAGGCACTGAATGCGACCAGCACCGGCCTGACCAAGGACGAGAAGACTGACATGAATCTGACCAAGAAGCGCCAAATCCAGAATAAGCAAAATCGTTCCATTAAGCGACGGCATACGGTCGGCGGACCCCACGACTATTCCGCCAGCAATGGCAGCTGCTCGAACCATGCCCACGCCCACTTGCACTCGCACTCGCATTCGCAGCATAGCCATGCCGCCGCTGGTCACGATCTGGCGGCCATCAACTACAATCATCACAATCGCCACCATCAGCAGCAGCTCCTCAAACTGAACACCGTGTCCACTGTAACCGGTGGCGGGGCCAGTGCTAGCGCTGCCGCGGCGGCGGAGACGACGACGACAACAACCACCACGACCACAATGGTGCTGCGGCGTCTAGGAGCTGGCCAATCGAATGCTGAGCCTGGATCCGGTTCCAATTCAGGATCAAGCAGTAGCAGTAACAACAATAACTCGCCGCAAAGCGATGGCAGCAATGGCAATGGAACAGCGGCTACCGGCGGTGTATCCACAGCAAATGCCCCACCTCCTGGTACATCAGGTGGCGGCAGTGGCAGCGGCAGCAACAGCAACAGTAGCAGCAATAGCACCACACCGGCGGGAGCGGGAGATCAGGTACTGGAAGTGGGCATACGCATCAAGAACCTCAATAGGGGACGCTTCTAGGCAACGCCTTCTGAGCTCAAAAACCATACAAAAAGGGAAAGGATAGGAACACAATTTGGATTGTAGATGAAGGGCTACAGCCCTGAACCTGAACATATATCATATATCTATATATCCGTACAGAATGCCTAAAAACACCAACAAAAAAGCTGTTAAATCATTTGAAGGTTCGCACGAACAGACAGTTTCCTGAAAGGATAGATAATTAAAAAAAATATTTCAAAGCAGTATTTTACAAAAATGATTAAAAAGCAAACAGTTTAACTAAAACAATTAACAAAAAAGTAAAGAAAGCAAAACAAAAGCATGTTGTAAAATAAAATCAAGTAATTTATGAACCCTTTCAGGTCATAATTCGACTTGGAAACGTTCGAAAAACACTTGCTTTTATAATACCTAAATAATTTATGTCAATATAAAAACAGTCACCACAGTCTATATATATTTATATATATAAATATATCTATTGTATATCATTGTGTGCAAATTTAGAGCCACACACACAGAATGTTGTAAACAGTAAAATGTTTTTGAGCGAGAAATCAGGTAATCAGAGCAGAGCAGGACAGATCCAGGCAGAGAGCAATTGCAAATTGGTAGTATCCACTTAATAATATCAAGATATATACTTTATACATATATATACTAAATGTTCAAGTGTCCCAAGCTGTGGCTTGTAAGAGATATCAGCCAAGAGGGTAAACAATTAATTGTTTAAACTGACCAACAAATAACTGAGGGGAATAACTAGAAATTGTTGTTGTTGGATTGGAAAACTAAGGGAAAGCTAGAAGGAAAAGTTGGTACAACCTCCTACAAATATTATAAACAATGCAACGCAGAAAATGAAACAATCGTAGTTGAACTATAAGAAGCGGGAAGTAATTTATTTATTCGCACACTCACACGGAGAATACACTGAGAGAAATACACAAACTAAAATGGGAACCAAGCTGAGAATCGCGCAAGAAAGAGAGATATAGAGATAGAGAGATAGAGAGAGAGGTATATTGAGGATAGACAAAGAAAGAGATAACTATTTTGTAAAACGTATACAAGAAACACAGAGAATACAAAGGAAAAACGCATAAATAACCCACACACACACACACACGCATATATATTTGTAAAATAATCATATTCAATATAACAATTAACGAATGCAACAAATTGTTAAAAATATAAACAAAACAACCCGAAGAAGTGTCACCTGTCCGGCTCGAAAGCCAACCAAGTTGAGCTGAGTCCTTCGTTCTGCGTTTTAGTTTTAGATGTGTATAAGTATGTGTTTGTCCATATATACATATGTATATGTATTTTCCCTTATGCGAATGTGTAGAAAGGATGCAAGCAGAAAGGACAAACGAATTATAACCCATTTTTGGTGCCTTAAATTGTTTGCTTTAAATTTTGTTTATATTATAACCTTTTTTTTTTACCATATTAAGCATACATTGTTTACTTTTTTAACAACTGGCGGTGCAACAATGTTTATAACTATATAATATAGCGATATACACGCACAGGATTGCCCTGGCAGCCGGACAGGTGCGACGGTAGAGGCGCGGAAAGTAATTAAAAACCAGAAACAACCATTTTTTGAAAGGGAAATGTTCGAAATTACGTTTAATATTGATGGAAAAATTATATATACACAATATATATATATTATAATATTATATATAAAATATATTTTTGAGTAGTTTGTATATGATTTTGATATGATTTAAGTTTTGGATGAAAAAAATATATATTAATATAAATTAAGCAATTAGCTAGTAGTTGTATTATATATAGTATTTCGTCCCATTTTTTTTTTACTATTATGATTATTATTTTTGTTTTTGCTGTATATACAATTTACTTTTTTTGATTTCATTTACAACATTTATGATTTAAATCCCGAAAACCCAAGCTCCCTAAGAAGAGATATAAAGATTAAAATATATATATATATATATTTTGTACGCATTTTGTTTTGTTACAAAAAAAGAGAAACAGTAAAAGAGGAAGAAAAGTATATAAAAAGAGCCCCAAGCGCGTAACGTTGCTATATAAATATTATATTATTAACTAAAAACAATTTTTTGTTAGACTTTAGGTAGTTATTTTTTAAAAATTGTATTTTCTATTATATATACATTTTAAAATCTAATTTGTATTATGATTTGTATGATTATTATTTTTTTTTTTCTAAACAAAAATGGAAAACAAGAAAAATAAATGTGAATTTTCTATATAACGCTATAAACGACGACACAATAAAAATGAAACAACCAATATTAAGAATAAAATGTACAAGGATAAACCACAATCAGAACAAGCTGTCTTTTTCTTAATAATAAATCTCCTAATATTTTATTGTACTTTCTAAAAACTAATTCCCCATAAATAATTCTAGGATCGACATACATACATATATACAAATTAAAATAATGGCTTTGATTTAGAGCTTCGCCTGGGGCCCTGTTCCTGATATCTTGTAGACGAACTCATGGGCCACATCGTAGTGCGGATTGCAGCTCTGGCGCACACGCTTCAGCCACGCCCGGATCTTGGGGTACTTGATCCTTACATCGTAGTCCGCCATGCCTGGATTAAAGTCGTAAATTAAATGAATATCTTTTATATTTATTCACATTTTAAGTTTACTCACGCGTCTGTTCAATTTCACAGGCCGCAAAGATGTCCGCCACGGTGAGCGTGGATCCGGTAAGGAAATCGCTGCCCTCCAGCCACACCTCCTCGACCACATCCAGATTACGCTCCATGTGCATACGCATAGTCTCAATCTTGGCCTCTGTGGGTGTGCGTCCCGTCAGCAGTGGCTCCAGCCACACGGTGCGGAAGTACATGGCGCAGGTGAGACGAAGCGTCTGGTGCTGCCACTCAAGGAACTCATCCACACGACTCTGGTCCACAAAATACTTGGGGTACAGATGCTCCGGAATTTTACCTTTGGCACTGAGGTAGCGCAGAATGGCCACGCTCTCTGCCAGCTTATAGCCATTGTCGTGGATGCAGGGCACGCGCTGGAATCGATTCACCTGCCGCTTGAAGTCATCGGTCAAGTGTTCACCTGGGCGGGGGCAAAGGCCGTGGTTAAGATAAGATTGCCGATGTGTATATGTATTACATATAGATTTGTAGTTATTCAAAAGGTTGCTATCTTAAATAGCTATGGAATTCCTATCAGCAGTAAATCCAACATAAATCAATAGATTTTGAAGCTGAATGTAACACGATCTCTTCAATGATTTCTTTCTAAATTAATTTATAGATTTGTATGTATGTATGTTCGTAAGCCATTCTTAAGCTTACCATTTCTCAGAGCCACCACGCAGTCTTCAAAGGGCATATTGCTCAGCCGGAAGATAATGAGTAATGCCCGCGAGGGCTGCGACATCTTGTCATAGTAATAGCGTATGGGTGCGGACATCTTTAGGTTCGTGGCCTGTCTCAAGGGAGCTGCAAGTACAGAGTGCTCATGGAAGTTAGTAAACAAATCCGCACAGGTCCAAAGATCACCCAAAGATTGAAACTAAAGGCCGGGCGGGCGGGTGAGACCCAGTGCGCACTCACAGCAAACTCAGTCAGCAGCTGGGGGACGACTATGCTTGAAGTGGGATCGGGGCAGCAGCTGCTCCGCGGACAGGGTTGGACATTTACGGACAGGAAAAGCTTTTTGAAGCTTTGCGTTTCTTAGTGATGTGAATTTGGGTTTTTTGTGTGTGTGTTTTTGAATGAATAGTTCACAGAAAATTTTTGTTTTTATAAAAATTATTGTAAAAGCAGCACCAAAATGTTATATGAGCCACTAATTTATTTCTAGTTATATGTTTTAATTAAATTTTTACTAACTTTAACTTTTAATAGCCTCTTTATTCCACTTCTTTTTATTTTGTATATTTTTTTAAGTCTTTATGATTAATGATAATTAAAATAAATATTGTTGTATTATTATAGCTCACTCCTTTGACTCTGGACCTCATCGAAGGCTCTCTGCAACTGATCCTCGCCATTACTGAGACCCAGTAAACTGGCCAGAAATGACGACGACGACATTATGGACGCGATCCTAACGCCGCTCAACTAAATCAGGGAATGAGTTGAGTGCAGCTGCAGGTCAGCAGCTTATATACCCCTAAGACCCAATTGTGGATGCTCTCCGGATCTGGATTTTCAGGCAAACAAAAATACAGAAACTGCGAGGTAAAATCAGCACTCTAGATAAGGCGGTTTCCCTCTTTTATGATGTGTACACAGAGAGGAAAAATGGGCTATATTGTATTTAGTCTTTATTATATGTATTTTGCAATTATTATAATTTACTAGCAAGCCCAGGAGTGGCTTTTTCATAAAGGAGAGTAGAGTATATTATTATAGAGTTTATTTGATAAATAAGAAAACGTAAAAGCTTGCTTAAACCATCACCAGAATGTCCATTTTAAGGTCCTCCAGTAGGAAAATCAAAAATCCGTTCCTAAATATAATTCTGAAAACAAAAAGGGAAGCATTAAAAGAACTAAAATTAATTAAATTAAAGATAGTATGATACCATATAGAATATAGATTTTATTTTGTTGCAGATTTATTAAGCTAGATTGAATTTAAGACTTTTTCGGTAGAGTTATGGTTTTTGTATTTTTATTTGTATTTTTTTTTTATCTCAAATTAAAAGAAAGCTTGAGCTTCTTTGGGGGCTGTAGATAGCGAATGAGGCATTTGCGACCCTATAAATCATATATATTATTGATCAGCATTAACAGGCGAATCAATTTATCCTATTTTTAGCAAAAAAAAAATTTTTTAATTTTTCCATTTTTTTAAAAAAAATGTAAGGGGTTACATCATTAAATTTTTCAAAAAATGCAAAAAAAAATTTTCCCTCAAATTTTTTTCTTAATCGATTCGGCTTTTGTTGCTGATCATTAATATATATGATTTATAGGGTCGCAAATTCCTTATTCGCTATCTACAAGCTTCGGAGTAAAAATTTAATATCCTGCAAGGGTATAAAAAAGGAATTAAAATGTTTTCTGTGTTTAGAATGTAATTATAAATTATTTAATAAAACAATTTACTATTTTGCTTTCTTAGTAAAACAGTAAGAACCCAGTTTTTCGAGTGTAACTACGCTTCATTCATTGCCAATTCGTGTGCCGTATTATCAATCCCCTTCTGGGCCATTGGCAACTACGAGTGGGCCGGGAATAGAGCCCCCGAGGAAGGTCGCCTTATCGTATCGATCCGAAGATAAGCGAATATTGTTTACCTATAGCCAAAGCGATCAGCTGATGGCTTTGTATTCCGGATATATCGTACGTTAAACCAATTAAAACTTCAGCGCCAGAGTTTAGTTTAAATATGGTATATGTATTATTTATTGATTCCATTTTCAAACAATCCATCGCTAGCTTTGTACTTGTATACATTTATACTATATATATATATATATATGTGTATATATCATATATTTATTTATTTTTTTTTTGTTTTGGTGGTTGGTATTCATACTGTGTGGTACTTGTAATTGAGATAGAGTGAAGCGGAGGAGGGATCGTGATCAGTCTCCTCCGGCTTGTCCCCGAAAGGTACATTTACAAAGAATTATAAAGATAGTCCACAACATTTATACTCGGTGTAGAGATAGAGAGATCACACGGGGAGAGGGATATATGTACGTACTCTTTTGTAAATATATAAACATGGATATATTATCATATACATATATTCCTATAAAAAATAAGAGGCAATCAAATGAGAGTGGAACCGAGACTGAGGATAATAGACACTCAAGATCGCTCGTATATATATATATATATATAGGTGGCAATTCAGGGATACTTGACTTGACTTATTGTTGACTTGATTGTTACACACAATTGGATTTCTTTCGCTGGTACAGAGTTTTAGATTTAGTTTCAGAACGGAATCTATATATTCCCTCAACTGGGTTTTTGTTTTGTTAATATATAATGTGATAACGCAAGTTAGATATATAATATATATATATATATTTCTTACAATTTATGCTGATAACTTGATTTGCCTTTTGATTTAACGTGATAATTACATTGCACTTATCTGAGTCTCTCTCTATATAATATAATATATTTATTTTTTTAATTATTATTCTGGGGATAAACCACATCTAAAAAAAAGAAAAAAACACAAACAAACAAAGTGTGCAACGTGTGATTATATAGTACTTGTATATATTTGTAAAAGGGTTTATTTTCCATATATAAGAATTCATTCTTTTGGTTCAGAGTCTTTTGCATTTTCAGCCCCTGTTTTGGGTTTACCATTATTTTCATTTCTCATTTGGGGATATGCGTGAGGAGTTCAGGAAGATTCTTATATAGACATACATTAGGATTAGCTTCAGAGTTACAGCTGAGGGTCCATTATTTTATATGTATAGTACATCTGGGCGTGTAAATACTTTATAACGAAGACATCGATCGACAACGAAAGGCAAACAATTCCTACAAATATTTATTGTTTGCTTGTTTATCAGTTTTCCTGCTTTTTGGCAAACGAAATTTGACTGAACTACAATCTAGATTCTAGAATAACTCTCTATATAGTTGGTTTGTTTGTTTGTGGTAAAGGCAATTTAAATGTTAGATGAGCCCACTATCTCCTTTGCGCATTTTATTAACATTTCAATTGTCATTTGTTTATGTTTTATTTTTGGCATCCTTTCCATTACTTGTTCTCAATGATCATCTGCAGCTGGAGGACTAGACTCCGGGCCAACTGGAGCACTGCCTGGGCATTGTGACGTTCAGCCATTTCTGTAAATAAAATAGAATAAATATTTAAAAAAATATATTATTTACAAGCTATGTATTCAGTTATAATTCCCTAGGATCCTAGAACCTTAAACTATATTTAAACCCCTTTCATACCATTAAAGAACTTGATGACATCCGTAAAGTCCATGCTGTTTGAGAGAATGATGTCGCGATAGGTCTCCAGGAGGGCCAGCGCCAGGAAGAGGACAAAGTGGCCGGAGGCTATGTGCTTGGCCGCCCAGATCACCTCCCAGGTGGCGAAGACATCGTCGTAGACCAGCTCCCGCTTGAAGTCCAGCAAGAACCAGCGGTAGCAGAAGTAGAAGTGCGTGTAGTCCCCGTTCGAGTCCATCAGGTCGTACATCTCCGAGTCGAGGATTTGAATGAGGGATCTGTAAATATCATAATTTGTATCAATATCTATATACCCTATATATAGATT
>VNJN01006975.1:0-10018 GCA_008042485.1 Drosophila mayri | reverse complement strand
CCCCCCCCCCCCTTTCTGCTGCCAAACTCCGATTCGCCACAACCTCACCTTTCCCCCGTTTCTTTGCCTAAATTCGGCCCCGGCCGACGGACCTGCCTGTCCCTGTAAACATATTAATGTTTCTGTGGAGGATCCTGGGACCGACGAGTATCTATCCCAGCCGTAAAGTATCCTTACAATTTTAACAGTATATTGTTATCGGTCAAATATCGTATCTAGTATATTTTATGGAGATTTATCGGTAGTGGCCCCTAATGTATTGTCAATAGAAGAAGTGCCATATAGGCATCTCGCGCGCACTTGTGTAAAACCCTATAGAGAATTCAAATCTGTAATGAAGTCTATAGTTAATGCTGTAGTATCATAACAGTATAAGTAATAGAAAAGATCCAATAAATAAGAATAAAGTAAGAAAAAACAATTTTGAAAAGGAGATAGATATGGAGTATGTACATATAAAAGCAATAACTAAGCGCTTGTGGCGGCCTACTCTAGTGCCCTCTGGATGTCAAACAAATAACAAGGGCCATCTGCATAGCAAATGGCTGATCTAGAACTGGGCAATGAAAACGATAGAGAGCGGTTAGTTTTACGGAGTGAAGGAGGCAACATAGGTAGATGCAATTTCTCCGGATAAGCGGCAGAAGGTAAGTCGAGACGGTCCGAAGGGGGTAAGAACGGCATATTGGCTGCCCCTAGCTAATTAATATTTTAGATTTAGGTTTGGCGCTTAAATTCGTCACTCCATTTTTGCACCTGAGTCTTGGCTTGGCAAAGCCAAAGGCAGCGGGCGCGGGAGTGCATCCATCCCAATCAGCTTTCTAGGTTTAGATCAGTCGAGAAGCCTATTTGGCCACCAGAGAGGCCACACAAATTAGAAAAAACTTACCTTTTTACATTCCTTCTTGCTATATTCTTCGACACAGCGAAGATCTCTCCCTGCTACACTACTAAATTGAAAGGGAAGGGCATCTGCTGAAGCAGCAAACATAATTCCCACTTGCTTGGCAGCAAACAGAAACTTGCATTAGTTAGCTCGAGCGGGGAGGTGGTAAGGGTGCATCAGTCCAATCCTTGGCAAACTGAAGCATCAAGTCGAGTTGTAGGTGGAAGTCAGTATGATAGACCCCACCTTCATCTCGGAGAAGGTCCTCCGCGTCGTACCTCCTGGAAACGTACTACGGTACGGCTAATGCCAGCGGCAAACTCCTGTGTCTCCCTTACGAACAATCCAATTACTCCCATCCCACTCCAAGACCCGGGCAAGTCTCGAAACAGCTTCCCCTCAAGTCAGGAGTATGAAGCGACCCGTGCAACCTGACTATAAGCTTCGCAGCTGAGGGGTATATCCAGCTGTGTCCAAACGGAGCCTTCCCAGGGCCGGGCAACACTGGGTCGGAAACTACCTTGGCGTGGCTAAGGGGCGAAGCCACGGTCGACCAAATTCAAATACCAAAATCTTTCGGGCCCGCCGCACCCGCCTTGTCGAGCAACGCGGGCGTATATGAACATACATATATGAATACAACAAAAATACCTGCTTCGGACCTCATGGGGGAGATAAAACCTCAAACCATCTCAAGATGACGAGACGCTGACTCTGTCAAGGTCGGTGGGCAGTGCCAAGTCGAACACTCTCCAAACGCCACGACTATCCACTGTAAACAAGGCAAGCCGCGTCAAGGTTTGTGGGGCTAACGATAAGCCAAAATTGTTAACCCTACAACAGAGGAAGGCGTAGGTCATCAAAGCCCGCTTTATTCTGTAAAAGATAGGCAAGAACGAAGAGGAGGGTAAAGCTGACCACCGGCCCGATGCCAAGCAGTGATCAAGGGCTTCGAGAATTATGAAAAGGAGCACCCGGCAGCATTCCTTCCTCCTCAGGCGCTCGGAGCGCGAGAGCACTCCGAGGTGAGCAAAGGATGCTAAGGGGGCTTTGAGAGCTACATCGTTTGTCAGGTGGGTGAAGAGTTTCAGTGAGGTGGCTAGAAACAGCCTTGCCATGGCCCTGGTGGACGAACTCAATGACGATGGGCACCAGTTGGCGGAAAAATGGGAGAAAGTCGAAACCAGACTGTCTGAGAAGGTATTCGAAAGTATTCGGCGTACTCATTAAGGCAGGCCGAGGGCGGGAATAATAGTCAAAACCTGAATTAACGCCCCTAACTCCTAACTCCTAGCAACCCAGACCTAGCGGTGGCCAAGTTTGAAACGGCGGATGGGAGCTAACAGTGACGACTTTGCGTGGGCGTCTGCCGCGGCCAAAGACACATGTGCGGCGGCACACGCGCGGTTGGCGCTGACGGCTGCACGATGGCGGTTAGCACTGGCGGCGGTGTACCTGCGGGCGTGGCGGCATCGCAGTCGCGGACGCAGACGGGCTGTTACGTAGGCGTCGTTGGCACTGCAGGCGGCGGTCACTGGTTGTGGGCACTGACGGCCGCGTTCACGGGCGATGGTGGCACTAGAGCGTCGCGGTGACGGGTGCAAGCGCAGTGGACTGAACGTGGCAGGCGGAGTAGGCGAGTGCTCGCGGCCGGTGGCCGACGGGAAAAGAAAGAGCGCGAATTATACGCACGTGCCTCCTTATAGGATGGAGTAAACAATTTCATCCTACAGGACCCATATTTACGGGACCCGTCTATAGTGACCGCACTTCAGGCGAGCTTTCGGGAGTGAACCGGTTCCGTTGGGTCGATAATTTTTCTATAATTAAGATTGTAGTATTAACTTATAGCTAAGACCCTTAAAATAATAATTAGTTATTATTATATTGAATTATAATTATAAAAATTGGGGCACTATTTATGCGCCTCCTAGGAGCGGCGTCAGAGGGCGAGGGACATACCAACCTTCATTTTTTTCAAACACGGAAGAATTTCAGGGATAAAAAGAAGTATTTAATATAATTCTCCAAATGAATAATAGAGAATACAAGAAATGAAACTGCAGGGTCTTGACAAAGCACTTTGAAATCTCAATGCCGACGCCTGAGACGACACCGAAACGCAAACAGAACCAAAGACTGGGGATCGTACAAATAAATACAAAAAGATTACAAAAAAAGCGGCCAAGAAAGAATCTGGAAGCAACTACTATGAATCGCTAAAACGAATAAAAGACGGCTAGGTTGAACAAAATACTAGAAAGAGGGGAAGCAATAAATAGACCTAATAAATAGACTCCGCTGTTTCCGAAGGGCTGACTATATGAAACTAAACCCTTTAATAACAGAATTTGATTGGTCTGACATGGCATCCGCCGTTGATATCTTTTACAGTGTCATAAACTCATTTTTCATCAATTTGGTTTACCAAAGATCTGACACGTTTAAATCGTAAAATCTAGGCTTTATAACAAATATAAACTCACAGCTTTGAAAACGGCTTTCTTATCATATCTTAGTGATCGATCTAATTTTACCGTGCTTAGCGCTCAGTGTTATTTGACTCGTTTCAAGGTCCTGTTCACGCAGGACCCTAAACAATTTTATAACTTTTGTGACGCGTCCCGCGCACATAATAGGGAGAGTTGAATTGAATTCGCGCGCGCGCCAAGCAAGGGCCACACTGACGGCTAGGGGCACACTGGACGAAACAGAAGAGGAAGCAGCCGATCGCGGCGGTCACACTGGAACCCGCCAGGCCCTATATAATGCGGGCCGCTGGCAGTCAGAAATCACTTAGCAGCCGACAGCGATCGGAAGCGGTAAGCTTTCCAGTAGTCAGCAGCCAAAATCACTTTTTTGGGCAACCCGAATCTTGGTGATTTGGGTTGCAATAAATTGTCGGAAGACTTTCGAGTCGCGACATTTCGGCTTGCCGAAAAACTCTCTGCCGACTTTCGAGTCCACCACCCACTCTCTCTCGCCAACCGCAGACTTTCGAGTCCATCGCGAATTCTCTCCTGGCAGACTTTCGAGTCCACCCGCTCTCTCTCGCCAACCGCAGACTTTCGAGTCCATCGCGAATTCTCTCTCTCTCTTCCTACTTTCGAGTCCACCGCCCTCTCTCTGCCGACTTCCGAGTCCACCACCCCGCTCTCTCGCCAGCGCAGACTTTCCGAGTCCACCACTCTCTCTCCTGCGCCCACCGCCGACTTTCGGGTCCATCGCGAATTCTCTCCTGGCAGACTTTCGAGTCCACCCGCTCTCTCCCGCTTACAGCAGACTTACGAGTCCATCCCAACTTCTCTCCGGGAAGACTTCCGAGACCACCCCTCTGTCTCTATTCCGCCCACCGCAGACTTCCGAGTCCGTCGCGAACTCTTTCTCGGCCGACTTACGAGTCCGCCCGCACTCTCCCGTCTACGGCAGACGTTCGAATCCCTCGCGTATTTCCGCTCTGAAGACTTTTGAGGCCCCTCGACCGTTCGGGAAGACTTACGAGTCCCCCACCGATTCTCTTCTCTTTTTCCACAGGCTCCCAGGGCCAACGCGATTGAACTGACCGCGGCCGCCAGTTGGAAAACCCCCCGCGGCCCGGTCGACCCGGCCGGAATCACCGAAGGAACCGACGACCAGACGGCGGCGTACCCGGCATACCCATATCAAACTCTGTAGAAAGAAACATTGAATAAAACCCCTCAACCTTCTTAAGTCAACGAATTCTCTCCACTGTTCCTACTGGGAATCGGGGGCACTCTCTTACAGCTACCACTCAGACTACTAAACGGACTCTGGCCGTCCATGAGCTATCTGGAAACTGGGCGGCAGACCGTCACACTTTGTTAACTCTAAACGTAAACCCACGTTATACCCTCCCTCGCTGTTATTTAAGAATACTACAGTAAATTCTGATCAGGCTATAGCCAATCTCTTTGCTGAGTTTTTAAAAACTAAATATTCGGCCTACACATCTCCAGATCATACATTTTCTCCAATTATTCCCAGTTTGTCCTTAATCTTCAGTCCTATTTTAAACGAATCGGTTAATCATTCTATTCTGGTTAGGAAACTTGATTCAATGGGGTTTCCTAGTGATCTTCTTACATGGATTTCGAAAGGTTCTGTTCAGGAACGATCTATCCAATAGCCTCAGGGTCACATCCGGAGTCCCACAGAGTAGCCACCTTGGACCACTGCTATTTACATTGTTTATCATTGCCACAGGTTCTAACCAAATCCAGAGTACTCATGTATGGTGATGACGTTAAACTTTGTCTGCAGTATAGGGACAGCTCAAGCCAATCTGACCTACAATCGGATCTTGATAACTTCCAAGCATGGTGTCATGCTAACGATTTACATCTCAACAGCTCTAAACTAATGACATTTTTACGTGTTACTCCCCTAATTGCCACTTATATGCTTAACGATTGCTCTTTGGAAAGAATTACTATTGTTGATGATTTGGGTGTCCGCTTGGTGTCCGCCTAAACTTTCGTTCTCAGAATATATGTCCTGTATGGTTAACAAAGCCAGAGGCGTGTTGGTATTCGTTAAAAGGTGGTCGAAAGAATTCGATTCTCCTTATGTAACGAAGACTCTCCTTACTTCGTTAGTTCGCCCTATATTGGAGAATGGTTCGTGTGTCTGGATTCCTCAATACGGAGGCCATAGTAGCCGCATTGAATCTGTTCAAAAGAACTTTTTGCTTTTCGTCCTTCGTAGCCTATCTACTCTAGTAGACTTCTCCTACCTAACCTACATTCTTTAGCTAACCGTAGGACGATGCTTGGCGTCGTCTTCTTACATAAACTTATTTACGGGGATGTGGAGAGCCCCTCCCTCCTACTCCAGCTCAATTTCCATGTTCCCATTCTTTCATCTAGAAATTGTATTCCATTAGTAGTTAACCACTGAAGTACATGAACCCTTTAGGGTTTTATGTACGGATTACAATCGCCTATTTAGTAGTATTGAAGGCATTGAAAGCTTTCAAAAACTAAAAACTGTATTGCTTGTAGTACTATCCCGTAGTATATCCTAATTTTTCCTCGTACTATTCTATTTTTTATTTCTCTCGTCTTTCTAGTAGGCGTTTCGTGCAGTACGTTACACGGATGCGCACCTCGGTCGGTTGGGCGGGAGGTGGGCGTGGGACTCACACGAATAAAAAAAGAATGAAAATAACTAGAAAGAAGAGGACATATATAAACCAAGGATTACATGCCGATTGGCGTGACCTCGATATCCACATCAGATGTCAAACGGAGAAAGACCATATTCCCTATCAGGGATACCCCTTAAACCCTCGAAGAATTGGGTTAATTCGTGTAAGTTAATGGGAGCATCAAGGTATCAGCAGAACGAAAAAAGCGCTAAAAATTACCTATTATGTTCAATAATTTAAAACGAAAAGAGAGAGAAAGAAAACAGCTAGTATAAATTAAATGCCCAATGCCACTTTTTTCTTGATATATTTTCTAACTCCACACGTGGGAGACAACTTCTCGGAAGCGCTTTCGACGTTGGATTCCCTCATGAAGTGAATACTATGTGAGTTCAGATCATGAAAAAAATATATGATAAAAATCTTTTGATTTAAAGAAAAGAATTACATCGTTGGCCATATTTTCGTCGTTAGTCCCATTGTCCCATCTCCGTGCAATGCATTAGCGTATGCTAGACCAAAGTTCGAGGCCAACGCCACTGTATGAGTATTTTGTTCCTCGCGCACTAATCGAATTATGCTGGGCAGAATGACTGAATGGTTTCGGCGCCTGTGTTTCTGTTTGCGACTGCTGATCGCCAAAATTTAATGTTCAAATTCATTGTTTGCAAAAAAAGGATTAATGCCCAAGGAAAATTATACTTTTTGTTTACACGTACTTTCATTTATGTATTTAACATTAGGAATATTTTATGCTTTAAAACACTCCCCTGAAGGGACTTAGAAAAACCTGGGGTCATTCGAGGATAAGATGCCTCTTTAACGGCATAAGATGCCTCATTAACATCTGAGGACGAATTGAATTTTAAGTGTCATCTATACGCCTTATTGTGTTGCGAGGATTGATCTACACCCCCAACTTTTCCCGTCGTAGCACGCAGTTTAGTAAATTGAGAATGGCAAGGCCTGATGCAGGAGGGTAAGATCACCACCCGAATATTTCCGCGTGCGCCCTGTGACCGCATCTCAGTGACCGCGTACTATAATTCGATAAGACACAAGACACTTGTGCATATTCCTATGGCTCGACTTCACTTATATTCCATAAACATGTTTACCAAAACCTCTCTTGAACTTCCCCCTCTCAGCAGCGAGGGTCAGATACATACATATAAGTTGTACATAAACACTGCCGCGCCGCTGCCGGCATTATCGGTATCGCTTCAGCTCTTAAGTACATAATAGATATACGTTGATACTGATCAAGAATATTTATACTTTATAGGGTCGGAAATGTCTCCTCCACTGCGTTGCAAACTTCTGACTGAAATTCTTATATCCTGCAAGGGTATAAAGAAGAGAATATATAGAAGATTTTGTAGATCGTTTTATTCAGATAGCTTCAAAGCTGAGGGACTAGTTTGTGTATAATCGGACAGACGAATATGACTTAAAACTGCTTTAGAAAAGCCAATATAAAATAAAAAACCAATAAGTTCTATATGAATATATGACATCGACTCCAAGTTTTCTACCGTTGCAACGAATAAGATATAATAAAATATCAATGTACTCTTTTAACAATTTAACAATTCGAACTTACATATTTGATGTAACAATGGGAGAAACATCACATATAGATGCTGGTGTTCCAGGATATGCCTTCTCATATGCATTAAACCGTTGAAATATTTCTGGGAACCAAACCATAAGCGTATAGTAGCTGCAAAAATTTAATATATTTTGGAAATACAGTACACACTAATAATACGACTCACCTTGTGGTAAGACATAGTTGAATTGCACAAGTTAGGAGGGAAATCTTAAGATAAGGTCGCGAAAATAAGGTTATTGTTTGGGTCCATACTTCCAATAATAAAATCTTTAGTTCTTTCGATTTTCGAAGTCTTAGATTGACAATTCCTCTAGCTTCAGTTCTTTGAATATAGCGATCCGGGACTCTCAGGCTGGAACACTTAAAATTATTATATTAAAAATATATATATTCATTTATCTATTTAATTGTAAGGAAAGAATATCAAATTTCCAACATTATGAAACATTCTCCCTACCTCTGCTCGAGGCTCCGGCACACATCAAGTGGCGCAGGCAAGGAAAGATGTCTTAATAACAAAATCTTCGACCATCGCTTAAAAAAGCAAAAACCCCGTTAGCTGCAACAACAATTATACCAATATGGTCAGTGAAATTATTGTTATGCTTAAATAGATCTCCGAGAGCTGTTACCGAATAAAGGGAAAAGATGGGACATACTATATACATATGTCGCAAGCAGAGTATAAAGTATAAAGTAATAGAGACAAGCTGGAGATAAGCTCAATTCTTAAGACGAGGGAATTTAAGATTTTATTACAACAGTTCTTTCAGTCATTCAACTAACAAAAAAAAATAATAGATTGTAAACACTGTATTTTTAAGTGTCCAGTACACTTACTCTATTAAATATCGTAAAAACATATCGATAAGTAACTTATGTAAAAAACTAGATTTTAAAAAGGAAATAGTCGGTCACATGATACAATCATACTAGGTAGTCTCGTCGGAAAGAGCTGGTACCTCTATAATCATAGCAATGAGTGCGAGTTAGAGGGGCATAACCCAATAAGTGCGAGCGAAATGACAATAGAATGTGTTGTTTAACCCTTATATGGTTTAGGGGGTTTTAAGTTTTCTTTTAATAAATCGAGTTGAATTTTTTTCAGAATTTAATTTTTAGTTGGAAATGAGCCTTTGTTTTTTTTTTTTTTTGTGTTGCGAGTCTTTTGTTTAAATTCTTAATCCCAAAATATATCCTAATTTTCAGGACATTTCGGTGACTTGATAAACTTCACGCCATCTACGTGTCTCCGGCACACATTGCAAAATGTTATGTTGCACAAGGGTTAATATCAGAGAAAAATTCGTCCGCACTCAACCTTTTTCATCGAAAAACGAACACGCACTGAAGCAAAACCCGAACGTTTTGACAGGCGACAAGACTACCTAGTATGATTGTATAATGGTCGGTCACTTTAAGAAAAGAAGAAGAAGAAGGGGGCGTACAAAAAATAAAGATTGAAAATAAGAAAATTAAAGAAATTAAGCCATCCTGCATTATTTAACATTAAAAAAAAACTTGGAAGTGTACAAATCAGGTGTGGGGTTCGCCCAGAGGCAGTATTTAGGATGAAGTTCGCCAATATATTCAACCTGAGGATGGAGGAGCTCTCCAAGTGGCTTTCTGAGACATGCGTGCCGCTAACTGGAAAAAAACAATCACCAATTGCGAGGAATGGTGAGGACTATGGTTGCGGACCAAAATGGCTGAAGTCAGGAACCAGATCGAGCTATACAAAGCACGAAAGGATCTTGTGGGAACCGGCTGCGAAGAGCGAGGGCGATGGCGGTAGCAGCGACGTCAGCGCCGACGTCAACGATTGATTCATTTGCTCTCCTAATTATGTTCTTGTTAGTTTAACACGTACGGCCGATGGACCAGCATCGCCGATCCGAAAATAAAGTGTAAAAGAGTAATAAACAACTGAAACGAGTAATACATCTATTCATTGTGAACGGGAGTGATTCTTGGGTCAATACATTGGCGACGAGGTAAAACTACATAAAAAAACAAAAGCAATAACCAATATTCAAACTAAATACATATTTATGCAAGACGTAATTTCGTGATATTGCGGTACTTTGTACAAATGCTTGTGTCGTTTTCCTTTTTCTTTCTTTCTCTCTCTTGTGTTCTACTTGTTCTTCTGCTCTCATTGTGCCCTACCACTGCCAACATACGGTAAATGCTCACGTTAAGAGTGGTAAGCTAAACGATGATGTGTAAAGAAATGATACTGAGCGGAAGACCGACATCTAATGAAGAGAGAGTGCAAAGAGAGAGAGTTGATCACAATTCAAAACAACATAAGCCTAATTAAGAGAATGACTGAGTAACAGTTGGTTGC
>VNJN01006973.1:0-87313 GCA_008042485.1 Drosophila mayri | reverse complement strand
TGATATAGTAATCCGATTTTTATGAAATTTAAACCGAAATTCCGAAATAACACTAGATGGCCAAATATCAAGTTTGGTTAAAAAATATTGAAAACTGACGTAGTTATAATTTTTTTTCGAAAAATCTTTCGATCGTTCCTATGGCAGCTATATGATATAGTCGTCCGATCCGGCTCGTTCCGACATATGTAGGAGTGAGAGTATATAGAAGACTAACTGCAAAGTTTCATTCAGATAGCTTTAAAACTGAGGGACTAGTTCGCGTATAATCGGACAGACGGACGGACAGACGGACATGGCTAGATCGACTCGGCTGTTGATCCTGATCAAGAATATATATACTTTATAGGGTCGGAGATGTCTCCTTCACTGCGTTGCAAACTTCTGACTGAAATTAATATACCCTGCAAGGGTATAAAAATTATACCTTATTTACCCTGGCGGCGGAATCGATCTTGAAAACTGACAAAGTTATGTATTTTTCTTTTATTTTCCTGATTGTTTGTATGGAAGCTATAGGGAATAGTCGGCCGATTTTCATGAAATTAAAACCGAAATTCAGGAATAAAAATTTGTTTCTAAAAATTTTCCGATTGTTCCTATGGCAGCTATTTGATATAGTCGTCCGATCCGGCCCGTTCCGACATAAGTACGAGTGAGAGTATATAGAAGACTAAGTGCAAAGTTTCATTCAGATAGCTTTAAAACCGTTGCAAACTTCTGACTAAAATTATAATACCCTGCAAGGGTATAAAAATAGCTAGCAATAAATAGAATTTTCACACAGTTTAATTCAATGAGCTTTAAAAATTAGCTACTAATTTATGTAGTAACGCATTGATGGACATGGCTAAATCGATTAAGAATATAGTATAGTTTCTAGGATGGAGAAGCGCAAATATTCTTTTATTCATTTATTGGAATAATAATAATATCTAATATATAGTAAAACAACCCAACATAGACATAACATTTTCCACTAACGAGTATATAACGCATTATATACAGTTTGGTAGAAATAAAAATAGGGATGTTGTGATGTTTAAAACCCCTTCAGTTTATTGTAATAAGCCTGAAAACCTTTTCCATACGGATTTTTCGACTGGTGGTGGGTTGTAAAAAGCTTTAGGGTGTTGATTTATACAAAAGATATGCGTTTTTATTTAAATTGAACACAAAAAAAAATTAAATAAAATGTTGAAAGATATTGGTTTCCATATGGCTTCTTCGAAAAGGAAAAGATTCCATCCCGAACTAATTTAATATTGGAAAAGAGTACTGATGAGGGTCCTCGGGTTATATTTCATTTTGAGAACCTAACATGCTTACTCTCACTCGTACATATGTAAGTCAGAACGTGAACATAAGAACTATCAGGAAATTAAGAGAAAAAATCATAATTTTTATAAAATTTGAGATTTGATCATTTTCTTTCTTCTTCTAAAATTTCGGTTTTAATTTTATATTTATAATTTATTTTATGAAAATCGGACGACAATGTCATTTATCTTCCATAAGAACAATCAGAAAATAAAGGGAAAAATCATAACTTTGCTGTTTTTCAAAATATTTTTAGGTTTTAATTTATAATTTGAATTGTATAATTCAATTTGTTTTAACTTTATAAGTATCAAACGACAATATCAATTATTATTAAGAAAAAAAAATAATACCTCCGCTGTTTTACAAAATATTCTCATAAAATTAGAGATTCGGTCGTATTTTATGTAATATTCCAAAATTTCGGTTTTAATTTTATATTTTAATTCCATTCTGCAAGGGTATACAAACTTTTTTAAAACAAGTTAAAAATTTATTGTCACAGTAACAATTTTGTTTCTGATATTCCATATATAAGAATAATAAAATACATATAAATTATTTTAAAATCGCATAAACAGTAATATATAAGGGTAAATTGTAAATTCTAATATAATATTAATTATATGTAAGAACATCGGAGTAATGTGAACTTTTATTAAATTCACCTATATTACAAATAGTGTATTTTCCTATTTACCAATCGTAACTATAATATTAATCTTTTAATGTACATTTAAAAAGCTGTAATCTTAAAGGTTTTATAATTAAACAAGAAAGGATGCTATCTTCGGCTTGCCGATGTTTGTATACTCTTGCAGAATTCAATCAAAAAATTAAAACCGAAACTTTGGAATTATAATAAGTTTCCAAATCTAAAATTTTATGAAAATATGACATAGTAATACATTTTTTAAAACATTTTTCGATCGTTCCTATGGCAGCTATATGATATAGTCGTCCCATTTTCATAAATTTAAAATCGAAGTTCTAAAATAATGTTAAATGGCCAATTCTCAAATTTGGTTAAAATATTTTGAAAACTGATTATTTTTGTTCAAAAATTTTTCTGATCTATATATGATATAGTCGTCCGATCCGGCCCTTTCTGGCATATGTAAGAGTGAGAGTATATAGAAGACTAACTGCAAAGTTTCATTCAGATAGCTTTAAAATTGAGGGACTAGTTTGTGTAGAAACGGACAGACAGACAGACGGACATGGCTAGATCGATTCAGCTGTTGATCCTGATCAAGAATATATATACTTTTTAGAGTCGGAGATGTCTCCTTCACTGCGTTGCAAAAGTCTGACTGAAATTATAATACCCTGCAAGGGTATACAAAAAATGTTCAACAGAAATGAAATTTATATGCATCTCTGTTGAACAATCTTGACTAAATATAAAATAAGGTATTGTCCATTTCCCATAAAATGTCGATTTTCCGCGACAATCCTTAGCCACCCCGTAAAGGCAGCGCCATTGGACAGCCGCCATTTTTTTTACTCCGTTCAAGGCAAGGCAAACTACCAACCAAATATTGTCTCACCACCATTCTGATTTTTCTTAGCAGAAACTTCTGATCCTAGGCACTAGTCCGTTTCAAAATAAAAACAAGTAAGAAAGCTACAGTCGAGTGAGCTCGACTGATGGATACCCGCTACCCATAGTAAATAGTTAATACATTTTTGAACATAACGGACAAATGCAAACGCAAGTGTAATATAATCACATGCATACAAAAATACATACACATGTATCTATGTGTGTGAAATCTCGTTATTATTGCATTAAAGCGCCTAATAATTATTACCATTTATTAAAATTGCTTCTCGAATTTTTTATAAGATTCGTTTCCGATCAGAATCAAGAATTGGTAAGAATATTTAGTTGGTCAACAAAATGAGGCATGATGCAGCCGCCGTTTGTGGCCCTACAAAATTATTTCCTTAAAAACTTCAACAATTTGTATCTGATAGCAAACAAAATGGACGTACAAATTCGCGACTCTAGCTTTAGAATTACGCTTTTTGATGATTTTCGGGGGCGAAAGTGGGCGCGGTAAAAATTTGAAACAAACTTGATCTGCGTGCAAGCATAACAAACACTGTCGAAAAAAAAATTAGAGCTCTATCTCTTATAGTCTCTAAGATCCAAAGTTTCAAACGGACAGATGGACAGTCACACAGAAAAACGATTAAATTACAAATACTTCAGCTGTACTTATACTGAAGTTTCTTAATTTTATGACAATATTTTAAAAAATAACATGTTGATATATTGCTTTTTTTTGTTTTTGTTTGATTTTATGTTCTCAATTACAATTTTTAATTTCACCCTTTTTCCCATCTTCATATCAGTTCCATGAGCTGTGCTATAATTCATCTCCCAACATCCACACTTAAATAAAAATTATAAGAACCTGCGAGAAGATGAAGAAAGCTCCACGTAACTGTATATAGGTACATACAGGCAGGAAGTTATAGTTCCTTCTGCCCTCAGACGAACACAAAAAGAAGCACATGGGCTCGGAGCAAAAGTATATACAATTGTATGTATGTAGTACATACTTAGAGCAGCGGAGACGTGGATTGCAGAATGTGCTTAGTGCCACGTCGGAAATTTGCTACAACGCAGCAACCAGTTAACGATTTCAGAAGGGTAGAAGACAGATTAGATATATGGATTATGCTTGATTTTTGAAAGTTATACTAACAACTTGCTTTCTTATGTTAAACGAATTTAAGAAGAAAAAGAAGCCAACAATTTTGGAAAACAAATCGTATGTGAAATATATTTCGATCGGTTTATGCTAAACGCTTATATCATTTTTATTAAAGTCTTTAAATTTTTGCAATAGTTGTATTTCAAGATCTGATTTTCTACAAGGTTAAAAGATATGTATGTACATATATGTACATATAGCAACCACATTTTCGCGTACACGAAGGTGTATGGAAAGATAATGGTGCCGAGTGTTCTTTATACACGCAGGCATCTGCGCATATCTACACACAAAGCTCAAGTTGCTTCCATTTTTGTTAGCGCCCCGAATGCCGTAGCTACATTTTTTGTTTAAAAATATTTCTTGGAGTTAGCTTTCTACAATTTCCCGAGAGCATTTTTTTACCCCTTTGCCTTTAGCCCACGACATTTGGTGTATATAATAGAGAGAGGGAGAGAGTATGTGTGTACATGAGCAAAGGATGTTTTTTAATGAAAACACAACCCACACTCAAGAGTCGTCTTGAGTTTTAGCAAAATGCTCCAAAAAGAAACCGGCAGCGATACAACTTTGGCGGTGTGTTTAAGGGTGTGTGGAAATGAAAGCTGAAAGAACGGAAAAGATGAAGGACAGAGACCCCTACACCCGTGTTCCTTTGGTTTTATATTTTATGCTGAAAGGGAGAAAGGCACAAACTTATTTGGGAGGCGAAATGGGGGAGGAATATGAAAGGCACAAAAAAGGCTAAGTAAGTTTTTTGGAAAAATGAAATGAGAACGCAAAGCTTTTCGGGGTATTTAAGATAAAGGAACATTTTATGTATAGACTCGTGTGTATGTATATAAATAATATAATATAATATATATATATTAATATAGTGAAAAATGTGGTGCGTTAGACCAAGAACAAATAAAACAAGATGGACATACAGTCGGGCGTCCCGACAGTAGAATACCCTTTACCATTACGACATTACAGTAGAAGGAGATAAGACAAAAAAACGGAAAGAAATGTACATATAATGCAAATGTCTTCCACTTCAAGAGCAAGGTCGATAGCTCGATTCCTGCCCCAAGGGGTAAACAATTTTTTTTTAAGTTTTAAAAAATTAGAAGGTTTTTAAATACTATAATTATTTTGATTTACAGGAAAAAATTTTTTAAAAATATTGTTAAAATTTTATATATATATAAAAATAAAAAAAACGTCGGAGACGGGACTTGAACCCGTGACAATTTATTTTATTTAACTTTAAATCATTTCGGGTTGACTGCAGCTTAGACAACTGCACCACGAACCAGTTCGAAATAAGTAATCTTAATTTCATAAAATTGTGAACATAACTAAAATGTATAATGAACGTTTTGATTTATTTGGAGCTCTCTGCCTGGGCTGCTCTTGTGTATAAAGTAAAAAGCCAATATCTCCGCTATTTATGGCACGATCGCAATGAAATGTAGGCAATATGTGTATTTCGGTAAAATACATACAGGTTTTAAATATGCTTCACACAACTTTTTAAATCTGAGAGATATATGGTTTTTTTTTCAAATAGCTCCACCAAAAAGGGGAGCAGCCAAAATTTAAAACCAACTTGATCTGCGTGCAGACATAAGAAGTCTAAATCCCAAGTTTGGTGTCTCTGAGATCAAGGCGTTTATACAGACAGACGGACGGACAGACGGACATGGCTATATCGACTCCTTTAGTGGTCCTGATCAATATTTAGGTAACTTTTGGGGGTCTGACACGCCTCCTTCTGCCTGTTACAGAAAATTGCACTCGCACGAAACTATAATACCTGCTTACCTTTGGTACGGGTATAAAAATTAATAAAAGCGAGGTGGGAGTGGTACCTGTAGAATTAGTTATATTGTATTTTTTTTTTAAATTTTCAAATCGATTGATCCAGTAGATTTTGCGATATCGTGTAACCGCTTGGGAAAATTCAATTTTTCAGGAGAGCGCTCTAAAGTTTTTTTTTAACATGCCCATAACTTCATCAATTTTTATATTATATATGATCGATTTTAAACTTTTAATTTAATTTAACTCTTAATTGGCCATTTGTAATAAAAAATAACACAAAGTACCGAAAAATAATTTAAATATTTTAATTTAATTTTAATTTAATTTAATCATCTATTACATTTTCAATGTACCATGTTGCTAATAATAACTTTAGAGAACTTGTATGGTACTTACAATAATAATTTGATTTTACTTTTAAAATCTATAAAATGTATATTAAATTAAAAACAAGTAAGAAAGCTACAGCCGAGGGAGCTCGACTGTGAGATACCCGCTACCCATAGTAATTAGTTAATACATTTTTGAACATAACGGACAATTGCAAATGCTAGTGTAATTAATCACATGCATACAAAAATACATACGCACGTGTGAAATCTCGTTATTAATGCAATAAAACGGCTAATAATTATTACCATTTATTAAAATTGCTTCTCGAATATCTTATACGATTTTTTCCGATCAGAACTAATCAATTAATCAACCGAATGAGGTATGCTGCAGCAGCCGTTTGTGGCCCTACAAAATTATTTCTCTAATAATAACAACAATTTTTCAGGAATCACACATACTATAGTTTTTATGGTACATACCAAAATTCGCAACTCTAGCTTTAAAATTATGCTTTTTGATGATATGCGGGGCGGAAGTGGGCGTAACAAATACTGTCGAAAAAAAATTAGAGCTCTATCTCTTATAGTCTCTGAAATTCAGTGTTCATACGGACAGACGGACAGACACAGACAGATAGACAGTCATGGCTAGATCGACTCGGCTGTTGACGCAGATCAAGAATATATATACTTTATAGCGTCGGAGATGCCTCCTGGCGGCACAAAGTTATAAAACCCTATGGGTAACGGGTAAAATAAATCTATTAAATTTGATAGTATGTCGTATTGCCATATTTCAACAAATTTTACATACTTTTAGGAGCACTTTTTATGTAGCATACTTTACGGCGACTTTAAGTACATGTAAAACTAAACTTCATATTTATTCGTTGTGACGTAAATTTTGAGCAACTGAACGAAATCGAACGAAAAAGCAACAATTAGAAATTTCAATCAAATTATATTCAAATTATCAATTATAAAAATTCTAAAAAGATGTCTTGAAATTGAAATTGCAGAAACTTCAGAAAGTATTGTAAATAAGAATAATAATTGTTAAAGAAGTCACAATTATGTTATTATACATTTAATTTTATTAGCTAATTGATAAATTTCCAGCAAAAATTAATTAATTATATAAAAATAAAACTGGATGAGTAAATTAATAATTATGCCCCCATTATTACTTCGAAATTCAGAGAAACGATATTATAATATTGTTATACCCTTGCAGGGTATTATTATTTCAGTCAGAAGTTGGCGTAGAAAATGACAGACGGACAGACGAACATGGCTAGACTCGGCTGGTGATCCTGATCAAGAATATATGTATATACTTTATAGGATCGGAAATTATAATACCCTGCAAGGGTATAAAAACCATAACTTTGCTGTTTTTCAATATATTATTTTGAGAATTTTGTTTTTAATTGTTTAATGTAACGTATAATCTGCAGGGGTAAACCGTTTTTTTATATTATCTCATTTAATAGTAAGTTTTCTATTTATTTATTTTTTTCTCGTTTCGCAGACCCTTTGTGGATGTCTTCGGCATTATTCTGTATTACATATACGATGACTTTCGTTGCCTTGGAAGCTGTGGGTGCGAAAAGTAAACAATATATATATAATATACCAATCTAAAAATATATATATATTATACCAATCTGATTTATAAGATCCTGGCAATTGAGGAAAACATGGCCACGCTGGGCCTGTACATACTCCTGTGTTTCTTTGGTTACTAGGGATTATTTGGGGAGTATACCTTAAATATTCCCCAATCGGAAATGGGAGTTTCTTCAACTGTTTTGTCGTATAATTATTTGATTTTATTATTTTGTAGACACGTTGCGGTGGGTCCTTATCCTGTGGGATAAGTACCTTTCCAAGTATGTCAGGGAATCAAGGCGAACATTGTTTAAGCTGCTCTTCAGGGCTATTTATAGTTACATTTTCTTTAATATTTTTTTTATATTTTCTGTTTCTTATGCTATAGCGATTCCTGATCTTTCAGTCTTCCTTTCCCTGGTCGGATCCTTTTAGGTCTTATATTTCCAACCCAGCTTAAGATTTCCAAATCGTATACCCTTTCTCATATTCTTCCCCTTGGAAAAAGCAAGTTAAATCCCATTAAAAATACAATAATAAGCAAAAGAATGGGCTGAGGCAGCAGAAAGCGCCAAAAGCGTGTATGCCATGTCTAGAAAAAAGCTACGAGAAATTTGCAAAATAGTGGCTGGGCGGAGCTTCGTTTTCAAATATCCAAGCCAATCCCCGAGACTGGGTCTGAGAGGCAGGGGGCTTTGCCGCCCCCTCTATTCCGCCTTCTATCTCTGAGAGGCAGGGGCTTTGCCACCGCCGCGACCCCTTCACCCTCTACCCGCCTGTGCGCGAGTTTCAATTTTTTACTCGACGCTTACCAAGAGTTTCTTTCAATTTGCATATCTCTTTTTTTATTTTCTTTCATTTACAATTTAAATCACATTTCGCAACTCATATCCTTGATTTCTTTCTTTAAAAAAAGTCATATTCTAAATTCATACTTGGTTTCTTTTCTCTAAAAATTCTGTTATGTTATTTATTTATAATTATATTCCCTTTTTTTCATTGTTATTCTATTCTATTGAAAATATTAGTTTTGTAATATAACTTTTTAACAGAAAAGCTCTCATGGTTTGAAACTATACTCTTTAAAGAAAAGCTCGAAACAAAAAAACAGAAAAATGTTTAAACAATTTTTTCACCACGGCACATTTGGTGAATTATTTTTGGAGCGAAAATAGCCATAGACTGAAATAGCTAAGTAGATGGCAATTTAATTGGCGGTTGATTCGAACTTATAACTCCAATATACAAAATTTGTTTGTTTAATTGACCAACATAAATTTCTGATCACAATTCGAATCAAAAAAACAAGGAAGACGTACAGTCGGGTGCCCCGACAGTAGAATACCCTGTACCATTACAAGGCGCGTGCCAAAATTGAATAAAAGAAAGAGAATAGGACAAATTTATATAAATGTAAGCATTTGGCTTGAGTTCGATTCTGCCGCAAAGAATAAGACAATTTTTTTTAATTTTAAATAAATTAGTATTCTTTTATGATTGGATATTTGTAGTATTAAATACTAAAATTTTTTGATATACAGAAATAAATTACATTATTAATTATTTCTTAAAAGCATAGTATCCAGACAGTAAAACGTTTCGCAGCGGGACAAATGTTTTATCTTTTCAAAAGTGACCGCTGATTTTACTATCTGTTTGGCATTTTTGGCCGGCAAATGATGCGGTCATACATGCTTGTTTACAACATTTTAAAAATGTCAATAAAAAATGAACAAGAAAATAAAAACTACTATTGCCATGGCAGTAATTATTGTCGTAATAGATAAGGAAGATTCTTAACCAAATAAGAAGCGATCCAAGTATTGGTTGAGGTCATACTTGCGAGATCAATTAAAGGGCAATATTCTTCCTATGTACGTATTGTTTACATGTTTTTATATCAATAATACGCTCCCTCTCACCTTCTAATATCATGTCCTATCATAATCTAAAATATACTTCCCTTCTGCCCTCAGAATACGCCTATCTCTGCAATATCTCATCCAACACCATAAAATAAAAGTAATATTTCAAAACATATTAAACATTTTAATATATATTATCAGATCTAAAAATTAGATGAATACAATTAATTAAATTGAATCCTATTAAATAGTATGTAAACAAAGTAAAAACAAACTGAAAAGAATACAGCCGAAGGCCCCAGACGCCATGGCTTCTGTATTAGATTTAAGTTTTGTAAACATTAGTCTACTATGTTATAATATAAATATATCAATAATTTACATTCTTATCATTATTTTTTGTTTGTTTTATAGTTAATAAATATGCAGCAAAGTCCTGTGATCATTTTTGAAAATTTAACGGATTTACGGAACTGAAGAAGGTAGACAGAAGGTAGACAATCGAGGGTCGAGAACAGCCTGTTTTATTAAAATTTTTATTCTTTTTTGGAGCCTGCTCGGAAAATACTAAAGAGTGCCAAACACTTTTCTAGTATATTTATTTTCGTGTCAGGTTACCGGCCTTTAAAACGGCCGCTGACGAACAACCGTTTTCAACTATTTGCATCTCGCTCTCTCTCACTGCATAAAGACGGTTACTGTCTGGATACTATGCTTAAATAATATAAAAACTTTGGACTTTAGAAATCAGCTTAGTGATCCTTCAAGATCCTTCGTGGATTTTACGCATGTAATAAGTAGTCCTAATTTCATAATAATGTGAACATAACTTAAATGTATAATGAACGTTTTAATTTATTTTGAGCCCTCAACTTTTGTTTAAAATATCTTGAAAACTGACATAGTTATAATTTTTTTTCGAAAAATGTTCCGATGGTTCCTATGGCAGCTATATATTCGTCCGATCCAGCCCGTTCCGACATACATATGTAGGAGTGGGAATATACAGAAGACTAACTAGTTCGCGTATAATCGGACGGACGGACATGGCTAGATCGACTCGCCTGTTGATCTTGATCAAGAATAGATGTACTTAATAGGGTCGGAGATGTCCCCTTCACTGCGTTGCAAACTTCTGACTGAAATTATAATACCCTGCAAGGGTATAAAAACATAACTAAGCCGATTTTCAAATTTGAGATTTGGCAACTAATTATTATTCCAGAATTTCGGTTTTAATTTTTTGTTAAAATTCTGCAAGGGTATTGTTGCCGCCATAATTTAAATTTAATTTAATTTCGTTTCTTTTATTTACGTATTGCTAAGAAGTATCGAAAAACTAAGATACCATTAATGGTTTTTGGACGATCTTTAAGAGGGACGCCATTATTCAATTGAAGAAAAAGAGGAAAAGAGAATACAAAAGTTTTTTTTTTAAGCTGCAATGTTTTTCTCATTGCGACAAGTCAAACTTTATATATTTTTATATATATATTTTTTTTTTTCTATAAATCAAAATAAGTACAGTATTTAATACTGTCAGCAAACAAAATTTACTTAATGTTTTTTATTTAAACAAGACGGACATACAGTCGGGCATCCCGACAGTAGAATACCCTGTACCATAACAATTCGCGTGCCAACATTTAATGAAAGGAGATAAGACAAAAAAAAAAACGGGGAAAAATGTACATATAATGTCAATGTCAAGAGCAAGGTCGATAGCTCAGTGGGTAAAACTGCATATATGTTTTGTGTGTAAGCCAATGGTCCGAGTTCGATTCCTGCCGCAAGGGGTAAACCATTTTTTTTTTTAGTTTTCAAAAATTAGAACGTTTTTAAGTACTATAATTATTTTGATTTACAGGAAAAAAAATTTTGATTAAAAAAATACTCTATTATTATGGTATTTTTTTTTTATTTAAATTTTATTATTTTAAATTTTAAATAAAATAAACATTATTAAACGAAACTATAATACCTTTGTACCTTTGGTACATGGTATAAAAATTTAGTTATGTCTGGCGGCGGAAACAGAAACATGCTGTTCTGTAGGGCTTTCATATTCCTTCTCAGTGCTGTAACTATGTAAGGACTTCGAATATCAAAAAATTCTCATAATCACATACAGAACATTAGTTAACGGTTTATAAAAAAAAAATTCAGATTTTTTAAAACCGTCGTGTAAGCCTCCTTCTTTAATTTGTTATTTGTTTTCAAATAACAATTTTGGGACCCCAACAATATATTTACGCTAATATTAATTGTAAATACTACCTCAGTACCCACATTTTTACATATATGTAGTGTAATATTGCATTTAATAAGATGTGGATATATAAACTATGTGAGACATCCTTTTGCAAGACGAAGGACTCTTTTTAAATTAGGGGTGGGTTTTCATTTTCCCTTGCTTTTCTTTGCCTGCTCTATGCCTACCTTTCCATGCCTTGAGATTCTGCTTTTGCTCTTTCTAGCTTATTTTCCTTGTGGCAGCATCATGGCGGCTGCTGCGCCTCTGTTTAACATAATGAGGGTGCTCTTTATGTATGTATTAACTGCCACATACTCAGAAATTTATGTGCAGCGTTACACATATGTACTTATGTGTGTACATGGCCCAGGGTTGAATGCTTAGTTTTCTCTCCTTGAGCATATATATTTCTGGGTGAGTTAAGTACTCCCACTCCCTCTCTCTGTCCCACTCCCTCTGTCTTTCAACTTTCTTGAGCACCGAAATTTCCGCTAATTTCGTAAATAAAATAGTCAATTCCCGCTTTATAATTGAAATATTTTTCCGGTGGCGTCTTGGCGTCACGTCACGTTTAATATATATATATGTTATTTAATATTTATAAATTTGAACGGCCTTCTACTCTCCCTTTAAGACCTGTTATGCCGCCATCCCAATTTTTACAGTTTACCCGAAGGACCTCAAAACATTCAATTTTCGGTGTGTGCTTTTCAGTCGTTGTAGTAAGAAAACTGAAAACCAACCCCTAACCCAACCCTAGTGGAAAACCCCGCCCAGCCTTATCCTATTTCTTCCGCCTTTCACCGTATTGCCAGTCGTGATGTTTTATAAAACGGCGTCGTGCGCGACATGCTGCCAGGCCACGCCCCTTCTAACAGGGAACGAGAATTTTCGTTGGCGTCCTAGAGAAAAATATATCTATTTCGCTGTTATTGTTTAACATACATATATACATACATGCGCAAAATCCACGAAGGATCTTGAAGAAGTTACGTTTTATTGCTGGCTTTGATAAAGTTGAAGCTTCAGACAAAACTCTTTTGATGGAAATCAACATCAACAGCATGGTCAGTAAAACATTTATTTTCCAACAAAAATTCTGAAAACGTATGAAAAAGCATGAGCCAGTTAGCAATCTAATTGATAATGATAATCATTTTACTGCATAATTAGCATCTTAATTTATAACTTGATCTTTGGGCATCAACACGCATGTTCAGTAAAATCGGATAAAAACAAGAAGAAGAAGTTTATATACCCTTGCGGAATTTAAACAAAAAATTGAAACCCAACTTTTGGAATAATAATTAGTTTCCAAATCTCAAATTTGATGAAAATGGTTTGAAACACGGCTAAGTTATGTTTTTTTTTATTTTTCTGAATATTCCTATGGCAGCTATAGGATATAGTGGACCGATTTTCATGAAATTAAAACCGAAATTCTGAAATAATATAAAATGGCAAAATATCAAGTTTGGTTAAAATTTCTTGAAAACTGACAAAGTTATATTTTTTTTTCGAAAAATCTTCCGATCGTTCTAATGGCAGCTATATGATATAGTCTTCCGATCCGGCCCGTTCCGACTTATGTAGGAGTGAGAGTATATAGAAGACTAACGGCAAAGTTTCATTTAGATAGCTTCAAAACTGAGGGACTAGTTCGCGTATAATCGGACAGACGGACATGGCTAGATCGACTCGGCTGTTGATCCTGATCAAGAATATATATACTTTATAGGGTCGGAGATGTCTTCTTCACTGCGTTACAAACTTCTGACTGAAATTAAAATACCCTGCCAGGGTATAAAAAAATATACATATATATAAATAAGAAGTGTTTTTGGTTTAAAAGCTAGAAGCTGCAGTTTAAACATATTTTGGTAAGATGGCCAACTTAACTAACATCATATGTGTAATGAATTTGTTTTCGATTACGAAAAATTTCCGTAATCAATACAAAATATATTCTTGCTAACAGTTTAATTGTAAATAAATATACATATGTAATTAGCATTGGTAAAGGCAAATAAATTAAATAAAGATTACTTTCATGTGTTCCAAAGAGATATAGTATTATAAAGTACTGTTTTTTTTTTGTTTTTAAAATTTGGAACATTTAAAATTTTGAAACTATATTGTTGTGAAAAAAACGCTCCTACATTACTCGAAATAGATTTTTTATATCATTTGAGTTCAAATATTTTAAAAACATAGAAACCATTTTGAAAATCATCGAAAACTATCGGATATTGTAGATTCCGGCTCTGAAATATTATCGACCTGCCCTATTCTATGATACTTGTAGACCAGGCGATGCATCGTAAGAATGTGGTATATGTATATACAAAACATCAAAAATTAATGTTTTCTAAAATTATTTAAAACCATTAAGCGTAAATTATGCGGTGGTAAGCCTGCTACATCCAAGGAGCTTAAAAATTCAAAGGATAGTTGGTGGCTTCATCTTAATTTGGGACGCAGTCAATAGTCAATTGGAATGAATGTATTGTTTCAATGATATTATTCTGAATTATGTAGTTCTGGTCATGCTTATTCTCAGCCACTAAAATTACTCAAACCAGTAACAATTAATTCTTTTTGTAGTTAGAAATAATATTTGAAAATACATCATTCAAATCAGCACTTGATAATTCTCGTGTTTTGCGTCGCTAATTCTCTATTTGTTTACCTCTGTTCGCTCGACGATTTTGTATTGAGGAGCATCAAGTCGAGCCATACTAACATGGTGCTGTTCACCTGCAATTTCTTGTTTTTCATAATTCCTTTATTATGCCTTTTTTCGTATCCTTCTTACATTAATTAAACTTAAATTTACCTAAAGATCTATTGAACAAATATATAATAGTCATGTTTGTGTGTCCAACGGGTTTGCTCGTGTAAAATAACAGACTTGAAGCCAATTTTTATAAATATTATATTGTACATAATAAATAATCGATGGTTGACAGTCGAAAAATCATTTTTTAAGCCAAAATTTTAAAAAAACTTTATCTCCTAACAACAGAAGAAGCTAACTTCGATCAAAAAATTAAAAACAAAATTCTGATATAATAAGAAGTGGTCAAATTCCAAAATTATTAACTTATGTTGAACAAGAAGGGAAGCTAACTTCTGCTCACCAAAGTTTGTATACCCTTGCAGAATTTTAACAAAAAATGAAAACGGAAATTCTGGAATTAATAAATTAGTTGCCAAATCTCAAATATGATTTTTTTTATTTCCCTGATTGTTCCGATTTTCATAAAATTAAAACCGAAATTCAGGAAGAATAAAAACAGCTAAATCTAATAGTAACTGTAATAGTAACTGCAAAGTTTAATTTAGATAGCTTCAAAACTGAGGGCCTAGTTTGCGTGTAATCGGTTAGACGGACATGGCTAGATCGACTCGGCTGTTGATCCTGATCAAGATTATATATACTTTATAGGATCGGAAATGTCTCCTTCACTGCGTTGCAAACTATTGACTAAAATGATAATACCCTGCAAGGGTATAAATATTCCCGAAATTGATTATTGTGGACAAAGCAGTCATTTCTGTAGTTGTCTTATTTACTTATTTCGGATACCTTATTTATTGAACAACGGTAGCAGTGCACTGTTTAACACATTTGCATACGATATACATATCTGAAGATGTAATAAGAACTCTTGCGTGGGCTTATCCCTCTAGCAACGATGTGAGCGGTCACAACATATCCTGAAAGATATGGAAAATCACCGCTCGCACCCAAAGCGTTGGTCTACTTAGAGTTAAGATTAGAAATGCGAAGTTCAGGTTAGCTATCTAACTCCTTTATTGCGGTGCACTGCGTTCTGACTAAAATTAAAATACTCTGCCTGTGTATAAAAATGAATATAATTGGCAATCGGGTAGATTATGATACGACCTACATAACACTGTCTGACGACTAATCACGACTCTAAGCGGTCTCATACTAAGAACACGCCGGAAAAGAAATGGAAGCTGTTTGGGCACAGGACTCTTTACTTGTCCTAAGAGCGGACTCTGTGTGCTCTTCCTTGTTAGTCCCCAGAACTGACCAGATGCAGGCGTTAGGGCGCATGCACCTCACCGATGGTCAACCGGAGACCTCTTGCTGATTCTTCACTCTGCATTAGTTTTCTCTTCCCCCTTTCCCAGTGGACAAGCTCATCTCTCCCGCACCAAGTGTCCTTGAACCTATGCAAAAATATATTAGTACGAACCTTAAATTTAGTCAAATCGAGTTTTACTTATCTTTTCATCATATTAAACAAAATATAATATAAATAACATGTTTTTCTACTTGGAGTTAATTATAAATTTTGTATTTTAAAAGCGGAACATTTGTGCTAGAATTTCTATAAAGGATTAACTTGTCTTATGCGAACAAGATTCCGTGAGAACGTAAGTCGGGAGATCCTCTTCGCAAGGGTGGTTTCGTGTCTGGGTCCGAAGGCACCTCTACCCTTCTACTGTCCAGCGGTCAGTACTTTGACTTTTTCTGTGTTTAATTTCCCTTTTTGGTGCCCAAGACACAATTCAAATTTGGTGAGAAAAACTTCTGGATAGACGGGTTCTAAGAAAGGAAAGGTAGTTATCTTGCCAGAAATGCGTCCAAAAACTGGTCTGTTTTCAATGGTATTTTATAAATAATCAAGACAGCTGTAATGGAATCTAGAAGGGAATTATGGAGGCAGGACACCCTTAAGAGTCTGTGTAAAAGTTGGCATGGTAAACGCGAGAACTTTCGCTGAAGCCGACAGGTGGGGGGGAAGATCTGAAAGCGAGCACATGTAGGGAGACATATGACCAAGCCAATGAAAACCAAGTGTAGTAACGTAGTGTATGCGTTTTCTTTTTGTTGACTTGCCATTGGGCGAACGGTGAAATAAAAAATTACATAACAGGAGAGATATAGATTATAGATTGATATGTGAAAATTATAAACTTTTGATGACATTTACAAAATTTAAGCCATTACATTAAAAACATAAAACAAAATATGTGCTAAAATACCAGATATAAAAAAAATAGAAACGCAATACATTTTTGTAAAAATATGACAATAAATAATAAATAGAAAAATCGATTAATGTATTTAGATCTTATATTTAAACCAGAGACCTCTTTTTATACCCATGCAGGGTATTATAATTTTAGTCATATGTGTGCAACGCAGTGAAGGTGACATCCCCGACCCTATAAAGTAATATACTTATATATATTCTTGATCAACGCAAACTAGTCCCTCAGTTTTAAAGCTATCAGAATGAAACTTTGTACATATGTCGGAACGTGCCGGATCGGACGACTATATCATATAGCTGCCATAGGAATCGGAAAATTTTTAGACAAAAAAAAATTAAGTTAGTCAGTTTTCAATATATTTTCATTAAAGTTGAGATTTAGCCGTTTTATATTATTTCGGAATTTCGTGAAAATCGGGAACTATATCCTATAGCTTCTATAGGAACAATCAGGAAAAAAAACATAAAAAACGATTTTCAAACTATTTTCATAAAATTTGAGATTTGGCAACCGGCTTGCTCTGACATTTGTACGAGTGAGAGTATGTATATAGAATACTAACTGCAAAGTTTCATTCAGATAGCTTTAATCATAACTTTTGAGCAAAATAAGATAATCGAATAATTCAAACGGCATTTGACAGTGTGTCACGCCCACCCATTCGCCCATTTTTAGTTTTCTCTTCCCCCTTTCCCAGTGGACAAGCTCATCTCTCCCGCACCAAGTGTCCTTGAACCTATGCAAAAATATATTAGTACGAACCTTAAATTTAGTCAAATCGAGTTTTACTTATCTTTTCATCATATTAAACAAAATATAATATAAATAACATGAAAAAATCTAATTTTCTCATCGAAAACGATTTAAAAAAAAAAAAATTTAATTTTTTAGCTTTATTTTTATTTGAGCAAATCAATAAAAATAAAGCTAAATAATTAAATTATTATTTGTTTTTTTTTGTATTTTTTTTATTTTCGATTTATCTTATTTTTTGGCATTATTCGAACATTTTGAGTAGCATTATACCTATATTGAGGACATTTATAATAGCTAAAGCATTTCTGGACTATAAACATTTGATTCCTCATCCGTTCGGGTCTTAAAATCATTCAAAGCTAAATAAATGCATTTCAACGCTGCAAATTCCCTTGCACGCTATGGGTATCTCAGAAGCGTTTTGACCAATTTTTCGTGTTTTTTGACCCTAAGTTGTTTCACTAAAATTGGTGCCAAAGGTGGAGTCGCAGCTGAACGCAGACTTTCTAAACTTTCTATATAGTGTAGTTGAGTGCCCTGTAGTGCCTCAGAAGTTCTAGACTACTTTAGGCAGAAAAAGGTGTCAAAAATGGACACCTGGCAGGTAACGATTTACCTGTACATGCCAAACCCAAACTGCCCTTCTTTTTGTTTAATTTACAGTTTATGAATGTATCTATAATTTAAAACCAAAATAATTCCGATTGGTTGTCTAGTTTTTGAGTAATATTACCTGAAAGTCTACCAATTGCTCCTTTTTTTGTGTGTTGCAAAAACGGAAATATTTTTCAACTTTGAATTCTCCATGGCTTGTCTTATATCCCAGGCAAAGGCACTTTCCTCGTATACAACTCATATGTGCTTAAGTTAAATTAAGTTGTGGAGCATTTAGTTAATCATCTTCTGGACAGGCGCCGCAGGAATGACGCGACTTTTTCACTATCCCCCATCGCAAAACCCCCTCGCTATCGTGTCCCGACTCTTAAAGTCCAACTCCAAGACTTCGCTCTAAAAACGTGGAGGCGCAACGCGAAATCTTGTCGACCAATCAAAATTTCGCTCCCCGCCTTCTTCTTTGTCGCTTCGCTGGAGGAAGTCTCGAATGATTTTCCTTTTGGCTTAGGTAATACCGGCGCCGCGTCATTTCTTTGAATGTGTGTGTGTACATAAGGGAGAGTCCTGTGTGCGTGTCTGCTTAAATGTATGCAGAAATCGCAGTATGTACCAGAAAACAATTATAAGGAAAATCTCGCGACTTGTGGTTATGTACGCAGGCGGGCCAACTTTCTTGCTAGAAACCATTTTTAAGACATGTCGAAATAAAACTAAAAACAGCGCGCGGCGAATAGTATGTATATATAATAATAGCTTTTACAGCACAACTGTACCTTTCAAAACCCCAATAAAGAAGAAGAAAATTTGGGAAACGACAAAGTTTCCCTAATAACTAAAACCCTCTGGCGTATGCTTGGGGATTTATTTGTTGGCGAAAAAATATTTTTAAGTTTCAAGCTGCTGGTTTTTCAAGTCGAAATTTTAATTAATTTAATTTAGCTTAGAGATTTGCTAAAATAAGAACTTCTTAGCAAGCAAGGGGCATTCCATTTAAAGAAGTTAAGTTAAGCATTTTTCGAAGTATAAAGTATTTTAAGTGATTTCGAAAAAGAAACGAAAGCGATAAGAAAACCCAGCCTTTTGAACTATTTACAATTTTTTTAAATTTCTCGAATATTGTCTACAAAAAATGCAATCACCTGTGTAATATTTTACATTTAATCGCGTTTATCAAAGACAATTTTTTTATAATTTATGTATATTTTCTAGTTAACTTCGGCTCACTGAAGCTTGTATACCCTTGCAGAATTAAATCATATAATTACAACCGAAATTCTGGAATAATAATAAATTGTCAAATCTTTCTAGATATTTGAACATAAAAGTGCAACAAATGCAATCGAATATATATTCTTTATAGGGTCGGAAATTTCTCCATCACTTCGATGCAAACTTCTGACTGAAATTATAATACCCTGCAAAAGTATAAAAAAGCGCAATAAAACGGATTTAACACCCTTACGCCGAGAGTTTGTAAGTGATTTGCTCCGCCATCTACCATGCAACCTTAGAAACTAAAACGTCCCGGAACTTTGCCTGGACAACAGAGGGCGCCTACAAATAGTTGTGTTTTGAAGTGGCCAACAGATGGCGCTGAAATACTGTCTTGCTTTACTTTACCTTTAAAAATAAATTTCCCATTTATAGGGAAATTACCTCTCATTCGAGAATTTAGAACACAAATCTAATTAGAAAATAAATAATGTCATATTTGGAGAATTGTAGAGAAAAAATAAATTTTATTAATTTAAATACATTTAAGAACATTTATATATAATTACAGACTTTTTATTTTTGCATATTAATATATATTAAATTAAATTAACAATGAATAATTTGAGAAATTCCCGATATCTTTTAAATATTATTATTAAACAGTTTTCCACTACACCGTTCTTTTCAAGGAAAAGCTGGTAGGCGTCAGGTGGTGGGTAGACGTTAGGGGGTAATGAACTGGACCAATCAGCAAATAAAGTACTACTTCTCCTTTTCTTCCCCGCGTTTTAGAACAATACTCTCTTTTTTCTCTCTTTCGTTAAAACGCTTAAACGGGGTGGGGTCGGAAGTTGGGGGTAATGAACTGGACCAATCAGCAAATAATGTACTAGACTTCTCCTTTTCTTCCCCGCTTTTTTAGAACAAAACTCTCTTTTTTCTCTGTTTCGGTAAAACGCTTAAATTAATATATATGTAGATATAGGTACATATACATATACATATATTCGGAGGCAATCGTACATAAAACTGTGCAAATTAAAATCCGAGCAAGACAACGACATCAAATTGTTCGATTCAAGTTAAGGTTTGACCACTTTTTCCCCGTCGTAGTATTATTATTACTGAATGTTATCATCTCGTTTATATTGCCAAGAATTTTGTATATTTTTTTATTATACCCTTGCAGGGTATTATCATTTCAGTCAAAAGTTTGCAACCCAGTGAAGGAATCATCTCCGACCCTACAAAGAGATCAGGATCAACAGCCATGTCCGTCTGTCGTCTGCGGACGCGTCTGCCCGTTTCTACGCAAACAAGTCCCTAAGTTTTAAAGCTATCGGAACGGGCTCGATCGGACGACTATATAATGTAGCTGCCATAGGAACAATCGGAAAATTTTTAGAAAAAAATGTTAAGTTTGTCAGTTTTCAACATATTTTCATATTTTTGTTGTAATTTCGTGAAAATCGGTCGACTATATCCTATAGCTTCCATAGGAACCATCAGGAAAATAAAAAAAAAAACATTTTCATCAAATTTGAGATTTGGCAAGTTAGCTTCCTTTCCTGTTTGATAGTAAAACATTTTTCAAGTCATTCCGAGCCAAACTAACGGACATATGACTTTTTAAATAGATTTTACAGGTTTTTAAAGTCATTATTATTGCAAACAAGGTTGACATACTGTCGGGTGTCCCGAATACCCTGTACCATTACAAGGTACGTGCCAAAATTATATTAAAGAAAGAAAATAAGAAGACTAAAAAACGGAGGCAAATTTACATATAATGCAAATGTTTTCCAATTCAAAAGCAAAGTCGATAGCTCAGAGGTACATAATATGGACTTTTGTAAGCAATTCGCCTGGGCTCGATTCTTACGCAAGGCATAAGAAAATGTTTTTAATTTTTAAAAATTAAGTATAGTTCTTTGCTTGCATTTTTTTATTTCTTAGTATTAAATACTGTAATTATTTTGATTTACAGGGAAAAATTTAAAAAACCATTTCGGGTAGACTGCGGCTTAGCCAGCCGCACCATTTATGGCACGATCGCAATGCTGTCCAAATTGAATATGGTATACAAAACTTTATAAATGTAGGAGATAGGTTTTATTTAAATAGCTCCTCCAACTAGGGGAGTAAAAAAAATTGAAAACAAACTTGATCTGCGTGCATATATATGAAGTCTAAATCCCAAGTTTGGTGTCTCATAGTCCCTGAGATCTAGGCAGACAGACAGATAGACAAACAGACGGACGGACAGACGGGCATGGCTTAGTGGTCCTGACAAATATTTAGGTACATTTTGAGGGTCTACCAGGGTCTACCATGCCTCCTTCTGCCTTTTATACAAAATCATACTCGCACAAAATTATAATACCTGTGTACTTTTGGTACAGGGTATAAAAACACGGTTTTAAATCTAAGCGTGCCCAACAACTCAAAAAAAAACCTTTATAGAAATCCATTCGGTTTAATGCTGCCATCGGCATACTTTTTAGTTTATAAAATAAATTTTGCAAAGCATAAGGAAAAATTTAAAAAAAAAGTACCTTTTTACGATCAAAACAAGCCCTTAAACATTAGGGAGATTTATAATTTTGTGAAGCAATGTAAGAGATAGTCCAACGATTTAAACAACCATAAATTCCATAGTTCCTAAATATTTACAAATCTGTAAACAATAAAATGCATGCAAGCGTTGTTTTTAATGTTATTTTTCTATATTTCTATAAAAATATAAAGTACATAATAACCAAATTTATCGACTCAAAAAAGTAAGGCTGTCAACGTTTAAAAAATGGTTTAAATAAGATGGAAAGAAAAGCAACCACCATTCCGAGACTTTTTGTGGTGGGAAATTGTAGTGACTCCTTGGACCTAATGAATGCTCTACCTACCTCACCCACCATTATTTATTATTTCGCTTCCACCCCCGACTCGGGCATCTATTAAAAAAAAGAAACAAAAAACCCAAGCAACTCGTCGGAGCCCAGTTCGCCGCCACTCTGCTAAAAGAAAATTGGTTGTACAGTCCTTTGCCTTCTTTTCCACTTGCCTCGCCGTTCATCATCAATATTTGAATTTAAAATTTCTTGTTTCGCGCAACACGCGCGCCATATTTATTTCTTTTTCTTTTGATTTTTCTCGCCTTTGCGTCCCATTTTCTGTTCGGTCCAGTTAGGCAATCTGTAAGAAAAACCCACCACTGCCATCAGTGGACTTTTCTCCACTTCTTCTTTCAGCCACCATCTCTACCCACCCCCACTCCATTCTCCACCCCGACATCCCTTCGGCTTGGTCCACAATGCCCGTTTTTGTTTTATTACGCGAGCATTTTCTTTCATTAATAGCCGCGAGGCATTAAATTTTTAAATCATCAACTGGCGGGAGAAAAGAGAGAAAAAGCTGGCAAGGAAAGAAGGAAAAAGTATGGCATGAGAAGGTGCAGGGGAAGCAATAGCAATGGCGATTGAATGGCATTGGGTATGGGTATGGGTATGGGCGTGGGAGAACCAAAGAAATCCCTTGCTAATGATGTCTTTGGTACAGTCGTGTTTAATTATATACACCGTTGGGCATTTGGCACAGGCTTTGGCATTGTGTGCAGCGCAAAATGTTAACTCCAGCAGAAGCCTTCCTCTCTACACATTTAGGTCAACTCATAAAGGAACATGTTTACGGTTTAAACTCGAAAATATTCTTTACAAAAATATGAATGTTTCGATGGAATTCTTCCATCAATGTTTTTTGTAAAAATTATTTCTACCCCTTATTAATTTGTGAAAAAAAACTAACAGAAACAAACAACAATTGAAAAATTAAAACAGAAAATTAAAAATCTGCAGACATATTTTTAAGTTATGTTAAATTATTTGGAGATTATTCTTGTTCAGTAACATATGGAAAATATCCAATCAAGCATTAACATCAAACTTTTTTCAATATAATTTGAAATTTACGGCAAAAATAATACATTTTATAGAGATTAAATACCGCTCAATGCTTCGTCCTGAACTTGGACCATTTTACGTACCTCGAAAAAATTAAGGATCATCATATGCAAATTAGATGAGATCTTTAACACAAACGGGAAATGTATCAACCCCCTAGGACCTGGAACCGGACCGCTTTACAAAGCGAACTCCTTAGCCCTTGGCAGCTGTGCGTGCGTCTGGACCAGGGTCCTAATGCCAGTCCGTCACCGGACACTTCAGCGACTCTGACCAAGAAGGGGTTCGCAACGCATTGCATCACCACGGAAAACTGGTTTTCTCACGCTAGGCAAAGGGCAGCAGTCCGGTAAATCCGGTCTAGGACACAGACACTTGTGGAGAACGAAACCCGTACGTTAGGGTTGGGTTTAGGACATGTAGGGGTTGGGTCAGTTCTGTTAAAATTTGCATATATGTGTGTCCATCGACCTCCCGGAACAGGGAGCGATAATATAAACTGGTCAAACTGGTTTCACTGTTTGTACTCTTTCGTGATTTATGATAAAATATTCGTCTGCTGTGTGCTCTCCTGCTTTTAGCATCTGAGCGCAACTCACCACACATCCTTCGCTCTCACATGTGGCACATATGCTCCGAGGACCGTGCTTTTCCATTCAAGTTCCCCTTTGACAAACCTTCATTACGGATTTGGCTTCGAGCCCTAACAGTTGTACTATTTGTTTTTGCATTTCTTGTTAAAAGAGAATTTAAAATACCAGTGAGACCCAAGTAACCTTGATATAGTAACAGTGAAATCCACAGACCCATGCAGACTACAGAATCTACCTCGACAATTGAAGGATTTTAGTTCAACGACAAGTGGATGATCCACTTACTCCAAAATCAGAAAAGATATATGTATTTACTTCGGAAGTAAAGTTACCCCAAACATATTCTTGATGAGCTTAAAATGCACATTATCCAAGGATTAAACATAAGTTTTTATTTCTATTACTATAAATATGAAAATAATATTTTGACAGAAAGCAATGCAGCGACGGAAGCATCTCGTTATATACATATGTATAACCTGAGCTAAAACAATGATAAATATTTCTTTTTTATAAATAAAAATAACTATATTATTTTGGTTTTATAAGTTGCCTTTAAAAAATCTAATACGAACAACGTAACAAATGTTTTAAAATCAAGTAAGCAATGCGACACACAAAAATCGAAAAAACAATGTTTGTGAACCTTAAAATATAACAACTTTAGTATAAATTAAAAATTAGACTTCAATAATATGTATATATAAATATGTATCATTTAAAGAACAGAGGTTCAAATTATAATAAGCGACTTTGCATCCAGGGAGAAGTATATTAAACTGTTTCTCTTGAACTATTAAAACGTTAAGGCCCATTTTGTTTTGAATATTTATTTTAAGTAAAAAAATACAAAAAATCTTAACAAATTTAACTATTTAACCCCTATTTACTCTACACCATTTTGTATTTGGTTCATCGAAATAAGTAGGAGTGTCCCATTTGTCGATTGTCTAAATTTTTTCATTTTTTTTTTTTCGTTTTTGTAGTAAAACTCCGGCAAAAAGAGGGTGGATTTGTTGAGAATTGTGGATGGTCTCTCGAACCACTCGCTCGTTCGGCCAACCGGCCAACCATTTTGTTTTCTGGATTCTTGACACTTCCCAAAAGGTACACTCACCCCCATTAAACGCTGAACGTTAAAATATGTGGAAATACAAGAGTTTTTTACAGCTTTTAGGTCCACAAAACCATTTTATTAATTTTGTAACTAAGAACTTTTATAAAGAGCTATCAATAAATAAGCTTTACTTTTCACCAGTACTGTGACATTCTTAATGGATGGAAAGTTTTCGCTTCATATTTCTCATTAACGAACAAAAATATTTCCAGATCCGATCCTTATATGTATATACTAATACACTAGTATTGCAGAGGTACAGAAGCAGCAGAAGTGAAGAAACATATTACTTTTAGGTACAAAAAATTAAGACAAATTAAAATTAAATAATTTAAAACATTGTATTTGTCAATTTTAATGCCACCCAGAAGCTAATTTTTTATCGAGTCGAATAAAAATAAACCTTTTAAAGTATTTAAACGTTTTTAATGTTTGTCGTTTCATTATCATATTTATAATTGAAGAATTTACAGTTCTCTCTTAACATTTCAATTACAAAAAGGATTACGAGTGAAATATATATATATTATCGTTTTACATAAATATATTTATTTGCTTATGTTTGCATTTTGAACACAGAGAGCAGCAAATATAAATATAACGAAAGAAAGTTTCGATGTATTTTTGTACATATTATGAAGCGATCTCGGGGTTTCATTCTTTTGAATATACATATACTTGAGAGCTGCCTTGATTTCTATTTCACTTTGATTCTATAATCCAAACAAATATTTTGTTTTCAAGTTACAAAATACACATTTATTTTCGAACATATGTGTACTGTAAAACACTTACATAGGAAGTGGGTAGACTAGTTTTTTGGATCGATCTATAAAGAGCACAGAATTTTGCGATTTAGCATTTGCTGGGTTCGATTACATAGGCTGAGTAGTGGAGGAAGGAGAAATAGAAAACATGCCGTTTTATCTACATGACATGGGCAGCTGCTCTATTAACTTTATTTACTAACAAAAAATGCTGGATTTGGTGATAAATTTGGAGGCATAGTTAGCATATTGCTTTGCTGCTGATGTATCTGCTGCTGTTGTTGCTGCTGCTGCTGTTGACTCCTTGTATTGGTGGCATAAAGCTGCTGCTGGAAGCTATGATATTGCTGAGCGTACTTTAGATCATTTGAAGAGGGTCCCACGAAGTTAACATTGGAAACTACTCCACCGTTAGACGGTACATTTATGTTATTATTATTGGATCCTGGACCTGGACCTGGCCCCGGCCCTGGTCCTGGTCCCGGTCCCAGCCCTTGTCCCTGTAGCTGATGCAACTGTCCCATTCCTCCGCCTCCAATCGCCTGATTCTGGCACATTACCCCTGGCACCATAGACTTTAAAAGCTGAGATTTTGAATGCTGCTGCTGCTGGGACTGTTGCTGCGGCTGTTGTTGCGAGGCTGTCAACAAAGCAGCTGTTGGCCCATTGGCACTGTTAAAAAATGCCGTGGGATCTCCTGTACTACTGCAATCGAGATCCGATCCGTGCCCTGTAAACGGTAACTGTCTGTTAACAGCAGGCTGCTGTAGTCGTGGACCCATAACATGGGGACGCAGCATGTTGCTGTTATGGGGACGCATGCCCCGTATAATGGATGGCTGATGACCAATAATCATGCCAGGATCAAGTCCTCCACCTCCGCCTTCCTCCTCGATAATAGCTAGCTGTTGATTGCAGTTTTGAAAATAGTTGTTTCCAGGATTGTTGGCCATCTTCTGCTGCTGTTCGTTGGGTGAAGCCATGAGCATAGAACCGGTCCCAGGAGGACCCACCATCATCCCTGGCATGCCTGGCATAATTCCCGGACCACCATCAATCGAAGGCCCATTGCCAGCAGCTCCTCCTCCAGCCATTTGTGGATTGGCAAATCTCTGAAGAAACTCCAGGCTAGGCGGCATTCGTACATTGCCAGCTCCTCCTCCAGTTCCTACTCCTCCTCCACCATTATTGTTATTACTGTTATTATTATTAACATTTTGTGGTCTCACTGGCATATACTGTATGGTATTCGGTGTGCTGGCCTTAACCTGGATATTGGGATTAAAGTTTGAACCAAAATTCAGGGGCATCCTTCCCATTAATCGAGCACCGGGGGGGACGGCACCTTGGCTTTGAAAATTAGCTGGAGAGGGTCCGGGACCAGGTACAGGCAGCGGGCCAGAACTAAGGCCATTGGGTGAATTTGGATTAAAGTTGGGACCAGGGCCACACATTTTAGTATTCATCAGGCGCTGCTGCTGACCCATCGAATTCATCATTGCCGGATTCATGGAATGACAACTATTGGTCTGATTAAGTGAGTCCAAAGTAGATGTAGCATCCAAGCCTGTTAGCAATGCATGCTCCATGTTCATATCCGGGATGTTCATATTCATTCCAGCGGGAGGAGCACCGCCACCGGGACTGCCTCCCATGCTGCTCACACAACTCGTTAGCTGTTGGGACATCTGGGCCAGCGATGAGATGGGATCAAAGTTCTGGCTCATCATTTTGTTCTGCGGTGATGGGCGATGGGTGCCGCCACTATTGGGATTTAGGGGTATGTTGTCCGAACGGCGAGCGAACTGTACAGATCCTCCAGAAATCTGACGCTGAAACCAAGTAATTGAAGCCAATTAAAGACAATTACTCAATCGTCTAATTTCCGAAATAAGGCAGGTAAAAGCTCTTTTGCTTACCTCCAATTGTATATTCGGCGTGTTTACTTTGTAGGCAGCATTTAATGCTGAGTTGACATTGCTTTGCAAGTGCGGATGGGGGTGAGGATGCGGAGGATGGGAATTGAAGATCACGCCAGGACTAGATGAGGAAGCAAACCGGGCCTCTATATTTGCTTCAATTAGGCTGTTACCCGAAGGTGACCTTGGTAGACCGCCTTGGCTTGGGCTAGGTCGTCGACTTTTTATAGAATCACCTTTATAGAATTAGGAAATTTGAATTAGAACATAAACAAGAAAAAAAACTAACTTCGGCTCACCAAAGCTTGTATATTTAAACAACAAATTAAAACCGAAAATCTGGAATGATAATTAGTTGCCAAGTCTATGGTTTTTTTTTTTTTCCTGATTGTTCATAGGATATAGTCGATCGATTTTTATGAAATTTAAACCGAAATTCAGGAATAATAACAAACTGCTAAATCTCAAATTTGATGAAAATATGTGGAAAACCGATTGTTCTTATGGCAGATATATGATATAGTCGTGCGATTTGGCCCGTTCCGACATATGTAGGAGTGAGAGTATATAGAAGACTAACTGCAAAGTTTCATTTAGATAGCATTAAAACTGAGGGACTAGTTTGCGTAGAAACGGACAGACGGGCATGGCTAGATCGACTCGGTTGTTGATACTGATCAAGAATATATATACTTTATGTCTCCTTCTTCTGAAGAAAATTATTACCCTGCAAGGGTATAAAAATAAAATCGATAACGTATATATAGGAAATTACCAGCGGTCGATGGCTGCCCAAATGAATCCAATTCCTTAGGGGACAAATGAGACAGTGGTGTGCTCGGATTGCTATTTAAATGATTTCGGTTTCGATTTGCCGGGTTCTGATTCGGGGGCGATTCTTGGGCGTCTGTTTGAAAGCAGTTCTTGGATGTTGCAAGTACTCCCCCTACAACACCAGCTTGCTGCGATCCAGAGGATGTCACAACTGCCTGTCCATTCGGTCCTGAACCCCCCGTTGTCCCTTCCATATTTGGCGAGTTCGTTGGCAAGCCCATAACAATTGACCCACCACTTCCCGTTGTCGTTGTGCGCGGCGAGGGCAGTGATAGGTTATTGGGACTCGAGGGATTTGGCGATTGTTGTGTAGCTATCGGCACGGAGGCCGATCTTTGTGTAGAATGATATGGCGGCGGTGGACCCTGCAACGAGCGTTGACCGACAAGATTTGAAGGTTGCTGCTGTCCTCCTCCAGACACTGGTCTAACTTTCCCACTTTTTAAACGATCTTCAAAAAACTGATTTTGTATCTTAGACCATTCCATATGGGGCATTCCTCCTCCGCCGCCTGGTTGATGAGGATGCGGTTGCGGTAGATTTGGTTCCTGGTTCGAAAGTATTTCCTTTGATATATCATTGTCAAACGGGGCCATTAGCTCAGTTGAGTTCACTATTCCTCCCACTCCTTCCACGCCTGATCCTGGTCCTCCACATGGCAGGTTGCTTTTTTGCCCGCAGCCTATCACAGATCCTATATCGGATATAACATCACCAGGCAGTAGGACGTCTTCCGTTGCCATTGTGTTGTGCTCTGGCTTTATTTGTCGCATTTGAGAATTTATGTTGGAGCCACCCCCGCCTCCTCCACCTGGCATGCCCATCATTAATTCGTTGGAAATCTTCGGCCCACCGCCCATTGCATTCTCATTCTCGGGGAATAGAAATTGATTCATTTTCTTTATCTTGGCCAACTGCTCCTCTCTGTGCTGACGCTGTTGTGGCGTAAGGTTCTCATCCGGAACTTTGACGCCTTGCAGCGATACAATGCTACTTTCGTGGCTCGGATCGGTGATGCTTCCTACCTTTGATGAGGAGCTCTGTCCCAAATCCACCCCTGCAGCTTCCAATATCTTGATGGCCTGTGATTCGCTGGTAACATCGACATTATTGTTGCGTGCATTTGGTGCGGAACAACCACTATCCCAGCACATTAAATCGTTTTCATTTGATACCAAGGGGTCGGGCGGATCGATAAAGGCGTTGCGCTTAGTATCACCGGGATTATATGGATTTTTTAAGAGATTGCCAGCGGGTTTTTGAGTATGCTTGAGGGGAGCAGCTGCTGGTCCCCCTGGTCCCATGCCTATCCATGGCATACCCAAAGACGTGTGTCTCTGCTGCAACTTGTTAATTTTCAAAGGATTCTTCATAAAGAAATCCTCAAGAAAGTTTTTGGTCGCCGGCTGAGTGCAATGATAGGCGATAATTGTTTGAAATTGCCCGCTTAAAACCGATTCGGCACCTTTGTTGGCCAATTGTGTGGAAAATACAAAGATGTGATTCTGTTGCTGCATGTAATCCAAGCAGTTGTTGCTACCGGCACTCGAAGTGTTGGCAACGATGTTGCCAGGTGCTCCTCCTGGTACAGTGCCAGCTCCTGATCCTGTCCCCATTCCTACACCAGCTTCTACAGCATGTATGCTGGGAATCGGCGTATTATTCAAAGATTCATTGTTCAGATCGGGATTCATTTGATTATTGCAAATGGCATTTTCCATGACCATTTCATCTTTGTTATTTATGACCAAGGACGAAGATATCTTTTCAGTGTTGGTGGTAGTATTCATTTCAGTTTTTACTAAAAACCAAATGAGAAATTAAGTTAAAAATATAATACAAGTTATTAGTTATTTCAAAATGGAACTACTCGCGCTGTGGATCAACATACCAGTCTTAGAGGCAGTGTCCTGGATATTGCCACCAATGGATCCGAAGCCCACAGGCGACATGTGTGGAGAGTTATCTCTTTCTTCCTTTTTCATGTTCACCAAACTACTTAGGACATCTGCGTTCGGCTCCTCCTTAATGGCAATGGCTGACGTTGCTTTCGCCTTATTAGACGTTTCTAATAAGGCTAAATTAAATCAAATAGAACAGATTAAACAAATCCAACAACAAAATAATAAAAATAGTTAGCATGCACTTACCTCCATCTTCCTCTTTGACATGTACCTTCTTCTCGTCCTGCTTGCCGTTGTTACCGAGATCACTTTCGACCATTTGAGTGCTGTTAAGCGCAGCAGAAACAGTGCTGCTATTTGAATGTTCGCTCATGTTTGGCGAGTTTACTCTACTGGTAGAGTTTTGCCTTAACATGGGGGTAACGGGGTTAACTGAAGATGGCTGTCCTTCGGTAGACAAATTATTATTTCCACCTCCGGCTGAGTTGCTACTTCCCGTTGAATTGGCGATGCTTTTATCATTATTTGATAAACCATTCTTCTCTTCGTCTATTTTGATTTGATCTGCAAAAGTCAGTCATCAGTTTGTATAGATAGCAATTAAGGAAGGAAGTACAAACCTGGTGACAATGTGGAGAAAGGTGGCTCGCTCTTAACTGACTTTGGAGAGTTTCTATTCGCAACACAGGTAGGTACACTTGTTGTTGTTGACGCATCTGCGGCGCTTGATATTTGCGACCGTGTTTGAGCTGATGGACTGCGGGGCATTTTTGTTGTTGATAACGACGTTTCCTCAATTATTTAAAGTGATTACGTTCTTGAAGCAAGCCATTATTTTGTCATATCTGTTGGATATCCGGCTCTCCTTTCTAATGTATGTTGATACTGATGGAAATGTTAGTCCAAGCGCATACACATACTTATGCATGTATGTATGCATTATTTATAAAAATACCATAATTAATATATATTAATATGTAATAGAGAAAAAAATCTCACCGTAATACGTCGTATATGAAGAGAGACCTCCGTTTGTTTTCAATTTTAAATCGTTCTTCCTCCACAGTTAGTTTTTACAATTTTATGTATGTGTATTTATGTATATATACTAATAAGCACGTAGTCCTTATTCATTGAATGTAAAGGTTGCCAAACGTTGTTTTTAATATCATAAACGACAACGTCCTCTGGGCAAATGTATATATTAAGACGATAATTCCTTTTATGAAAAAAAGAAACCAAATGTACAAAAACTACCACAAACAGTTTTAATATTAAAATAAGAGTTTATAACTTTTCAGAGTGACCAACTTTCACATATGTCTTTTTCTTCGTAAAGAAGATTTTACACTATCCTATTCACACCAAGAGAACAATTATGATTTTTAACGAGCCAACTTAGTACTATTATCTTCTACAGCTACAGCTTTGGTGTTCCTTGGCTTCCTTGGCGTATAACGATCTATAGTAATACATTTAATATCAATTGTTTTTTTCCATCATTGTTGAATTTTTATATATATTTCCAAAAATTGTTTTTTCCATCATTGTTGAATTTTTATATATATTTTAAAATTTAATTTACTTTAGTATTTACGTATTATTTTTGTATATATTATATTGCCTAAACTTATTAAATTATTTCTATATAGTAATAGTGTTTCTTCATCGAGGCGATGATATATGATGACATATTACTGTGTTGCGGAATAAAATAATAAATCGCATAAATTAAATATACATATAAATTTTCTGATAACACAAACTTAATAAAGTGAAAATAAAATGAATTTGAACATTTTAATTTACCGTTTTTTTTTTTTGCTCACACTCATTGTATTATTTAAAGCATAGTATCCAGACAGTAAAACGTTTCGCAGCGGAACAAATGTTTTATCTTTTCAAGAGTGATCTTTTCATTTGCCGCCGGCAAATGATGCTTGTTTACAACATTATAAAAATGTTAATAAAAAATTAACAAGAAAATAAAAACAACTATTGCCATGGCTGTAATTATTGTAGTAATAGATAAGGAAGATTTTTAACCAAACATGTATTGTTTATATGTTTTTATATCAATAATAAACTCCCTCTCACATTCTAACATCTTGTCATATCATAATCTAAAATATACTTTCCTTTTTTTCCTCAGAATACGCCTATCTCTGTAATATCCCTTGCAACACCATAAAATAAAAGTAATATTTTAAAACTTATTAAACATTTTAATATGTATAATCAGATCTAAAAATTAGATGAATACAATTATTAAACAAAGTAAAAACAAACTGAAAACAATACAGCCGAAGGCCCCAGACGCCATGGCTTCTGTAGTAGATTTAAGTTTTGTAAACCTTAGTCTGCTATGTTATAATAAAAATATATCAATAATTTACATTCCTATCATTATTTTTTGTTTGTTTTATAGTTAATAAATCTGCAGCAAACTCCTAAGAGGTTTTTTGAAAATTTAACGGATTTACGGAACTGAAGAAGGCAGACAGAGGGGCAATTGAGGGTCGCGAACAGCCTGTTTTATTAAATTTTTTATTCTTTTTCGTAGCCCGCTCGGATAATACTAAAGAGTGCCTCACACTTTTCTAGTATATTTGTTTTCGTGTCGGTTACCGGCCTTTAAAACGGCCGCTGACGAACAACCGTTTTCAACTATTTGCTTCTCGCTCTCTCTCTCACTGCGTGAAGACAGTAAAACGTTTTGCAGCGGAACAAATGTTTCATCTTTTCAAGAGTGCCCGCTGATTTTACTATTTGCTTGGCATTTTTGGCCTTCAAATGATGCGGTCATCCATGCTTGTTTGCAATATTTTAAAAATGTCAATAAAAAATGAACAAGAAAATAAAAACAACTATTGCCATGGCAGTAATTATTGTAGTAATAGATAAGGAAGATTTTCAACCAAATATGTATTGTTTACATGTTTTTATATCAATAATAAACTTCCTCTCACCTTCTAATATGATGTCCTTCTTCCCTCAGAATACGCCTATATCTGCAATATCTCATCGAACATCATAAAATAAAAGTAATATTTTAAAACTTATTAAACATTTTAATATATTTTATCAGATCTAAAAATTAGATTAATACAAATAATTACATTCAATCCATTAAATAGTATGTAAACAAACTGAAAATGATACAGCCGAAGGCCCCAGATGCTTCTGTAGTAGATTTAAGTTTTGTAAACCTTAGTCTACTATGTAATAATAATAATATATCAATATTTTACATTCCTATCATTATCTTTTGTTTGTTTTATACTTAGTAAATCTGCAGAAAGCTCCTGTGATGTTTTTTGAAAATTTAACGGATTTACGGAACTAAAGAAGGTAGACAGAGGGGCCTGCTCGGAAAATACTAAAGAGTGCCAAACACTTTTCTAATATATTTATTTTCGTGTCAGGTTACCGGCCTTTAAAACGGCCGCTGACGAACAACCGTTTTCAACTATTTGCCTCTCGCTCTCTCTCACTTTTTAAAGACGGTTTCTTACTGTCTGGATACTATGCTTAAACGACAACGTCCTCTGGGCAAATGTATACCAAAACTATTAAGAAAGAAGCCCTAGAGGAAGGTATTTAGATAGTAGTGGTTATAAACCAAAAATAAATATAACATCTGAGCCATTGTTTTTAATAATATTTTTTTGATGCTTATTTGACATTGCGCATGCTTGGGCGTTAGGGGTGGGGTCATATGGACTCTTACGGTATAGTGCCTTAGCTTCTGGCAACCCTTAAATACGACGAAGATACGAAGGGCTGTTCATTTAATTTCAGTTCCGTTCTGTCTTTGGCTATCGCTTCCCGTTCTCGTTCACGGTTCAGTTTCGAATTGAGTATAATTCGCGTAAGGCTGAGGAAGCTTTATATGGCAACGCGGCAGAGTTTTTTCGGTAAAATCCACCCACATGTATACATGTGTGTATACTTATACACATGCGTATAGGAGAATTTTCCTAGCCAAAAACTTTTTGCAGGAGCTTCAGGTTTCCATCAGCTTGAGATCTATTAAATAGAAAAATTGTCATATTTAGATTACTATAATAAATATGCGAAAGCATGGAGAATATTTATAAAAGTTAAAAGAAAATGGCGTGAACGCAAATTATAAAACAGAAGCCAAGTTATTTAGTGAATGTCGAATGTTTTTTATACGTTTTAAGAAATCATGTGTAAAGTGAATATGTAGCTCAGAGCCCTGACTCTGATTTAGGTAAATAAGAACAAACGCTAACTATAAACATGTAAGCCAATTTAAATACATTGACAAACGTGTGGAAAATATTTTTGAAAAAATGCAGGTGAAGCAACCCCAACCTTTGGCTGATGTGTATGTGTGGTGTGCTTGAAAGCAACCCTTAAAGGTCGGTCAGTGCGGCGATGGCAACGAGTAACTTACTGTATATTGGTGAATGAAACTCTCACCAACTAAATAAGTGAAAATTCATTTCAAATGCATATAAAAGAGACAATATTTAATGAAATCGTTATTTATTTTTAACGTTTTTATTAAATGTGTATAAAACTTTTAAGTAGGAACCAAAATATTTTGTCCTAGTTATGTAAAACAAATACTCAATGGAAATAATATAAACAAGTTTTAATTTTCCTATTTTCAGATGCTTTTTGCATCTTCCTCTGATTAAGGAATGGAATCGATTAATCAGCTACTTGATTCGCGGCCAACATTTAGCCAGGAATTAGATGAAGATGCCACTGAGTTTATCACAGAAAATCAGTGTCAGTCGTCACATCAAAAGGGAGAAAGTTCGGGATCCGGTCCTGTTTCTGATCTTGATACCGATGAGGTTTTATCAATGCAAACAATAATAAGCGAAAAGAAACCTCGTCCACGGCAGGATTCGGCTGCGGTTGTCATGGTTATCGATGAAATGGATAGGCAGACGACGACAACATATCAAATTGTGCCTCACCAACAGCTGCAGCAATTGCAGCAGCCAAGAGCTATGTCCTTTGAAATGATTCAACAGGATCAGCACCATGATCAGCGCATGATCATACGCAGTCCCGTAGATTCTTTTGTGGCCTCCGATATAAGCTTGGATGGCTTGACAGTGGATGCCATTAGCCAGGCAACAATTCTTCCCCAAGAATTGACTACAGTAAAGCCAGAGACAATGAGCAAGTTACTTATAGTGCAAACAAAGTCAGGGTTAGATCGAGCAAACAATAAGCGTATAAAGATGCATGTGGACTTATCTAGTGTAAATGTTGGACTCGGCGCTGATGTTGATGATTTGGATGAGATTTCATCCGATGGCGACAACTGTGACGAAGGAGTAACATTAAATCAGCATCATCATCAGCAGATATTGGATGACCACCAGCAGGTGTACAGCCTGGCCAGCCATCATCAACACCATCAGCCCCAGCATCACCTACATGCCCATGGTCATGGCCAAGCAATTCTTGGTTTGCAGCACAATAGATCCGGTCAATTGGACATGGGACATAGTATGACAGGAGGGGTTATAGTTAATTCCCAAGACAGTGAGAAAGTCGTGGATGACGAAGATGATAATGGCAATGTAGATCCGGATGTTGTAGAGGATGAAGATGATGATGAAATACGAGATCGAGGCCAGTTGATTAGTCAAAGTTCTTATCAGACGCTGACTTCGGTTAATGATCGTTTGTCGCCACCGGGCTTTAGCCCAACATCATATGCAACATTGACGCCCATCCAACCCCTTCCACCTATATCAACAATGTCGGAGAAGTTTGCCTATTCTGGTCACATTTCTGGAAGCTGCGATAACACACATAGTGGAGGAGAAGGAGGCAAGGGTAAGCAACTCTTCCGCCTTACCATGACCATTAGCGGTCATCACCCCAATAAAAACAATAAAAACATGAATTATATATTTTCTTCTGCTTGTTGTTTATCATTTTATCTCTCTATCTATCTCGTTTTCGGTGTCCCACATGACTTATTTGACTATATGCAAACAGGGTCTAAGGAGAATAATTGGGTAAGAATCAGATTATATGATTTGTTTTAAGAACAAGTATTAATTTTATGTGACATATTTTTTAATCAGGGCTTAGTAATTGATAAAATGAATATTTGAGCAAGTTTTATATTAAAAACAGTTTTAAGTGCGAGCGGAGAATAATATAAATATGACTGTGATCGCAGAGGTGATCTTAAAATTTAAGCATTTATATTTAAATATGATCAGGATTTCTCTTCATGTACCAAAAGACAAAGCTTGACACTTAGATCCTGTCGCTAAAAATGCAAATAAACTAATCATGAGAATATATGTACATGTTTTGATTTATTTATATTAGGAAACATTTTAAAGATACTTAATGCAAACATTTGAACATATTAATATAATTTGTTCTATAGATTAAAACACTACTGCCCAATTTGGATCCTGGAACACCGTATTCTTCATCACCACCTAATAATTACCTGGTTTCTTGTGACCTGCATGCAGCCACCGTTGTCACGTCGTCGTCGGGACGGCCAAATCCTTCCCAGCTCGAGGAGTTAGGTCATAATCTAATTATAAAGGATTCGGCAACACAGGAGAATACCGAAGACAATGCAGTAGAAGGAAGTGGAGGAGAAAAATTCACTTACTCTGGCCACATATCTGGTGGGGGAGATAGTGACGATACAGATATCCATGGAGAAAAATTCTCCTACTCTGACCATATATCTGGTGGGGGAGATAGTGATGACACTGATGTTCATGGAGAAAAGTTCTCTTACTCTGATCATATTTCTGGACGGAATAACGTTACTGATGTCAACGAAGGAACGTAAGTATAACAAGAAAGTAAGCTAAGTTCGGCTCACCAAAGTTTGTATAAGTTTTGCAGAATTTAAACAAAAAATTAAAACGGAAATTCTGGAATAATAATTAGTTGCCAAATCTCAAATTTGGTGAAAATGGCTTGAAATGAATAGCTATGTTATGTTTTTTTTTTTTTATATCCTGATTGTTCTGATATGAAATTTAAACCGAAATTCAGGAATAATAAAAAACTGCCAAATCTAAACTTTAATGAAAATATGTTAAAAACTGACAAAGTTAAATTTTTTTTCTGACTAGTTTGCGTAGAAACGGACAGACGGACATGGCTAGATCGACTCGGCTGTTGATCCTGATCAAGAATATATATGTATACTTTATTGGGTCGAAGATGTCTTCTTCACAATTATAATACCCTGCGAGGGTATAAAAATGTTAATGTCTTCTTAATAATTGTAAAACTATATTCTTAATTTAGAAATTTTAGGTATCCGTATCAGTATCAGTATTTAGTCATTTACTTTTTATATTTATTTGAAGGTCTTGGCTCCAAATGGCTTCAGAGCGGGAGACACGCCTTCACATGCCATCGGAACACAGCCTAGAGGACCGATTTCATTTGGAGCCCGAACGAAAATCGCGACTCAACATGACGACACAGGAGCGGACGACGTCGACGCGCTTGCAAATGCCGCGTCACCTGCATCATCAGGTGACAGCAGAAGCTGTTCCATCAATCTGTAACACAGATTGGAAGCCAGATGATGATTGGAAGCATGGATCTAATACAATTCTTCCCGTGGTTGTTTCGCTAACACCTACTTCGCCACCGCCGTCCATAATAACAGATGTTGATACGGCATCAGCCGTGGGACTTAAGCTGAGTGATCGGATGTCCCCGGTACAACAAAGATCGCAGCCATATTTCGGGAACAAGAGCCAGCAGCAGGAAATGGTAGCAACAGATCACGTAACCCCAGACCCCTCAGTTTGCAGCATTCAACAGTCGAGTCTCTTGAATGGGTTTCAAAATATACAACAGCAATGTGCAAAGATCGTGATATCCGCCTCGCCCAAGAACGGAGGAGGATCATCTAGCCGGACTAGTGGAAACTCCACAGACATGGAGGAGATCAATACCAAGGATCTGGCACAGCGTATATCAGCGGAGCTCAAGCGATACAGTATCCCACAGGCGATTTTTGCTCAACGTGTCCTCTGCCGTTCGCAAGGCACACTGTCCGATCTCCTGCGCAACCCAAAGCCATGGTCAAAGCTCAAATCGGGACGAGAGACTTTTCGGCGAATGTACAAGTGGCTCCAAGAGCCAGAGTTCCAACGTATGTCGGCATTGCGCATGGCGGCGGCTCAAATTCCACAACGTATGACACCTTTAGGTTCTGGTAATACTGCTGCGACTGTACTACTAGGATCAGCTGGAACGGGAACAGGAACTAATGATAACAGAGACGTTATGACGACGGATGGGGATACCCATGGGGGTCTATCAAATATGTCACCAAGAGGTAGGTGTTAGTGAAAACATTAAACTCCGATTCAAGAAGACTGATAAATAATAAGTCCAATCCCCATAAAAGCCGACAAACCAAAGAGTCCTAACTATGTTTTATGGTTTTTTTTTAATCTCAGCTACACTTAATGAACCTGTGTCTACAGTAGGAACAGCAGCTGACCCTAATCTCCCAGTCTCCACCAACGTTGTCGTCAATAGCCGACGAAAGGAGGAGCTACAGATCGAGCAAATGCCGCAGCCAAAGAAGCCACGACTGGTTTTCACAGATCTACAGCGACGAACTTTACAAGCTATTTTTAAAGTAATTAATTAAAAAAATATAATTCATATTACATATTTATAAAAATCAATGATCTCTTTTAGGAAACCAAGCGACCTTCAAAGGAGATGCAAGTGACTATAGCCAGACAATTAGGTTTAGAGCCCACAACGGTGGGTAATTTCTTTATGAACGCAAGAAGGCGATCGATGGATAAGTGGCGTGATGATGATTCCAAAAATAACACAAACATACAGCATGTTATGCAAAATCGTCAACAACAGCCGCAAGATGAGCAAGATGAGGATAATAGTCATATTTCCAATCAAAATCATAATCCTAGTCAGAGCCTATTGCACGACAACTACTCTGGTATCCACACGACAGCTATGTCTCCTCTTGGCGCCTTTGACGAAGATACCGATATGGATTTGGAGTTGGAAAGTCATGATTTTGATTTGGTTGATCCCGACCATCAAGGTGATAATAATAATGATCGACAGGGCGACATGTTGTGACAGCATAGCAACAAACCGGAGAAGACGGAAAACTCTCTTCGAGGTACATTTACGTACTTGAGTCCTAGTAGATCGAAAGAGAGAACAAAGCTAGTCGCGGCAAGCCGAGAAGTTGCAGGTAATAAGGATAAAGCCAAGCTGAAACTAGAGAATAAGCCGCAATGGTCCCAAAACCAGCACCGCAATATAGACGGCAATATCTGTATGGATGATATGATGGGCATATCCGATTATTTGGATGATCTCAAGCTAATGATAGTCTGCTGAAAGAACACACACAAATCCTTACTACACGTTTCTGATATACTTATCTAGGTAACTTGAGATACTTCAGATACAAGAATGCGAATAACACAATAACTTTATTTGACTTAATTAACAGTAAATTTTCTTGGATATTATTCATAATGTTAAAGAAATGTATTAAAATTTGTTTCCATTGGTAGTAAAATACGTAACTATGTTATGTCACTTTCCAGCAATAATGTATTAACAAGCTTTTGGTGCTTAGAGAGTTACATTTTTATAATCTAATTTAATTTGTTGATTTTTTACTTATTTATATGTTTCGTAATTTATTAAGTTTTTTTAAGCTACCGAAGGTGGTCTTCAGTTCTTTAGAAAGTAATTTTCCATATTTATTCTTACTTTAAATTTGACTAGAAGTTTGTAACTCAGCGAACACCACAGAGCAAAGAGTGCGCCGCACAGAGGGTTGAAATAAGCGACACGAAGAAAGGAGCACGCGATATGTATGGGTGCCCCTCAATGAAGGCACAAGATGTGAAGGAGTGCCCCTCGATGTATGTATGGGTGCATACACTCTGGCGTGTCGAAGTTAGCTACTTTTCTAGTTAATGAAATATTAAGGTTCTTATTTTCTGTACTTGCATTTGCACAGCAAATAACACAGCGTTATCAAACAATTTGCGTTAATAATTATATAACGTAAATGTTAATATAGTTAAGGCGTGTACTATATTTAATTTAGCAGTGGCTATTAAAGTTTGGCCTTAGGCTAAAAACGTAAACGTTTGGTATACAAAAGAGCAGTGTATATCTATGTAGATACATTTAGAACAAATAACATTGATAAATCTTTAAAAAAAATAATAAAAAATATTTAAAAGGAAGTCAAATTTATTGTGTATCTAGTCAAATTTATAAAGTAATCATGTAATAACCGAAGTGATTATTATAAACGTATATTACTTTTAAAGATAGTATTTACACCATGAATATATTTAAAGTCATTAGCATCTTGATTTAGAAAGAAAAACAATGTTTTGTTTAGTTATGTGCATACAATTAAATTTACATACTAAAACCAGATTTTTGTTAATGAAATAAATTGTATATAACTGTATGAAATCTCTTTATCTCTCCAGACACCAAAACTTTTATTTAATAATATTAACAAAGCGATCCCGTTTCAATCCCAATAATTATATATAATTCTTATTTGTATAAGAAATGTTATGAAAGATACTCATTGGCATTATATTCATGCACTATATGGTAATCGAAATAGGATTCATTAAGAATAATAACGACACTCGATGTATGCTAGTCAATTTAGTTTAAAATACAATTTAGAAACGTAATGAAACTGATGGAACGATGGAAAATACCGTCACGTCTTTAGGCACATTAATATATTTTAATATATCTATGTAAAGAACAAATCAAGCAAATGCAATAATAAAATAGAGGCATAAAGTCATTATGTGAGGTAATCATATCTTATCTTATCTATGTTGCCTTATATGTAAATTAACAAAGTAAACATATTTGCAAACTAGCTGAAACTACTTATCTTTCTTTCCAGCGGTTTTCTTTAGGGGCGGGCCAAAGATGATGGAATGGTAGTTGTTTCTCTTTACAGGTTACAGGTATTAGTGCAAAATTTTACTACGATTAGTATATTTTTTATTAGTTCGTCATCTACGCCAAGAGCTCTGAAACGCAAAATGTATAATTATTTAACACTCAGTAACGATTTATTTATTGTTTAAAAATTAAAATGTATTCGCCACATATATATTTTTAGGTTTAAATTTAAAACATTAACAATGCACCAGACATGCTAACTTGAAAAGGTACTCTATTTGTTTATAATATTTAAGGATGTCAAGCTCAAGCTGTAATATTAAAATGCTTGCTTTATTTTACTCCAAGACATAAGCTTGGCTTTCTAGTAACTTAAACTTTTGGTGTCTGTTAACTTTCTGTGCGCATTTAGAATGCAATAACCTTTTTTTTAAGTATGGTACATAGATCTGATGGAAATAAAGAGCTAACTAGTAACAACGACCTCCTAATATACTGTAATTGATTTTAAAATTTAATGTTTCATACAGACGATGTTACATTCTGTCTATCGCTGTTTATGGTCAGACTGGACGCTCGCATACTTAGCGAGGCCAAAGATAGGTTACTATGATATATGGTCTTGGGTGACATAATTAAGGTGACATTTTCTGTGTCCGATGGCATTGATTGATTAATGTTACAAAATACGGATGACGGTAAGAGAATATCCGAGTTGATACCGAATAAGCCATCTACAGAAAGAACATTGCCATTGATGACACTGCTGCCGCCTCCATCAGTGCTGTCCACTTCGGCTGGTATGACTCCACTTTCGTTTCCGTTTCCGCCAAGTTGCAGCCGAGAACTCATCAGTTTATTGCACGCCGGACATGATCGTGGCATACTTTTGTCCCGACGACGTAATATTTCATATGCGCACCTATTGTTTAAGTGTAAAATTTAATAAAGTATTTTGAGATGAGAAAGTCCAACCCCTCACCTCGCATGGAGAATGTGCGCACAAGGCAGAGCCTCCAGGTTTTCGGGTTGCAGCCCAAATAGCTCTCCACAAGCACCACAATTCAGGCCCAATGCCACATCCGTTTGGTTAGCCAGGCGAAAGTGTGAGTTGTATTGATCCTCGTCGCCCAGGGCGCGATATATTAAAGCCAACCGACAACGAATCTTACGAACTAGAAACTATAAGATGAGATAGAAGAATTAAAACAAAATTAGAGGTAAAAGCAGACCATACCTTAGCCCCAATGGAGCTGGCAACCTCTAAAAGACGAGTATTGAACTCCAGCGGTCTACAGTTGCAGATTTTATTTTGCAAACGCAATGTTTCTAAGCAGCGAGCAGCACCGTCCATGGCCTCCATTTGTGCCATGCGGTCGCCCAAGTTGGCAGAAGTGCCCATCGCCTGCTCATATTGTCGAAAAGCCCGCTGTAATTTATTAATATTTTATATATTTTATATATTTTTTTGTACTTTTTACATCTTACTTCTACATCCATTTTCTTACGATAAATGTCACCCATGATGCGAATACTGCGGGTAAACGTAGCCTGATCACCGGATATAAGTGATAACTTAGTTGCTTCCTATAAAATTGTATTGGTTATAAATATACAACTCACTGGGTCGTAGATCCTTAGATAATACCTTACAATAATCCTGAGCATCTCCAAGCTCACCCTGTTTTCGCAATGAGACCGCCATACGTAGTAACGCTGCCCTATGATGGCACGAGTTAAGATCCCCGAGTTGTAAAGATCGCGATAGGTCGTAGGCTTTGGATGCATAAGTGGCGCTCTTATCGTTGTCCTGCAGACGCCCAAATAATTCAGATAGGGCTACATAGACCTGCAGCTCTAGCGATGGATCACCAATGGCCATAGCTATTTTATATGCACCCTGCAGTCCCTCCAACGCTCTGGAAAATCCTCCCATTTCCAGGTAAACCCGAGCCACCGTCAAATGAACTAAGCCACTGCGGCACTTTGTACCACATTCATTATAGAGCGAGTGTCGGGCATAGCTCAGGGATCGTTCCAGTCCTCCCAGGCTGGCATGGGCTCGGCTTAAGTTTAAATACGTTTCAGCTCGCATATTTGGGGAATCAAGCTCCTCGGAAATACTTAACCAGTGCCCAAAGATTTATTTGTTATAATTTATACTGTACATTTTAGCTTGTGTTACTCACCCTAATTGTCGATGACTAAATTCAATAGCTTCTCGAAATTTACCCCAGTCCATGTGGGCCTGATACAAATATCCCAAGAGCTGAAAGCAATCCTCTCGCTGGCAGGTGCCAGAGTGCAGAGCACTGCGCCACGTCCGAACGGCTTCGGTTTGGTTGTTTTGCTCATAAAGTCGACGGCCACGCTCGATCTAGAGATTATTTATTATTATTATTGTATTCATAATTATTTTTGAGACCTTGGTTAATTAAATCCCGAATTCCTGGTCATACTTATAACATTTACCTTTCTCTTTGCTATATATTGCCTTAAACTCTGTTGGCATGACAGAAAGCAACCGATTACCGAGTTGGTGTGCAGCAGTCCCTGACCAGATGTCCAACAGGAACGGGATCCGGCATCGGGACTCGAGCCATAGCCAGCCACACGTGAAAAACTCTCATCCAATTGACTTAGCTCTGTTCAAAGCAATATTCAAAACCACTTTTCACCACCACAATTCAGATAGAACTATTGGAAGTACTTGTTACCATTCGAGTTATCCAAGAGATAGCGCGATCCATCTGGCGATGTGAGTAAATGCGTGGCTGAATGATTCTGGCTATGTGGGATGCTAAAGAACGAAAAAAAATCTAAGAAGGATATGTATTTGGGAGTTTCGAAGTGTCTCATTACCAAAGTAGATCCTTTGAGGCAATGCTCTCCCATGACATGACAATTTCTCTTATTAATTAAGCTATATTGCAATAGCACTGAAATATGAATTAAATCAATAACATCAAATAAATTAGCTTGAGGAATGTTTTTACAGCGAAATTGCTATGGGTAAATTTTTTATTATTTTCGAATTTATGCAGTTAGTCTTCTATATACTCTCTCTCATATATATGTCAGAACGGCCGGATCGGACGAATATATCATACAGCTGCCATAGGAACAATCGGAAAACTTTTAGAAAAAAAATTGTAACTTTGTCAGTTTTCAATATATTTTCATGAAAGCTGAGATTTAGCCGTTTTACATTATTCCTGAATTTCGTTTTTAATTTCATGAAAATCGGCAGACTATATCCTATGGCTTCCATAGGAACAATCAGGAAAATAAAATAAAAATTCATAACTTTGTCAGTTTTCAAGATATTATCACCAAAATGAAAATGAAATTTGGCTATATAATATTATATTAGAGTTTTAGTATTAATTTCATAAAATCGGCCAACTATATCCTATAGCTGACATAGGAACAATCAGGAAAATAAAAAAAAAACCATAACTTAGCCGATTTTCAAACCATTTTCATTAAGTTTGAGATTTGGCACCTAATAATTATTACAGAATTTAAGTGTTAATTTGTTGTTGAAATTCTGCAAGGGTAAATAAACTTCGGTGAGCCGAAGTTAGTTTCCTTTCTTGTTTTTTGATAAGGTTAATCGACAACTCAAAATTTAATACACATTCTTGGATTTCAAGGTGCTATCGTCACTTTTATCTGACCTTGTTAGGAGATTTTTTTTATTTAAAAAAGGCAGTGATTAAGTTTTTGATTAAAAATAGTGAACGTGCTTTGTACGAATGTTACAATAAAGTTATTTTTAGCATATCGCCTTAAAAGCAGATGTTTAGATTTGATAGCATTGATAGTAAACCTTGACCCAGCTGAAGCTCCTTTGAATTATTACAATTTAGAGTGACCTTGTTCGGCTCCTCCCTCGCAAAGTAATCTCGGGTGCTGACGTATCTCATACATGCAGTATTAGTGCATCTAATATGGTTGACAAATGCCACACAGAATATGATTTATCACTCAAAACATTTGCTTAAATAAATGGTATAGATGCTGTGCCATCCACGAAACTGCGGTAGTGTCCAAGAGAATGGGATGGTGGATGTTTTTGTATTAAGTAGCAAGGAGGCTGCGCGAAGCTGGTAGCCGATATTTATATCGCCCTGTGGTTGCATCTCCACATACTACACGGAATGCTTGGGCAGTTTTAAAGCTATCTGAATAAAACTTTGCAGTTAGTCTTCTATATACTCTCACTCATACATATGTATGTCGGAACGAGCCGGAACAATCGGAAAAGTTTTAGAAAAAAAAATTTAACTTAATTAATCTACGTTTTATTACCTTTCGTTTTATGTATATATAAATTGTATTATGCATTTATGTCCGTGAACATATTGAGATTTAGCCGATTTTTATTATTCCTAAGTTTCGGTTTTAATTTTATAAATTTGACGACTATATCCTATAGCTTCCATAGGAACAATCAGGAAAATAAAATAAAAAACCATAACAGCCGATTTTCAAACCATTTTCATCAAATTTGAGATTGGGCAGTTAGCTTTCTTTCTTGTTATATATTATCATTATTTTAAAATCATAGTTATAAATTTCAGAATCAAAAACCGGAATAAATTTTTCGCTTCACTGAACTCGAATCGATACTTAAAATATTTTCTAATTATTAATTAAAAAATTTTATGCATAATGTTACTTATTTTAAATTAAAATTAAAAGTCAAAATTATTATCCAAATTTTTTTCAGTAAATTTAGAACAGGTAAATACCTGACAAATGTCAACTTTAATTTTAAGAACTGAATTGCAATAACTTTTGAACGGAGAGGTTAAATATTGGAACAAATAATTAATCTACGTTTTATTACCTTTCGTTTTATATATAAATTGTATATATGCATTTATGTCCGTGCACATATTAAAACATAGATTATATAATATATATATATTTAAAATATATAAAAAAAAATATAAAATAAATTATATATATATATATATATATATATATATATATATATATGTATATTTAAAATATATCGCAACAGGAAGGTATTTGCTAATACTTAGCCAGTATATCCGTGTTTCAAACCAATTAAGCAGGGTACGTCGTTATTGATATTTCAGCAGCTTCGTGTTATCTATTAGCCACGTAAGTGTGTTAATAACCAATTTGAATAAAAATTTGTTAAATTTAGCTACCATACTAGTGGAACAATTTAGTCTCGATCTGGTACTTTGGATTTCATACATCTATCACTTTTAGAATTCCAAAAAAAGCATTAATAAAGAAGTGCATTCGTTATTTCAAATTTAACAAGAAAGAAAGCTAACTTCGCCTTTATATACCCTTGGAGACTTAAAATAAACATTAACACCGAAATTCTGTAATAATAATTAGTTGCCAAATCTCGAACATAATGGAAATGGTTTGAAAATCGGCTAAGTTATGTTTTTTTTTTAATTTTCCTGATTGTTCCTTTGGCAGCTATAGGATATAGTTAGCCGATTTTAATGAAATTAATAATGAAATTTTGAAATAATATAATATGGCCAAATTTCAAGTTTGGTGAAAATATCTTGAAAACTGAAAAAGTTATGGATTTTTCTTTTATTTTCCTGATTGTTCCTATGGAAGCTGTATGATAGTGAGAGTATATAGAAGACTAACTGCAAAGTTTCATTTAGATAGCTTTAAAACTGAGGGACTAGTTTGCGTAGAAACGGACAGACGGACATGGCTAGATCGACTCGGCTGTTGATCCTGATCAACAATATACATACTTTATAGGGTCGGAGATGTCTCTTAGAAACTAGAAATAGGGGCAATAATATATCAGCCACAGACGCAGCCACTAGAATCTCATCATTCCCAGACGGACTGCTTTAGCCACGGCAGAATAAGAAGCTGAACATGTACGGCGGCCTGGCCCACGGCTCGTTCGCCAGATGGTATCTCAAAAGTATTTTTATTAATGTGTTGCTCTGAGAAAATGTGCAGTATTGAAGTAATTTAATTTTATGTTTTATTTAACATTTTGTAAAATTTTCATTTTAAAATATTAATTCCGAAAATACTTACTTTAAGCTTTATTTGTATAGAAGAATCAGAAACTGTACTGCCTCAACTAAAAAACAAGAAAGAAAGATAACTTCGGCTCACCGAAGTTTGTATACCCTTGCAGAATTTAAACAACAAATTAAAACCGAAATTCTGGAATATTTAGTGCCAAATCTAAAATTTAATGAAAATAGTTTAAAACTCGGCGAAGTTATAGTTTTTTTTATTTTCCTAATTGTTCCTATAGGATAAAGTCGACCGATTTGCATGACAAAGTTAAAAAATAAATCTTCTAAAAATTTGGCGAAACTGACAGCTATATGATATAGTCGTCCGATCCGGCTTGTTCCAACATATGTAGGATAGCTTTAAAACTGAGGGATTAGTTTGCGTATAATCGGACAGACAGCCAGACGGACAGAAGGACAGACGGAAAAACGGACATCGACTCGGCTGTTGATCCTGATAAAGAATATATATATTTTATAGGGTCAAAATTGTCTCCTTCACTGCGTTGCAAACTTTTGACTGAAATTATAATACCCTGCAAGGGTATAAAAATACTTGTAGAGGCATTAAATTCAAAATCGATTTTTTATTTGCAAATATTACATTATCTTCCTTACTGTTGCAGTTTTCCGCTTTTTCGTAGTGTCAATATGCATTTCACTTATATATTACTCTTTAAACATTTATAAGTTTATAAATATGCTGAGCCAATGTTAAAAACTACACTTTATACTTCCTTCTTTCAGTAACATACAAAATATGTTGGGGAAATTATTTTTTTGAGATTGCAATATTATTTGTGGCTTTTCAAATGTGGTAATATTTTTCAATGATTCTATGTTAGAAAATTAAATAGGAATTGAAAGTAGTCATTTTACTCTTAAGGAAAAAGTAACTGAATCCCTTAATAAACCAATAAGAATATCTTTAAATAAAAAAAAAAACATGAAAGCCCTCGCTCAAATAATTTTAATTTTTCCCGGAAAACAAAAAATTGTTAACCACAATTTTGAACATGTTTAAAAAACAACGAATCCGTGAACTGGGGGAGGGAGAGATAAGAGAGATGGTGGGCGTTTAAACACAAAAAAACCTTGTGTTTAATGTAATGTGTAATTATCGAGTTATATGCTTTTATCCTATAATATTTTCGAGCTCTTTGTGTTTATATTGCGGTAAGAATTTACGGTTCTATTGTTATGAATCTATAATTGCATGCTTTTTACGTAAGTATTGTATTGTATTGGTTGATGGTTTGTAAGTATGATTTAATTAAGTTTTCGGGTTGCTTTTAATTTCTCTTCCCGCTTAAGTTAAAAAAGAGTAGCTTATAAAGCCCGACATGTTGCAAGAATATGGTCGGAAGCCATAGAAAAGCACCATTGAGAAGGTGCTTTAAAGTAGAAAATGCTTAATTTATTTATAATTTTTTTAGATTTTCGTGTGAAGCTCCACTTTTTAACTTAAGAGGGCAAGAAGCTTGGGGAACAAAAATTCAATACTATTTTAGGACTGAATCTAGATATCTGTTTTTATAAATTCGGTTTAGTGTTTCAGGTTTTTTTTTTTGTTCGCAGTGTGGAAGTTATAATTCCCAAAAGGATTTTTTTCTTTGAAGTTATAATTATTGAAAAAGAAATATTACGAAATAATCAATTTAAATTTCAGAGTAGCAATAAAATCGGCAGAAATTTAATTTTTTTTACACATTTGGTTTAACATTTTCCTCTCCAAATTTTGCAACAAATGTTTTTTTGTCACTAATATATAGATTATGTGAATATACATTTCTTAACTCTTGTGTTTTCTCAATCTAAATGTTAATTTTTTAATATAAGTTTGAATTTAATATTTTAGTTAGTTTTGTCGTTTAAATTTACAAAGTTTATAACGTTTCACCTAAACATTTCTTGTATATATTATGTCATATGTTATATACACATATATTATTTTAATTAAATTTGTAATAATCACTTCGCTATACTGTTGGTTCGCATTTACAAAATAAAAGTAATAAAAAAACAAAAACAAGAATCAGAACATAAAACTTATAGTTGGAGTTCTTCGAATTTTCACCTTTACCATATTCAAAATATTCCTACGCACAATTTTTGTATATATATACTAAACAAGTACAGTACATTCCATTAATTTTAAGATATCTTAATTATTAAATGCGCTTTACTTTTTATATAATTAAGCTTGTTTCTAATCCTAATGTTATTATTATTTCTTTTTATAATTTCAGTCGAAAAAACCCTTGCTACGAGGATTTAAATAAATTAAGTTGATTTCGTGTTTTTCTTAATTTTTCTTGTGATTTTTTAGTAAGATAATCTCTAATCATTACTTTTATGGACATATTCTTGAGATGAGAGACAATGACAACTTTTAAGGAATGATTCAGCGTCATCAAATGTTCGAGCAGTGATGATAAACGCGCTAAGGCTTTATTTTTTTCTCTCTCTGATCCCTGCTCTTTTTAAATTGTGTTTGAAGTAAGGGGGACCATCAAGTTCTTATACATATATGTATGTATAAAATAACAGTTTCCCAAGCGGATGAATTTTTTAAACACTGCGGAGCTTACAAAGAACTCAAAAATGACACAATTATTTTTAAGGAGGACGACAGTAATCGATGTAGTGGCTCTTAGGCACTTGCTGGTTCTATGTATACCTGGCCTGGCAATAATACTGCGTCTTGATCTGTTGTTCTATACCGTCGATTTTCTGTTCACCTTTACCTTTTTTTCTATCTCTATCTCTATATCTATCTCTATCTCTAATCATATATCTAAATTTAAATTTAAATCGATATCGTTATCTTTTTTCTTAAACGTTAAGCACTACGAATCTACTCTTGTGATATATATATTTAATTTGTTTACTTATAAATTCTATTTTCACCTTTCTCCTTTTCTATTTTCTTTTCTATATTATTCTTAAAATGTTTTCAAAGCCAAATAAATATATATATATATATATATATATATATATTTATAATCCATTACCAGTCCTTATCACTTTCCAATATTAATTTTAATTGCTTTCTATTATGATGAATAGAGCGTTTTGGAGAAAAGATATTTATCAAGTGACGTTGAAGGTTTCAAAAAAATATATACATAATTCACCGATCATATTTTATGTCCTTGCCAGAGCATGCTGGCCTTGCAATTGTCGTCTCAACCATATAGTTAATGCCAAGGACGGCTACAATACCCAAAACTAGCGTCGAGTTGATCCAAAGAGACAGACAGAGAGAGCCGCCGCTATTGTAGGTTAGCTCTTCATTTTTAACAACTTCGTTGGGATGCTGTTTGTTGTAATGATTGTGATCATCTGTGGAATAAGATATATATTTATAAAATGATTTATTGTTTTAATTATAAATCTAAATTTCAATTAAATATTAATTAATAACATTTAATACGCTAGATTAGGTCGGTCTTGTCCAAATTAAAGTCTTTTCAACAATAAACTCCCTCTCACCTTCTAATATTATGTCCTATAATAATCCAAAATAAACTTCCCTTCTTCACTCAATACAATACACATATCTCTGCAATATCCCATCCAACACCATAAAATATATGCAATATTTAAAAAAAAACTTAAAACTTATGAAATATTTAAATATATATTATCAGATCTAAACATTAAATAAATACAATTAATTACATTCAATCCTATTAAATGATATGTAAACAAAGTAAAAACAATCTGAAAACAAGAAAGGAAGCTAACTTCGGCTCACCGAAGTTTATATACCCTTGCAGAATTTTAACAAAAAAATAACTCAGAAATTCTGTAATAAAAATTAGTTGCCAAATCTCAAACTTGATGAAAATGGTTTGAAAATCGGTAAAGTTATGTTTTCTTTTTTATTTATTAATAAATAATAATGCAACGCAATGAAGGAGACATTTCCGACCCTATATATATAGTATATAGTATATATATTCTTAATCTGGATGAACAGCTGAGTCGATCTAGCCATGTCCGTCTGTCCGTTTCTACGCAAACTAGTCCCTCAGTCTTAAAGCTATCTGAAAGAAACTTTGCAGTATGAACGGGTTTAATTTGATTCTTTCACGAATAATGAACGGATAACACAGGTCTACAAAAATGGACCTTAAAAATGTGCGGCCGAACCCATGGCGTCTGGGGCCTTCGGCTGTATTGTTTTCAGTTTGTTTTTACTTTGTTTACATACTATTTAATAGGATTGAATTTAATTGTATTCATCTAATTTTTAGATCTGATAGTATATTTTTTAATAAGTTTTGATATATTACTTTTATTTTATGGTGTTGGATGAGATATTGCAGAGATAGGCGTATTCTTAGGGCAGAAGGGAAGTATATTTTAGATTATGATAGGACATGATATTAGAAGGTGAGAGGGAGCGTATTATTGATATAACAACATGTAAACAATACGTACATAGGAAGAATATTGCCCTTTAATTGATCTCGCAAGTATGACCTCAACCAATACTTGGATCGCTTCTTATTTGGTTAAGAATCTTCCTTATCTATTACGACAATAATTACTGCCATGGCAATAGTAGTTTTTATTTTCTTGTTCATTTTTTATTTACATTTTTAAAATGATGTAAACAAGCATGTATGACCGCATCATTTGCCGGCCAAAAATGCCAAACAGATAGTAAAATCAGCGGTCGCTCTTGAAAAGATAAAACATTTGTCCTGCTGCGAAACGTTTTACTGTCTGGATACTATGCTTAAACAAAAAAGTCGACAGCAATTTTTACTGAAGAAATTACCGACTTTTTAATTGAAAGTGTGAAAATTACTATATTTGGGACTATAAAAGTCCGAAATACAAGGCCAGGAACTCGAAATTAACCTTTTGGCACCAATTGGCCGAGGACCTCAATGCAATGTTTGATCCAGCAGTTTCTGTTTTTTCTTTGATTTATTTATGTTTTGCGCCATATTTAATCCATATAAATGCAAGAAACCAGCAAAACCTAAAAAACTTCTTTTGGCTGACCATTTTGACTTATGACCTTTAATGAGCTGGCTAATACTTTTTAATTAAATTTTTTTTTCATAAAAGCAGAATATACTGTATCTAGTATATTTTATGGAGATGTACCGATAGTGGCCATATAGTCATCTTGCTCGCACTAGTGTAAAACCCTATAGTGAAGTCAAATCTCTAATGAAGTTTCTAATTAATGCTGTAGTATCATAATAGCATAAGTATTTTTATAAAATGTTGTAACTCACCATTGTTGTTTCCATTGCTGTTAATAATACCCTTATTGTGCGAAGGATAGTTGTTGTTGTTATGCTGCGTTGGCACATTATTTATTCGAATACCGGTTTGAATATGATGATGTCCGGGATAGGCAATATTTATGCCACTACGTCCGGGTTGCAGCATATTGATGCTGCCATGACCGTGGTTAGAGGTGCCAGGTGTTAGTATAATTCCACCAGAGCCCACATTGTTACCAATGATATTTGGTTGTTGTATGGGAATCCGATTAAACTGATCAGTATTGGAATTACCAGTGGTTGCTATGCCAATGCCTGTGGGATTAATTCCAGCTGGCATTAGGCCACCAGAGCTACCCGTAGCTACGTTATTACCATGGACCATGCCATGCCCATGGTGACTCTCATAATTATTTGCTGCGACATTAACACTGTTTCCAGCATTATCTGTCCCAGATCCTGTACCCGCAACCTCAACGGAGGATGTGGCGACTGGGTTAGTCTTATTTTTATCTTCATTCGCCGCACAACATACTTTAAAGACAACTTTCATATTATTTGTGGAGCATCTTCCACCAATTCGGCGATATAAATCATCCTTTGATGAAGTTGCTATATAGGTAAAACGACAAATAATATACATAAAGGACACGAAACAAGCATTAAAACATAAACACAAACGAACACTCACAAATGAAGTAATAATCATTTCCAGGTAGGAACTCCAAGCCACCTGGTTGCGGTGTAAATGGCCGGAAAGTTATTGTAAAAAACATTAACTTTTGAGGTTTATCACATATAGCTATTACTCGTGGATCGGCATTCGTTATTCGGCATGTTTCATATTCCACCTTCGATACATTGTAGATTATATATTTCTCCGTTTCATTTTCAAATGTTCCGGGCTCATAAACAGGACATATAATGTGCACCTGATCGAATTCAAATGCCAAATTGCCTTTATTCACATCAATTATGTGATCGGTGTTATCGATACGAAATCTGTAAATTAATAATATAGACAAATTATAATACATAAACGATTTCGACTAGGGAAAACATTTCCGACTTTATAATATATATATATATACTTGATCATGATCAACAGCCGAGTCAATCTATTATACACAAACTCGTCCCAAATTTTTAAAGCTATCTGAATGAAACTTTGCAGTTAGTCTTCTATATACTCTCACTCGTACATATGTCGGAACGGGCCGGATCGGACGACTAACTTTGTCAGTTTTTAACATATTTTCATGAAAGATTGAGATTTTGCCGTTTTATAATATTCCTGAATTTCGGTTTTAATTTCATGAAAATCGGCCGACTATATCCTATAGCTTCCATAGGAACAATCAGGAATATAAAAGAAAACCCCATAACTTTGTCAATTTCCAACAAATTTTCATCAAAGTTAGGATTTAGCCGTTTTACATTAATCCTGAATTTCGATTTTTAATTTCATGAAAATCGGTCAACTATATCCTATAGCAAGAACAATCAGGAAAATAAAAAAAACCATAACTAAGCCGATTTTCATTAAGTTTGAGATTTGGCAACTAATTAATATTACAGAATTTCGGTGTTAATTTTTTTTTTTTTTTTTTTTTGTTAAAATTCTGCAAAGGTATATAAACTTCGGTGAGCCGAATAAAATCCAACTTTTAGTTTCTCTCAAAAAAAAAACTACGATTATCAATACATCGATGTTTTCTTTTTAAAAATATCGAAAGAACGATATTCAAAAACATTAGTCTCTTTATAATACAAATATTTACCTAAAAATTCAAATGTTTTTAAGACTTTAAGTTGGATTAAAATTACAATTTCTATACTCACATGCTGTTTGATGTATTCCAATGCATGTAAAAGGTTTTGGCGCAACTGGACATAGTTGATAGTAACACCGTTTCCATACAAATCAAAGCAAATAGGGTTACAAGGGATGTGGTCCCCAAAGTGGGCAATGGAATAATCATTTTTTTACATCTCACAACGAATAAAGATGAACGTTTTCGATCTCTATTTCTGCTGTTTCGTGGGTATAATTTTTCTGTGGCAGGAAAGCTTTGCGACGTTTTCAGTATTTTCGTTTTCGAAGAATTGCTTTTTGCATTTAAATGCTGTGACTGTAGAAACTTGCTTTTACTAATCGATTTTCTATGCATAGCTGGCTGCTGTTGTTGGTTATTCATCGTCTGATTTCGATTACGGCTTCTCTGCTCTTTCTTCTGGCATTTATCGTGGTAATCTATAGGTATCGAGGTTATCGAATTTTTTCGATCATCGTGTTGCAACATTTTGATGATTCTTCTTGTTCCGTTTTCTTAGTCTTTTGCCCTTTTAGCATTCCACTTTTTGTGTTTTAGCTGATTTTTTTTTAAATATTTAAGATAGTTTTATACAACTAACTATAAGTTATATTCTTCGTGTAATCCCATTCTTTCATGTATCCTTGTTTCATATCTGGGGAAATAAACATTAAATTAATATTTAATTATTTTATATACACAAATTAATAATTGAAAACAACATAAACAAATTCTTTTAACATAACACACTTTATAATGGGCTATATTAATTTTGTATTTTTATTAAAAATACTTTTACATTAGCTTGTATTAAAAAAAGAATTCTTAAAAATGTTTTTTAATACTGTAGTAACAAATTAAACATTTTGTTATTTATTGGATTGCCATTGTTCATATATGGCGTGCACTGCCTGAACAAATTTGATCATTCCATTTAATTTTCCATATCACAATACGAATTTAAATTATCCATATGTATATTATTTACAATATTTTTGTTGTATTAATTGTCTTTCCGTTGTTTGCTATTAAAAAACACCACAATAGAATTATATACGGCAAAGTATGTATGTATACACTAAATGGGAGTACGGTTTTCCTGTATACATACACAAGGTACGAAGAGTCTTGGCTAGCGAAAAAAGGTTCGTTCTCATTATAGGGGGAACCATATTCTTATTGCTATTATTAAGACACATTTAAATAGTTCCATCAAACGGGTCATTCTACATTTTTAATTCATAAAAATACACACACAAAATTCAGTCCCTCCTATTAGTATACTTTCCAAATACACAATTTTCACACATTTTCCACTTGACGTTCAACGCTGCAGATCGCGAAAATGTTTGCCTCTGTTGAGATTAATTCGAAAACAATTTATTTTGACCGTAATTTGTGCAATATTGCGATAATACAAAAAAATATATGTATATAAACATTTTTTTTCTATGAACTATTAATAAAGCAAAAGTGTAAAAAATTTGACAGACAAAGTGCGACCGTTGCGAGATAATAAATAAATACAATTTCTTGAATTCTTGAATGTCGAAAAAGTGTTCGCAATATTTGTTACTTTCGTTTTTCTATTTTTAGTACCAGACCGAGCGAAAAATCTGAAAGTTCTCTTATCATTGCGTTTTTATATTGACTTTTACCTTTTGAATAATATTTATCTTATCTAGTGTTATTTTCTAGCCGTTCACTTTCGACGCGAATTTGACAGACATAAAAATGGATAGTATGTGAATAAATACCAACATCAATTTTTAGCAACGATTAATATCGGTAAATATAAACTTTTTTACCTCAAAGGTGATTTTTTTTAATTATTCGCGGAAAAATGTTTGATTTCATCATTATCGAATAAAATTAAAATATTATTTTTTAACTTTTATTTTAATTTTTTTATAAATATGAGAATAATAAAGAAATAAATGTGTGCATGTTATTCTAATTTAAAGTTAATGTATTTTAAACAAAAATGTTAACTTAAGTAAATAGTATCCAGACAGTATAGAACCGTCTTTAGGCCGTGGGAAAGAACAGCAGTGAGAACGGTTTTTCGTGAGCGCCGTTTTAAAGGTCAGTAACCAGACATGAAAAAAATATACTAGAAAAGTGTATTTATTATAGCATAGTATCCAGACAGTAAAAAAACGTCTTTAAGCAGTGAGAGAGAGCAAGAGGCAAATAGTTGAAAATGGTTGTTCGCCAGCGGCCGTTTTAAAGGCCGGTAACCTGACGCGAAAACTAATATACTAGAAAAGTATGTGGCACTTTTTAGTTTTTTTCCGAGCGGTCTGCGAAAAAGAATAAAAAATTTAATAAAACAGGCTGTTCTCGACCCTCGATTGCTCCTCTGCCAACCTTCTTCAGTTCCGTAAATCCGTTAAATTTTCAAACAAACATCTATATAACTATAAAGCAAACAAAATATAATGATAAGAATGAAAATTATTGATATATTATTATTAAGGTTTAAAAAACTTAAATCTACAACAGAAGCCATGGCGTCTGGGGCCTTCGGCTGAATTGTTTTCAGATTGTTTTTAGTTTGTTTACATACTATTTAAAAGGATTGAATTAAATTAACTGTATTAATATAATTTTTAGATCTGATAATGATGATGATCTGATAATATGATGTATATAAAAATGTAATAAGTTTTAATAAGCATGAAAATCGGTCCACTTTACCCTATACCTTCCATAGGAACAATCAGGAAAATAAAAAAAAACTATAACTATAGCCGTTTTTCAAACGTTTTTCACATTTGATGAAAAAATTTAAGATTTAGCAACTACTAATTATTCAAGAATTTCGGTTTTAGCTTCCTTTCTTGTTTTATAATTTCTTTATACCTATTATAGATTGGTATTCCATTTTCTTGAATTTTTAATCTTTTCAAGAGTGGCCGCTGATTTTACTAGCTCTTCGGAATTTTTTGCCGGCAAATGATGCTGGCATACATCTTGTTTACAATATTTTTAAAATGTCGATAGAAAAATGAAAAAGAAGATAAAACCTACTATTGCTATGTCAATATTTATTGCCGTGTTGGATGGGGAAGATTCTCAACCAAATAGAAAGCGATCCAAGTATTGGGTCAGCCCAAACTTGGGATATTATTCCAATGTTAGCATTGCTTACATATTTTATATCAATAACATACATTTTTACCATCATCTTTTGTTTGTTTGATAGTTCGTAAATCTGCACCAAACTCCTGTAATGTTTTTGAAAATTTAACGGATTTATGGAACTGTAGAAGGTGAGCGGGAGGGAAACAGTTGGGAACAGTCAGTTTTTTTTTAATTTGCCATTCTTTTCGCACCTTTTCGTACTCTTGAACAGCGGAACAAATGTTTTATCTTTTCAAGGGTGACCGCTGATTTTACTATCTGTTTGGCATTTTTGGACGGCAAATGATGCGGGCATACATGCTTATTTACAATATTTTAAAAATGTCTATACAAAATGAACAAGAAAATAACAACTACTATTGCCATGGCAGTAATTATTGTCGTAATAGATAATGAAGATTCTCAACCAAATAAGAAGCGATCCAAGTATTGGGTGAGGCCATAACTGCGAGATCAATTAAAGGGTATTGCCCTTTCTATGTACGTATTGTTTACATGTTTTTATATCAATAATACGCTCCCTCTCACCTTCTAATATCATGTCTTATCATAATCTAAAATATACTTCCCTTTTGCCCTCAGAATACGCCTATCTCTGCAATATCTCATCCAACACCATAAAATAAAAGTAATATTTTAAAACTTATTAAACATTTTAATATATATAATCAGATCTAAAAATTAGATGAATACAATTAATTAAATTCAATCCTATTAAATAGTATGTAAACAAAGTAAAAACAAACTGAAAAGAATACAGCCGATGGCCCCAGACGCCATGGCTTCTGTATTAGATTTAAGTTTAGTCTACTATGTTATTTATATATTTTTTATTCTTTTTCGCAGACCGCTCGGAAAAAACTAAAGAGTGCCACAACAACCGTTTTCAACTATTTGCCTCTCGCTCTCTATCACTGCTTAAAGACGGTTTTTTACTGTCAGGATTAGTATCCTTTAAAACGATCGCGGACTAACAACCGTTTTAAACCATATGCTTCTAGCTCTCTCTCACTGCCGCCCCGATAATTGATGCGGATAATTTCGCTAATAGCGATTCAAAATATTATAAATTATAAAAAACGAATTCAATTTTTTTTATAAAGGATTTTTTTTTTGCATTTCTAAAAGTTATTAATGTCTGAAACCTAAAGTGCCAAATCGAAACTCAATTGTTCCGCTGGAATGATAGCTCTACATGTCCGTCAAATTAGCGTCGGTGAGTTAGCGTCGAAATGGAACGGTGGGAAAATGGAACACGGAGGCATTTTTTATATTTTATTTATTTTTTAAATAAGGCACTTAATCAAACTAAATAAAGTTTATAAAAACTAAAGAACAAATTTACTAAAGTTTTTTACTGGTTTTGGGGGTATTTGACTTTTGGATCTATTAAAAAAAGCCTTTGAAAAATCGGATTTTCACTATTTTTCCAATATCTCGGCAAATCGGAAGTGTGCCAATATAAGTGGTATGCGAGGATAAAGGACATATATTGTAGTTATATCCTGCCAAGTTTCATTCAATCCTATCCATAAGTTTTTGCGAAAATTGCATTACAGTAGACCAACCTCGGGGTCTGCTCCATACAAAACAGGGCAGCAAAAATTGTAAGTCGTATAACTCAAATTTTTGTTTTTTGTTAATTTACTTTATTTATATTCACTTGTGCACTTTTGCAAAGTGTACAGCAAATTGTTCCACAATAAGGAAGTTTTTGCAGTGCTGCCAGACCGTCAGAATTTATCGATAGGCAGGTCTGCCTAAATCACATGTTTGCAATCGTAATTTTAAAAATGAATTTTCTTAACAACTAATGACCTATACGTTCGTATATTTTAAGCATAATTCTTTTATATTTTTAGCTTTAATTTGGTATACATTAATCGGGAAAATAAATAAAAGTCAATTTACTCCTGAACGACACAACGGAATTTCATGAAACATGGATCAAAATACATAGCAATGCGATGCCGTTTATAGAACAATCTTATACTTTCATAATAATTGTCAATAAGAATTTAATTTCTGGCGGGTTACTCATCGATAGGGCACAGTCGTGCTCATATCGATATGGAGCCTGTGTTATTTTAAAAAAAATATAAAAGAGAAACACACGAATTTCTCGAAATTGTATGGATAGGATTTGATAAGACTAAAACCGAAATTAGAAGAAAATTCGCCCTTTCCAATGGTATACCGTGCATATGCGCACACTTAAGGTTTTCGTTGCTAGAATTTTTCAAAAGTTAGCGTCGAAAATATCGTATCACGATAATAGTGATTCCGATGTCTGGTTCAGAAACTCGTTCTCTTCAGGTTCACACCTGATTCTATTTTCATATAATGGAGGACGATAGTCACGGTTCCTATGCCTGGTTCGCTGCGAGTTCACATTTGGTTCAAATTACATAGTTGGAGCCTATGTTATCAGCCCTCACACACCACCCACTGTTGTGCGATTTTCTAAAAAACGTATGGATAGAAACTTATGAAATTCTCACCAAATGTTCTCTAATCCTTCCTTAGTAAGCCAGTATACCGTGCATATGCGCACACTTCCGAAAATTTGAGTTATACGACTTACAATTTTTGCTGCCCTGTTTTGTATGGAGCAGACCCCGAGGTTGGTCTACTGTAATGCAATTTTCGCAAAAACTTATGGATAGGATTGAATGAAACTTGGCAGGATATAACTACAATATATGTCCTTTATCCTGGCATACCACTTATATTTGCCGAGATATTGGAAAAATAGTGAAAACCCGATTTTTCAAAGGCTTTTTTTTAATAGATCCAAAGGTCAAATACCCCCAAAACCAGTAAAAAACATTAGTAAATTTGTTCTTTAGTATTTATAAACTTTATTTAGTTTGATTAAGTGCCTTATTTACAAAATAAATAAAATATAAAAAATGTCTCCGTGTTCCATTTTCCCACCGTTCCATTTCGACGCTAACTCACCGACGCTAATTTGACGGACATTAGCTCTACATACCCGTTTCTACATGTTGAGATTCGAGATGGAAGAACTTCGATTATTCCCCTGCAAAATCGATGTTAGCGATGTCTCTCCACTCTACCATTTTGCCACCCCTACCAAAGAGTGAAAAAGAATAATTATTAAATTTTTATATTTAATTAACGATGGCATTTGCCAATATTACAAGAAGATCCCTCGATGGGTTATTTCGCTTAGGATTGCGATCACCATTTATGGGAGCAGCAACAACGAACTTACTAAAGTATAATATGCAGCTTACATAATACCTTTTGTATTGATTTAATACTTGATCAACTTCAGTTCTCGCGGCGCCGCCAAATGGTATCCAGACCCCGAATTTATGAAGCAATTCAGTGGACCCGTCATGTATCCCGATGACGTGACATCGCTGTGGAGTGTCCCACCCTGGAACAGTGTGTAGTTAACATCCAGTAATCATTCGCTTAGCATTTAACTAATATTTATATTTAGGCAAGGTAACACCTGTGGAAAAGTCGGTACGAAATTTGACCCTTAACTTTGGCCCCCAACATCCTGCTGCCCATGGAGTCTTGCGCTTGGTGCTCGAACTAGATGGCGAGGTATATTAATGCAAATGTGTATATGCCTATACATAGTTTATGCTTGCATCGTCATACACATGTTTTACAGACTGTAGTGCGAGCGGATCCCCACATTGGCTTACTGCATCGAGGCACTGAGAAGCTAATAGAATACAAAACGTATACCCAAGCATTGCCCTACTTCGATCGATTGGATTATGTGTCGATGATGTGCAATGAACAATGCTATTCGTTGGCCGTGGAGAAGCTACTTAACATCGAAGTACCGCTAAGAGCCAAGTATATACGAAGTAAGTTTAAACCTAAGGCAACGAGGTACACATTTGCACACGCAGAATGAGTATTTACAAAGCATTTAAACAAGATTAAAATTTAAATGTTGTATACTTTAATTTTTTTTAAATTCCTTCTTCAGCGCTATTTGCTGAAATTACCAGGATTCTGAACCACATAATGGCTGTGGGTACTCATGCTCTTGACGTTGGTGCTCTAACACCATTCTTTTGGCTTTTTGAGGAGCGCGAAAAGATGATGGAATTTTATGAACGTGTGTCGGGCGCTCGCATGCATGCTGCCTACATTCGGCCTGGTGGTGTTTCGTTGGTAAGACGATTATAAATTTTATATTCTATAATGTACTTGCTAAACTCACAAACTCATCCTGATAAATAGACAGGGATCCAGGTCTCACAAAAACGTTCAATTGTTTTGTTATTGCACTGCATGCGCGACATACGAGATTGAGAGTTTCTATACCCTTGCAGGGTATTCTAATTTCAATCTGAAAGTTTTTAAAGCAGTGAAGAAGACATCTCCGACCCTATAAAATACATATATTCTTGATCAGGATCAACAGCCGAGTCGATCTAGCCATGTCCATCTGTCCGTCTGTCAGTTTCTACGCAAAGTAGTCCCTCAATGCTATCTGAATGAAACTTTGCAGTTAGTCTTCTATATACTCTCACTCGTACATATGTCGGAACGAGCCGGATCGGACGACTATATCATATAGCTGCCATAGGAACAATCAGGAAAATTAAAAAAAAAAAACAAGAAAGGAAGCTAACTTCGGCTCACCGAAGTTTATATACCCTTGTAGAATTAAAATAAAAATTAACACCGAAATTCTGTAATAATAATTAGTGGCCAAATCTCGAACATGATGAAAATGGTTTGAAAATCTGATTCTTCCTATGGATATAGTTGTCCGATTTTAATGAAATTAATATTGCAATTTTGAAATAATATAATATGGCAAAATCTCAAGTTTGGTGAAAATATCTTGAAAACTGCCAAAGTTATGGATTTTTCTTTTATTTTCCTTGACCGATTTTCATGAAATTAAAACTGAAATTCAGGAATAATATAAAACGGCTAAATCTCAACTTTCATGAAAATATGTTGAAAGCTGACAAAGTTAAAATTTTTTTTCTACAAATTTTCCGATTGTTCCTATGGCAGCTATATGATATAGTCGTCCGATCCGGCCCGTTCCGACATATGTACGAGTGAGAGTATATAGAAGACTAACTGCAAAGTTTTATTCAGATATCATTAAAACTGAGGGACTACTTTGCGTAGAAACGGACAGACGGACAGATGGACATGGCTACATCGACTCGGCTGTTGATCCTAATCAAGAATGTATGTATTTTATAGGGTCGGAGATGTCTTCTTCACTGCGTTGCAAACTTCTCTCTGAAATAATAATACCTTGCAAGGGTAGAACTAAGGTACCCTTCTTTCGCGATATTAATCCTTAAATTTTACTTAAATAAAAACTTTAAACTGAATTATGTTGCACAAAATGTCCTGCAACCTTTACAAACGCAAATGCGATCAGAAAGTAAATAATTATTAATATACCAATGAGTAGCAATATATTCCGTACCATTGAAAGATTAAAGCCATCAAAATTGCTTCGATTTTGTGACAACAGATTGTAAATTTTGTTTGGAAAGTGTTTTGTAGCATACTTTAAATAAGTAGTCAAAGGGATTTACAAACGCCAGTTATTTCTGAGGAATTCCAAAAACAATATTAAGATAATATTATATAGAATACGTATTATTAATCACTTATTTGTTGCAGGACATGCCACTGGGCCTTATGGATGATATCTATGAGTTTTCATCCAAGTTTGCTGAACGTCTGGACGAAGTGGAAGATGTCCTAACCACCAATCGGATATGGGTGCAACGAACCGAAGATATTGGCATTGTGACCGCTGAGGAGGCTCTAAATTATGGATTTAGCGGCGTCATGCTTCGTGGCTCTGGTATCAAGTGGGATCTGCGCAAACAACAGCCGTACGACGCCTATCATCTCGTGGATTTTGATGTGCCTATTGGCACCAAAGGCGATTGCTACGACCGGTACCTTTGCCGCGTGGAGGAGATGCGTCAGAGTCTCAGGATTATAGACCAATGCTTAAATCAAATGCCAGCAGGAGAAATTAAATCGGATGACGCCAAGGTGACTGCACCCTCGCGGTCCGAAATGAAAACTTCAATGGAGGCGTTGATTCATCATTTTAAGCTATTTACGCAGGGTTATCAGGTGCCTCCGGGGGCCACATATACCGCAATCGAAGCTCCGAAGGGGGAATTCGGGGTATATCTCGTTTCTGACGGTTCAAGTCGTCCGTATCGCTGCAAGATCAAGGCTCCCGGCTTTGCTCATTTGGCAGCTCTGGAAAAGATTGGCAAACAGCATATGTTGGCCGATGTTGTTGCCATTATTGGTACGCTGGATGTTGTTTTTGGGGAAATAGATCGTTAGATTCCAATGAATATTTGTAAACTGGAAATATTGATGATTAATAAAACTGAAGAACCAAATTGGTGATCAATGGTTAAATTAGAGTTGATTAAAAAAGGGAAATATTCCAAATTAAAAAAAAAAAAACAGTTAAACAATTAACCAGATGGACATACAGTCGGGTGTCCCGACAGTAGAATACCCTGTACCATTACAACGCGCGTGCCAAAATTATATGAAAGAAGGAGATAAGACAAAAAAACGTAAAGAAATGTACATATAATGCAAATGTCTTCCACTTTAAAAGCAAAGTCGATTGCGCAGTGAGTAAAGCTGCATATGTGTTTTGTGTGTAAGCCAATGGCCCGAGTTCGATTTCTGCCGCAAGGGATATAGACAACAACAATTTTATTTTAGTTTAAAAAAATTATACAGTTTTTAAATACTGTAATTATTTTGAATTACCGGGAAAAGTTAAAAAAAAATAATAATTTGCTAAAATTATAAAAAAAAAATTACTCGAAGCAGTCGGAATTCGAACCCGTGACAATTTATTTTAATTATACAACTGCACCACTAACCAATTCAAAATGTAAGTAATGTAATCTTAATTTTACAAAAGTCTGAACCTAACTTAAATGTATAATGAATGTTTTGATTTGTTTGGAGCCCTCTGCCTGGGCTGCCTCTTTTACACGTAATGTATATAAAGTAAAAAGTCTATATCAAATATGGTTTACATAACTTTATAAATTTGGGAGATATATGGTTTTTTCAACTAGCTCCACCAAATAGAGGAGCAAAAATTTAAAACAAACTTGATCTGCGTGCAGACATAAGAAGTCTAAATCCCAAGTTTGGTGTGTCTAGCTCTTATAGTCTCTGAGATCTAGGTGTTCATACAGACAGACAGACAGACGGACATGGCTATATCGACTCCTTTAGTGGCAGACCCCCAAAAGTTACCTAAATATTAATCAGGAACACTAAAGGAGTTGATAAAGCCATGTCCGTCCGTCTGTCTGTATGAACGCCTAGATCTCAGAGACTAAAAGAGCTACAGACACCGAACTTGGTATTTAGATTTTTTATATCTGTACGTTTATGTAATCCAAAATACACAGATTGTCTAAATTTCATTGCGATCGTGCCATAAATAGCGAAGATATAGGCTTTGAACTTTATACATATTATGTATACAAGAGGCAGGATAGGCAGAAGACTTTATTTATTTGGAAATAAATCAAAACGTTCATTATACATTTTAGTTATGTTCACATTATTATGAAATTAAGATAACTTATTTTAAAGTTGTTAGTGGTGCAGCTGACTAAGCTGCAGTCTACCCGAAATGGTTTTATATAACATAAATTGTCACGGGTTGGAATGCAGAGTTCTATATCTCCCCGTCGCTTCGAATAAAAGAGTTGTCAAAGTTCTGTATCTGCCCGTCTGCAACGAGTTTTTTATATCCTTGCAGGGTATTATAATTTTAGTCAAAAGCTTGCAACGCAGTGAAGGAGGCATCTCCGACCCTATAAAGTATATATATTCTTGATCAGGATCAACAGCCGAGTCGATCTAGCCATGTCCGTCTGTCTGTTTTTACGCAAACTAGTCCCTCAGTTTTAAAGCTATCTGAATGAAACTTTGCAGTTAGTCTTCTATATACTCTGACTCCTACATATGTCGGAACGGGCCGGGTCGGACGACTATATCATATAGATGACATAGGAACAATCGGAAAATTTTTAGAAAAAAAATTTTTACTATGTCAGTTTTCAACATATTTTCATCAAAGTTAAGATTCAACCGTCTTATATTACTCCTGAATTTTGGGTTTTAATTTCATGAAAATCGGCTGACTATATTCGGTGTTAATTTTTATTTTAATTCTGCAAGGGTATATAAACTTCGGTGAGCCGAAGTTAGCTTCCTTTCTTGTTTTTCGACAGTATTTGTTATGCTTGCACGCAGATTAAGTTTGTTTTAAATTTTTACCACGCCCACTTCCGCCCCCGCAAATCATCAAAAACGAAATCAAATCATCTAATTTTGAAGCTAGAATCGCGAATGAACTATAGTCTTTGTGATTCCTGAAAATTTGGTTGCGATCAGATAAAAATTGTCGAAGTTATTAAAGAATTAATTTTGTATGGCCACAAACGGCTGCTGCAGCATGCCTCATTTGGGTGACCAATTAGACTAACTAAGTATTCTTATTAGTTCCTGATTGATAAGAATCTTATAAGATATTCGAGAAGCGTTTTTAATAAATGGTAATAATTATGAGCCTCTTTAATGCAATAATAACGCGTTTTTACACACATAGATACACGTGTGTGTATTTTTGTATGCATGTGATTATATTACACTTGCATTTGCATTTGTCCGTTATGTTCAAAAATATATTAACTATTTACTATGGGTAGCGAGTATCTCACAGTCTAGCTCCCTCGACTGTAGCTTTCTTACTTGTTTTATACTTTTAGCAATTTTTTTAAAATTTCTCCCTGTAAATCAAAACAATTACAGTATTTAATACTAAGAAAAAAAATGAAAGCAAAGAACTTTACTTAATAATATATACTTAATAATATCGATCCCAGGGCAATTGCTTACAAAAATACATGCGCAGCTTTACCCACTAAGCTATCGCGTTGGTTTTTGATTTTTTTTTTTTTAGACTTTTGCCTTATTATTCTCTTCTTTTTATATGATTTTGGCACGCGGCTTGTAATGGTACAGGGTATTCGGCTGTATGTCCATCTTGTTTTATATAATAATCTACAAAAATACATATTTTATGTCTATTTCGGTTTAATTCAACTTTATTACCATATTTTCTTTCACAAAACTCTTAAAATATTACAATTAGGTATGCCCATTGCCAAACAACATTGAAGATATACAATACACTTATTTTTTAATTAAATCAATTTGTTTTTTCGATCTCTGTAATATATTATATTAATATATAATGTATGTATACATATATTGCGAAGCATTACACCCATTTTTTTTCCAGGTAAATACATATATGTTTTTACGATTTTTGTTTGGTTTATAGTCACATATTATCTCTGAGACTCTAATATGGTGTAATAATCAACGAAATGATAATAATTAAATATGTTATATAGTTTCTATGGGTTTATCAAGTAAATTAACACTTCAAAATTTGAATATACTCTTAACTTTTTTCATAGCACTATTTAATTTATAAATGTAATTTAATTTATCAATATTCAATAGCACTACATTTTTAGGTTGCGTTTGCAAATCTGTACACGAGAGACGTTCTATTTGGGGAAATAGATATTCGGTAGGTGTTAAATTTTACGGTTTTGCTATGCATTCATTTTTGTCGTACTTAATTTTTTATTCTAAGTGATCACATTGAAACTTTTGTTTTAAAAACGCTTTTTATTTTATAATAAATAACATTTTTGTTTTCTATAAGCTTTAACAATGAATTGAGTGTGTTTTAACTACATAAACCTCATATAATCCATATATTTTATTGATCTTACTGAGAGAGCTATTTAGACTCTAAACTGGCGCAAAGTACAATTTTTAGTTTAGGTAAAATCGGTATTATAAAAATATAAATAATAAACTAAAAAAGGAAACCAAAGGAAGGCCGAGAGAAATCAGATTTTTCTTAAACAGATGTTTTTAATTTCTTAATTAATCCTTATTCTTCAAAGAATTTTTTCTTAAGAAAATATGTCATTATATATTAAATTCTCTCTTATTAGTTTCAAAAATTATTAACTGTAGACTCTAGCTAGTAGTTTTGTATTAAAAATAATTTGTAAAAATAATTGAAATGAGATTTTTGTACTAAATGCTAAGGATGTCAAATAAAAATAAGCTTAATAATTATTACCATATCTCAAAGTGTAGTAAGCTTTACGTTATTCTTCTTTGTTGGTCAATCGCCATTAGTTAATATATTATATTTTGCCTTTTATAACCATATAAATCACTCGTACTTTATTTAAGACTATTTGAGGATGTCGGTAGATTTATTTCGGCAGTAATTGATTCGGACGATTTTTTCATTTTCTCACAATAATCATTGAATATGTCACGAAAGCGTATCCAGCATTTTTCCGGTATAGTTATCGATGTACGAAAGTTATTTTTTACCTTTTAATTTTGGTATTAATATATAAACAGTTTTTTAATTACATATTTTTAACTCACTTCGCTTATCCTCATGTATACACCTCGATTATTTTGTCCAATATCAAAATAAAAGTTCTTATTATCCACCTTCATATGCCGCTCCTCGGGCAAATCTCCTTTAAATCTGCTAAAAAAAAAGAAAAGGGGAGTACACAGAGAACAATAATAAATAATAATTAGTAATTTATTTCGTACCCTCCGTCGTTTGCTCCGAACTCCTCAAGCAAATCGGTGAGTGCATCACGAAACTCGATCATCCCTTGAGCTGGCAAAGCTATTTGAGACCTGGGTCCACCCCTGGTTATGGTTTGCGATACCTATATTCATTTCATGAATGAAATAATTAATGAATTAGTCGATTATTTGATTATGAATGATCATTAATAAAGTTACCCGTAGAAACCGGCCGCGAGCATTTTCCTTTAGATCCAAGTAATATCTTCGATAATCTTTAATCATCATTTCGGATTTTAATTTCCCATCCTCCGGTAAATTGTCAGTATTTGGTGGACCTGTGTTATTATTTGGGGATTTATTATCTACTATAATATACAAAATAAAAATATACCTAGAGAAGAATAGTAATCACTAAAAGATGACAAGTGATCACGAAATTCGGCTGCTGTTGAAAGGGCCAAATAAATTTGACTTCGTCGACCATCTGCACCAATCTGTAAATTATATCACATTACAGAGAAATCATAACATCATATAAAAAGTTCATATTAGAAAATCATATAGACATTTTTATATATTTTCTTATCTTTGATAAACTTCAAATAAAGCCCTAAAATATGTAATTCCAAAGTGGAGAAACATCGAACTTTATCTTTCGATTTTTTTAATAAAGACAATTACTTCTAAAATTATCTTACTTGCGTAAAAAATAATTTAGTTTAATATAAAAAAACATTTCAAAATAAAACAGAAAATTAAAATACATAAAATAGTGCGTCTGATCCAGCAGGTATAGTGTTAACTTGTGTTAAATTATTTGGAGATCATCATCCTAATTTGTTGTTAAAAATTAAAAAAAAAAGAATTTAAGAAAATGTTCGATCATAATATTATTAAAGTATTATTAAATAATATACTAATAGTATCCGGAATTGGTAAAATAGAGATGCACCATATTTACCTCGGCAACTTTTATGAAGCGACCTCTTCTATTTTGCTTGACATCCAAATAAAATCGTTTCGACTGTATCTGAAGCATTTTGGTGGCCAGTTCTTGTTCAACGCCGCTTCCACCTGAGGTCGAAGAATTTTATTTATACATATATATAACAACATATATTTACATTTTCAAATGTGTACCTTTCACGGAGGAATCAAAATCATTGCGACTGGACGAGCCCTCCATATTCGCAACACTATATTCTGGAACATAACAAAATATGTATTTATTTTATCTTGTATTTGCTTTATATATATATTACTTGATCCTGAGATGCCTTCATCTCCACTTCCCAACTCTGACATTATCGTAATCTTTGTCGATAAATATTCTGTAAAATTCCTTTCGTTTGCCTTCCCTCGCTGCCGATCTGCCAATTAAGCCGTCTCAATCCCTTGTCGCTTCCTAACGATTAATCTTATTAATAATATTTATTATTAATATATAAGGTTAGCCTATATTCCAATAATCAGCCAGATAAATAATGTACACCCAGCCACACAAACATCACACATGTCAGCTGTTTAACTTTTTCGTTCTCGTGCAAGGCAAAAACAAAGGTTCAAGGATTTTGCATAACTACGAATGTAGCTTGAATGTATATATATACATATATTTATATATATATATATATATATATATAAATGTATTTATCGGGTGGAAATAGCAGATTTATAAATTTTTAAATTATTAAAATAATTATTTTTATTATTTTTTTGTATTTTTATTTTACATATTGTACGGGAAGAATTGCTGTCATCTCTTTTTGTTTGTACATAAATAAATAAAATACAAAATAGATATATATATATATATATACATATATATATATATATATACATATATAGATATGCACACACACACCCACACACAGCGCAAACGAAAATCGTTTTTATCCCGAATAATACCATTATTTATCCTTCTAGATACTTTTTCGGGTACCACAAATCCGTAAGATTGCGCCAATCTTTTGCAAATACCTTAACGCATTTTTCATCTCGAATAAAAACTTTTATCTGTATTTTTTATTTTGTAGAATGTTTTGCAACTCGAACTATAGTTTTTTTTTGTTTTGTACGTCACGCGCAGTATCTAATGAATTATGTGGCGTTAGGGTATTACGCAGAATCGAGTTTTCAAAATAACGTAACGTAAGAAGTGCAAGCTTTAGGCACAAAGCTTTTTACTACGTAGTCTTTCTATTTGCGGCTTTTCTAGGTTGGTTCAGTTCGATAATTAAAGTTAATAATAAGTTAATAAAATTAAAAAAAAAAAACAAGAACGGAAGCTGACTTCGGTTCACCGAAGTTTATATACCCTTGCAGAATTTTAACAACAAATTAACACCGAAATTTTGTAATAATAATTAGTTGCCAAATCTCAAACTTAACAAGAAAGGAAGCTAACTTCGGCTCACCGAAGTTTATATACCCATGCAGAGTTTAAACAAAAAATTTAACCCGAACTTCTGGAATAATAATTAGTTGCCAAATCTCAAATTTGATGAAAATGGTTTGAAACACGGCTAAGTTATGGTTTTTTTTCTATTTTTTTCAGAATGGTCCTATGGCAGCTATTGGATATAGTCGACCAATTTTCATGAAAATAAAACCAAAATTCTAAAATTATATAAGATGGCCAAAAATCAAGTTTGGTTAAAATGTCTTGAAATCTGTCAAAGTTATGGATTTTTCATTTATTTTCCTGATTGTTCCTATGTCAGCTATAGGATATAGTTGGCCGATTTTTATGAAATTAATACTGAAATTCGGAAATAAGTTTGGTGAAAATATCTTGAAAACTGATAAAGTTAAAAAAAAAAGTTTTTCTTCAAATTTTCCGATTGTTCCTATGACAGTTATATGATATAGTCGTCCGACCCGGCTCGTTCCGACATATATACGAGTGAGAGTATATAGAAGACTAACTGCAAAGTTTCATTCAGATAGCTTTAAAACTGACTAGTTTGCGTAGAAACGGACAGACGGACATGGCTAGAATATATATACTTTATAGGGTCGGAGATGTCTCCATCACTGCGTTGCAAACTTCTGACTGAAATTATAATACCCTGCAAGGGTATAAACAATTTTACATATAAATAAAGAATAGAGTTGTGTGTTTGTAGCAGGCATAGTAGGATTGGGAGGATCTGGTCTCTTTGAAGTTACGTTTGGGGAATGTTTGGGAAATTTAATAAAAATATATATTTCCTAAAAATAATTTATAGGTATAGGAGCCATTTGAAATCTGCCGAGTCTCCTTTGGTTTGCATTATGCATCTATATAATATAATAATAATAATATAATCATCCAATATCAAAAAATTAAAATGCATTAATTAAAGGATAATTGTCCTGAGGTATTCACATGGCTATTATTTTATTTTAATGTTTTCTGATATTTAAAAAAAAAAAATTAAAGGAAAAATTCTTAAAAATGTTTAAGCTTAAAAAAATTAATTTTGTTAAATAAAAAGTGAAATATAATTGAAAAAATTTTTTAAAAGAGGGTCAATTTATTTCATGAATTTTTAAATTAATTTATATTCATGTAAGCAAAATGAAAAAGTTAAAGGTAAGTAAAGCAGTCATTTGGTTGCAGGGGGGACTTAATAGTTATAATATAAAATATCCCCTGGAGTACCCCAGCAGCTTATCATCCTGGTCATCCTAGTCATCATCCAGAGCCAATCGGAACAGCACGAGAGACATGATGGGCAACAGGAATTAATTTGGTGTTCCTTCAAAGTATGCAGGTTTAATTTGATTATGTTCCACGTTTTGCTTCGGTTTCAGATTATTTTTTAAAACATTTGAACATGGCTTCGTTTGAGGACCTCAAAGCGCAGGAGGGCTCACTAAAGGTCGCCAAAGGCTCCACTGAAAGTGGCATGTCTACAGCGAAGGATGCAAGTCGGTCTAGGATGGTGATGTAACCGGAGATAAGCGATGCAAAAGGTAGTGAACTGAAATAAAGTGAACATTTAAACTAAAGAATAATAAAAACTGGTTGATATTGAACAACGGAATAATAACGACTCTTTAATACTGTCACAGTATGTACATATATTAAAGAATTATATTTTCAAAAAGTATAAAAATATTTCGGTTTTAAAAAATACTTTATTTATCTTTTTACCGTCCGTAAAATGGCTTCGCTTCAAAAATTAATAATTCTCCTGTCATTTCCAGAATATTCTACCTGGAATTTCTCTAGCACTGTATGGGTGATTTCTGCGGATTCCTCTCTGATTTTGTTTGTGACTCCTAGAAGACTCCGCTCTTAATTAAAATCGTTTCGAAATTCACGATGGATTGTTGAAAGGATTTTTGAAGGATTACCTCATGATTCCCCGTAAAATCAGAATTCCTTTTTTATAGCAACTACTTCCGCTGCCCCTGCATCCAGCGCAGCTCCCGCTCCCGCCCTGTCACCGGTCTCAGCAACGCCAATGTGGCAGAGGCTATGGAAGACGAGTTGAGGCATCAAAGGCAGCGCCAGCGCCCACGCACCCGCCAGCGGTCGCGCACCAGCACCCATCAGCGCACACGCCAACGTACCAGCAGCACGCAGCGCAGCCGCACCAGAACCTAGCAAAACCCTAGCAAAACCCAAAATATACATACTATGTATATGACACACACACACACACACACAGCGCAAAAGAAAGTCGTTTCATCGCGAATAATACCATTATTTATGCTTCTAGAAATTATTATTCAAATTCCTTAATTCCCAATTTTCATCTCGAAACAATTCTGTTTGGAATTTATTTTACAGAATGTTTTAGAAACTCGATCTAAAGTTGTTTCTTTGTTTGGTTTGTTTTGTTGTTTTGTACGTCACGCTCAGTATCTAATGGATAATTTGGCGTTAGGGTATTACTCAGAATCAAGTTCTCAAAATACCGTAACGTAACATAAGAGCTGCAAGCTTCAGATACAAAGCTTTTTACAACGTAATCTTTCTATTTGCGGCTTTTATTGGTGCCTGTTCGTGTGGCTCGTCGTCGTGGTGTCGTCGGGTTTTTGTGTTGTATATTGGAACAGAAGAAACAGTTGAAAAATCATAAATCTCACACGAAAGTTCTGAGTTTTGTTTTGATTTGTGCAGAGCGTGTACGCTATATCGGGTAGATACGTTTGTGGCTCTTAACGAATCTGTGTTGCAGTCCTATGTCGCCTGCATATACATACCAAAAATTTAAATTACATACATACATAGGGTACCTAGGTACATATGTACATTTGTATGCAAAAATGTGCAGTTCAAACTGAAGAAGGAGCAGCAGCAGCTTCTTCGTTATGTATTATGTATGCATACCATTGTACCTATGAACCCAACGTGAGTACATGTGTGTATCACATATCTATGTACTCGCTTTAAAAATATTATGTAAAATACATACATACATGACGTTCTCACATCCCATCTCCGCTTGCCATCAGCCACACACACAGTCACTCATTAACTCGGTAAAAAAAAAACGAAAACAGAAACGGAGCGAAGCAGCAAAGCATCTCTCAGGAGAAACCAAAAGTCAGATACAGATACTATATGTGCATATATATCTCTTTTATCTTTTATTTTTGTGCCATGTCTGTGCGTATATTCGTAAGTGCGAATATATACGTAAGATTATTAATCGTGAACAAGAATACACACAAATAATTCGTTATATATGCACTTTGTGGCACTGAGAAAAATAGTAAGCACCTTAAACTACGAAATTTCAACTATTTACAATTTGTATGAAAAATAGTTAAATCTTTAAATTGAATTATATAATTATATATATATAATTTCGAATAAAAAGATGAATGAAAATATTAACAAAATAAAATAACTATATAAATAAAAACAATTGCAAAAACTAAAAATTAATTCAATCAATTTTAATATAAATAAAGAAGGATACAACGGGTATTTCACATTTGTTATTAGTGAAAAATAACAAAAATATTTCTCGATTTTAGAGCCCAACTTTTAGTCACCTATTCAATATCCCACTGAGGCGATGGCTTCGTTTTCTCTGAGTGCACTTTTTGAGAGTTATTCTCTGCCGGTGCTCTTTTCGACAGAAATACCGATACATGATAAACACATTCGCTCAGATGTATGTATGATACAGGTACACTTCGCCAAAATATGTGATAAGCTAGAGCTATGGCTAAAAATTAACATAAAATGACTCTCATTGAAGCCATCTAAACGAATCTTCCTCTTTGTATACAACTTAAAGGTCTTTAAATATTATGTCTAAAAACCGATTGTAGATCTCAGGGAATGAGTTCTATATCGGGAACAAATTTCGATTTAATATATCGGCAAATATGTCGCGATGAAAAAAGAAAGGAATCTAACTTTGACACGTTGAAGATTGTATACTATTGCAAAATACAATTTGGTCAAAACTAATCAATCCATATTCAATGTAAACTATACATATTTATGTTATAAAACAACAAAATAATGTCTATTTCTTGCCAATACCCTGCTTTATTTTGCAAGTTATGATCTTCATAAGAGCAACATAAAGAATTATTTCAATATCTTTCGATATCATCGATATTCAAGTTTAGAACATTTTCTAAGTGTTATATAACATTATTTAAGTATTGCTTTTATCGAAAAGTTTATTTTAGTCTTTTCAAAATAATGTAAACTTTTATTTCGGGTAATTGCTTGTTATCGTCTCTGGCAACACTTTTTCGTCCCTCTCAAACACAAGTATGAGCTTTTTTGAGAGTGCGTACTCGTTTGAACGTTTGTTGTGTTTACGTTGTTGTTGTTTCGTTGAATTTGCAAAAGTTTTGTGGTACAGTAGCTTTGACATATACATGTACATAAACGCCTACATACATAAGTGCATGAGAGATGCATATGAACATGTATGGGGGGGATAGGAAGCATGGGCAGAGCTTGCCGCCTGGCCAATTTTCGCTTGGTTGCATTTTGGGGCTTTGCTTAAAAATATTATGTGTATGCACATTTCTATCAAGTGTATCTGTTATATATTTTCCTTGGATATATTGCAATACCATGTAAAGAAGACAACAGTTAAACTGTGAAAATATGTCACAAAATATCTAATTTACTAATTGATATTATAATGTATTATTATATTTTTTTTATTTGCAGACGTACTAACGACGTGTTTGGCATTTGACCTATTTTAGAATTATCTAACTTAAAAAATAGGCCTGGGAACTAAGAAATGGGATTGGAATTGATAAATAGACTATCTCCTATTAAAGGACACTAACGGTCATCCCTGTAAATCAAACGTTTCCATATATATTTTAGGAGATGCAAGTGGAAAGTAAAGAAATCCCACTGATAAGTAGTTCCTTCACATATGCGCCTAAAGTAGATCTATCTATTATTTTACGAGTAAATCCCACACGAGGCATAGAAAAATTAATCCGAATTCTTAAGCTAATCATCGAGCTTGCAGCACTGATCCTTCAGGACAAGAAAGCGAATAAGAATAATAGCAATAGAAGTCTAATGGCATCTAAAGTGGATATTAACCTTGCTACAACAGTCGGTACAGTGCCGCCTTCATCGTCATATTTGAGTAGTGCGACGCCAGTTAGTGGCAGTAACTATGCCTCCAGCCTACCGGAAACGAATCGAAAACGCCAAAAACTGTCCACCACCAATCACGGAGAACCAATCAGTTGTGATGGTGATATCAATCCCATATCCGATACCATTAAATCGGACAACAAGTCTGAGGACTATAATGAAATAGACACTATCGAAAGCACATTGAATGTGGATATTTTGGAGAAAAAGACATCACCCAAAAATGAGTGCTATGTGGCACCAGAGCAAGCATTGGTCACAAGTGTTGAGCTAGTGGTTCCAGCTCCTCTTCCCGCCAGAGATTTAGAGATGGATCCAAAGCCTAACGCTGGTGGTCTGTTTAATAGCTCTAGTAGTAGTTCCTGCGATTCGGCAAGATTATTATTATTACCAAATGATAAAATTGATGGTTGTGTAAATGAATCTTCTTCCAGCTTGAACATAAGAATTCCTACTAAGTTAGCAATAACAACAGCAGCAACAACCGGTGATATTATGCTGTCCGAAAGAAGAGCTTCACTATGGACTCCTCACCAGGATCAGTCCGGACGCATACCGGATGAGACCAACAAGCCGGAAAATGTAAGCCATGTAAGTCCTGAGTTGCCATACCAAGTGCATCATCGGCACTCTGAGCTTCTGCTGCAAATCGAAAAGGATACCACGGAAATAGGAGAATTTCCAGTGCCATTGCCACAGCACCCCCAACATAATGCTCCAACGCAGGAACAGCAATATGGACGACCAGGGGATGCCCATTCTATTATAGACGGCCAGTTACGCAATACTTTTTATGCACAAATGCTGCAGCAGCAACACCATCAACAACAAAATCATCAACAACAACAAAGTATGCATGAACACAGTCCGAGGCATCAAGAACAGAATACAAGCTACAGCAATTATGACGCACCAGTATTTCATAATGCTCCATTATTTGGTTCACAACGAAGTGATCATCATCTTCGTCAGCAGCAACCACATCCAATGGAATGTCATGCCTTACTAGATCAATCGACATCTCTTTCCCACCAACAACTACAGCAGCATCACCAACAGCAACTGCATAATCAAAATCAACATCATAACCAACTCCAACAACAACAGCACCATCAGCAACTACAGCAACAACCCCAACATCAACAGCAACTCCAGCAGTCACAGCAACATCAACAACAACATCTCCATCAACTTCAACAACATCAGGTCCAACAGCACCAACAACAGCAGAAGCAACAGCAAGATCATCACCAACAACGACGATTGCACGAAACCTATAACGATCTCATTATGGAAGATTTTCACGAGGAACCCAGCTCGGCCTATAAACTGTGAGTACAGCGTATCTTTTATTAGACGTTTAAAATAAATATAAATAAATAAAATGCAAATAATATAAGTTTTCATTAATTCGAACAAATCAATTTTATCTTGAATAATTGACCAATTAGTTTATCTAGAACACTTTCACCGAACAATGTTAAATCTGAAAATCAAGACGATGGATATGAGACAAGTGCTGGCGATGTATTAACACCAAACTCGCATAGTTCGTCTACCAATTCGGGGACGCCGCAGCATCAAATGCAACAGCATTTAAGCATCGGAATAATGTCTCATATTCCCAACCAGAAGAAGTCCGATGATCAACTGTTGTTGCTACCAAAGAATTCAAACAATATTGATTCACCTGCTTCCTCCACAACGACAGTTACCCATGCTCATTCTCATGGTCTTGATGGCATGGCGACGGCACAACCTGCTGATTGTCAAAATCTCACCACAACTACCGTTGATCCGTTCAGTTTTATGGGCGAGGAGATGCGTAACATGCTTTCATCGCCGGCAGGCCATCATCGCCATATGGAGAATACAGGTCTAGGACCGGTGACAAGATATCCGACAGAATCGGGGTCAGGGTTAGAGTCAGAACCATTGCCAGTGCCAAGTGCCGGTGATGATATATTTCAGCATCCTCCGCAACATGGTAAAAATAATACAGAAATCTCTAATAACTCGAAGCCAACGCCCAAAAAAAGGGGACGAAAGAAAAAAATGGTTACCATAAATGAATGTACGACAGAAGCAGCGATGACAGTGCAAGTCACTAATCAAGAGTAAGATATAATATTAATTCTCACCATTATTATATTATCCATTACAAAAATTTCACAGCGCCCTTCTTCCTGTCTGCGAAGATTCCTCTGGCGATATGCTACACACTCTAAAGCCGAAGGAACGGAAAAAGCACGATCGTTTTAATGGCATGTCCGAAGATGAGGTCATCAAAAGGACAATACCTGATCATCTGTGTGATAATCTCGATATCGTTATAGTGAGTTGTAAATTTCGGATAATCCACATATAAATCTTTATCAATATTTTACAAAGTATAAAACTTAAGAAATTATTACGAGCAAAACCAAAATGTTTCTTTACAGGTCGGTATAAATCCTGGTTTATTTGCCGCCTACAAAGGTCACCACTACGCAGGGCCTGGCAATCATTTTTGGAAATGCCTTTACCTAGCTGGACTCACCCAAGAGCAAATGAGCGCCGATGAAGATAATCAATTACTAAATCATGGCATTGGTTTTACGAATATGGTTGCTCGGGCTACTAAAGGTTCAGCCGATTTAACGCGAAAGGAAATCAAGGAGGGAAGTCGGATTCTTTTGGAAAAGTTGCAAAGATTTCGACCGAAAATTGCCGTCTTTAATGGGAAATTAATCTTTGAGGTGTTTTCCGGCAAAAAGGAATTTCATTTCGGTAGACAACCAGATCGCGTCGATGGCACTGATACTGTAAGTTCTGAATTTTTTTATACTAGTGTTCTGATCATTTGTACTATTATGATACTATACTCTACCGCTCACGTACACTATAAACGAAACAAACTTTTACCTTTATATACCCTTGCAGAGTAATATAATTTTAGTCCGCAGCTTGCAACGCAGTGAAGGAGACATATTCGCCCCTATAAAGTATATATATTCTTGATCAGGATCAACAGCCGAGTCGATCTAGCCATGTCCGTCTCTCCGATTATAAGCGAACTAGTCCCTCACTTTTAAAGCTATATGAATGAAACTTTGTAGTTAGTCTTCCATATACTCTCACTCCTACATATGTCGGAACGGGCCGGATCGGACGACTAAATCATATAGCTGCCATAGGAACGACCGGAAGATTTTACGAAAAAAGATTATAAATATGTCAGTTTTCAAGATATTTTAACAAAACTTGATATTTGGCCATCTTTTATTACTTCAAAATTTTGGTTTTAATTTCATTAAAATCGGTCGACTATATCCTATAGCTGCCATAGGAAAATTCAGAAAAATAAAGAAAAACCATAACTTAGCCGTGTTTCAAACCATTTTCATCAAATTTAATATTTGGGTATATAAACTTCGGTGAGCCGAAGTTAGCTGCTTTTCTTGTTTGTGAAATGGTAACGATGCCTGTTTATAACCTAGCAGAGTATTATTTTCTATAAGTTTGTAACCCAGTGACCCTGTAATGTAATAAAAATATTATTCATTACCATCCATATCCGATTCGATCAAGCCATATCCATCTGTCCGTCTTTCTTTCTGTCCGTCTGTTCGTTTCTATGCTAGTTTGTCTTTAAGGTTTTAAGCAATTTAAATTAATCTTGCCAGTTTGTCTTCTTCCAATTACATCTTATATTGGTCGGCTTTTAAATAATGAGTTTAAAATAATGGTTTGAATTTTATTTTTAACATATATATATTAAATATAATTTATACTGAATAAATTGTTAATGAATAAGTTAAAAAGTGCGTACCAAAGTTAGCTTTCTATATGTTTTAATTCTCTTTCCTTGACCATACAAAATTTTATGTTTTTTCAATGTAACATTTGTCAATGTTATTACCTAGCAGCATCATTTATTTTTAACTTGAGAACTTATTGAATTATTTTACTAATGGCTCCCTATTTTTATTTTTCAGTACATTTGGGTAATGCCGTCGTCATCGGCGAGATGCGCCCAGTTGCCACGTGCCGCCGATAAAGTACCATTTTATGCTGCATTGAAGAAATTTCGTGACTTTTTAAATGGTTTAATACCGCAGATTGATGATTCAGAGTGCGTCTTTACAGATCAGCGGATTAGGCAGTGCAGCGAGCTACAGCAGCAGCAGACTATAGACAACAAAGCCAATCAGTCGGCACTCTCTTTTGTAGATAATTGTGGCAGCTCAAGCTCCGTTGCTGGGGACTGTGGGGGGACTACTGACGTTTCAGATGCCACACCTTCTAATAAATTATTGCCGTCGCACATAATTTCGAACGATAATCCCTACACCAACGATGCGGCAGATAGTCCCATGAAACATCAAAACCATTCTACATCGTATCTCTCAGTGTTTGGGCCTCAATCCCTGTCGCAGCCACAACCCTTGGAGAAAAAGAAACGTGGTCGTCCCAAAAAAATCAAGGGACAGCAAGAGCTAATAATGGATCATCGTACGCCACAATACCATCACCACGATTTTAATAATATACTCAATCTGTCTGTCATTGAAACACCCAAAAAGAAACGTGGCAGGCCAAAGAAACTAAAGCCCACCGCTAGCCTAGATAGTATATTGATAAACAAGCAGCAGTCAACCACCAGCAACCCCTTGCCTGCAACAACAGCAACAACGACGGATGCTTCGCCGCCACAAGGCAACAATCATCAGCAATTGCCGCCCAGTCTGTACAATACTCCGCCTCCATCGCACATCCTGTACACAGCATCGGCCTCACCGATGGCCTCACCCGCCTGTAATTATACGCCGGTCCATAACCATGGAACTCCCACTGCTGTGGGTGTGCAGGAAACATCTCCCAATGATCATTTATGCTTAGCAAAGCAAGGATCTACTGTCGAGCAACAACCGCATTTCGGCGAAACGCCGCCACCAAGTTCCCCGAATATGTGCGGCGCTGTAGACTTCGAGCAGCTGCCTGAGAATCATTCAGAGTGCAAGAAAACCACATCGCTGGCTGTGGAAAAGGAGGAGTATAATGACAGTCCCGCTCATGATCAGGAAACGGGCCAAATCCCAGTCCAAGTCCATTCAAATGATAATCACTATCACCAGCAATGGCTTTCGTCGCCGCATCATCACAGTCCTCAAACCAAACAGTTGCCTCTGCCACAGATGCAGCATTATCATCAGCAGGAACAGGTGGAACACTGGCGTGGTTACGAGGAACAAAACCCCCATACTCACACTCAACCTAATCCATATTTATTAATCTCTTCCGCAAACCAAAGTAATCAACACGTAAGCCCAAGGAACACCAATTTTGGTTCTGATGTTGCCCGCAAGAGCTTGTGTGGCTTGGAGTCACTGGTGGATCAAATTCCTGCAATTAGAGAACATGACGAGTGCATGTCAGCGACGTCGCAAGCGGCAGCTGCAGCTGTTGAAAGTCGACTACTAGGCTTGCAGCAACAGCAACAGCAACCACATGGCAAACGTCAAGGTGAAGAGTCCTCCAGCACTTCCGATAATAACAACGTGATTAGTAATAATAACTTCTCGGTGTCGAGTCTTGTGGCCGTCAAAACGGATAACGAGAATCTATATCTTAACGACATTGGTGAACACCGTGTAAACATTGGTGAAAGTCACACCAACAACAATGCCAATATGGAATATTATCATCATCAGCATCATGTGCCCCCTCATTTGATTGCTAGTTCACAACCAAATCTCCAGCATCCACATGCACTCCCTCCTCACTCCCACCCTCATTCTTCACCTCACACTCATTCCTCTCCCCACTCACATCCGTCTCCCCATTCACATCCCTCTCCTCATCCTCATCCTCACCCCCATCCCCATCCATCTCCTCACTCACATCCCATGTATATGGAGCTTAACCACTTGGGTCACATCCCCACACTTAATGTAAATTCGGCAGTGTACGCTTCAACAGCCTATGGCTCACATCTGCAACATAGTACTGGATCAGGGTCAGTATCAGGGGAATACGCAACAGGAGGTAACCATCCTGGACATTTTAGTCCAGTGCAGTCCTCCACGGGGACAACAAGCACTACAGCAACCCTGCATGTACCGAGCCCCAACTATCCATTTCATCATCATCCATACGGCAGTCATGCGGCGCCTCAAGCCTCCTATCCAAGTTATGTCCATCCCACGCATCATGGCCACCATCACCCTCCGCCACCACCACATCATCATCATCTGAGCGTTTTTGATCATTTGAAACCGTCCGACATTGGTGGTTATGGCAGTTTTTGATTTAAAATCGATGAATAACTAACGAAATCTGAAACGGAAACGTAATATACGCAACGATCGATCGAATATGGCTTGAATGTGACCCGTTAACCGTCGATTGATTATTGTTAATCACAACGATTGCGAAAGTTTAAAAAAAAGCGGCCTGAACCTAAATTGTCGCATCTCCAGCAATATTTATCAATCTCCGGCCATGCCGACACTTTCTACTTTTTAAAAAACACATTTTAGAGTTTTAGACCTTATATAAAATATAAAAAATATATAAATATAAGAATAACCAAAGACTCCGCCTAATATATATAATTTTTTAAGCGTTACATTACATTACAATAATACATAAATACTACATACATATAACGATAACGATAATACATACATATATACGTAAACGTACAGGAAAATTTAAATTATACTTAATTATGATTTAACTCAAAGGGGTTTACAATAAATACAAAAAGTAGGCAAAATAGTTTTAGGCGTAAATCGAAAATAAAGCAAATTTCTTAAAGAATGTTTCGTGTATCTGAAGACATTAATTTCTATTTTATTAATTGTTGCATATATATCTCTGCCTATTAATAGTTCTCAGAATGCTGGTAATCTTAAGGATCAGCTTTATATATTTTCAATTTGTTTATTCAATTAAACCACTTATTCTATTTTATATTTAAAAAAATTTGGTTCTTTATAAATTGTACATTTATATGTATGTATTGGGTTGAAGTAAATATTATTACTAAATTTATTGATTGGTAAGTAAAAATGTTTTATTCATTTACTTTTAATAAAAAATATGAATCAAGTTTATTTTACATTTGAACATTTAAAGTAATATTAAAATTTCTTTTTAAAGGCGTTAATAAATATTTAAATTAATTTAAAATATGTAACAAACCGAACAAGAATATTAATACATTTTTAAGGTAAATATAAAATAATCAGAATTATTTGAAATTTATTTCGAATTACTTCGTCGTTACATTTTTCTTGTGTCAAGTTACTTTAAGAAATTTTTTAAATTTATTTAAAGAAAATAAACAAAATTTCCTGAATAATATTTCTTTCTTAAAAAATAAATGGTTTTATTATTAAAAGTGTCATTAGCTTCACTTATATAAGCAAACAAAAAACAATATTTATTTTATTTATAGATTAATTCATTTATTTCAGTCGAACTTTGAACACTTGACGATTTTGACGATTATATAACGAAATTAAGACTACTATGTATAAATAAATATTATGATGTAATTTAATAAATCGGATTAAGATTAAATCTAAGAATCTGCTATAATTATAATTATAATATAATATTTATAATAATTATTAATTATAATTACAATTACAACAATCGAATGCAAATGTATATATGTGAAAGTTTATTATAAAATAATATGTAGATTAATTATTTAGCAATACGCAAATATTATCCTATTAAATAGTAATATTCAATAAAATGCATTATTGTGCATATATTTCGAATTTAATTTTAAACACAGACAACAGTAACTATACATTAAACATTTTGTATATTTTTTTAATTAATTGTATATTTAATATGATCAAAACGACGTAATCATAAACATAAAAAATAAAACGGTGCAATTAATGGGTGAATATAATCAAATGTATTATTAAATGAATTAATTAATATTAAATTGGATAATTTAATAAAGAAAAACAAGAATGGAAGCTAACTTTGGTTCGGCGGAGTTTATATACCCTTGCAGATTGCAATTGAACTATTAAATTAAAAACAAAATTCTGAAATAAAATATGTGATGAAAAAATGTTGAAAACAGCAAAGTTATAAAATTCTGAAAGTTGCCAAGTCTCAAATTTGATGAAAATATGTTGAGAAACAGCGGAGTTATTATTTTATATATTATTTTACACATTGTTCCTATAGTAGCTATAGGATATAGGCCTCCGATTTTCATGAAATTAAAACCGAAAATTTGAAATAATTTGGTAATAATTTAATATAATTTTTTTTTCGAATTTTTTTTTATCGTTCCTATGGCGGCTATATTTTCGTCCGATTCGGCTCGTTCCTACATACATATATGTACGAGTGGGAGTATGTAGAAGACTAACTGCAAAGTTTCATTCAGATTGCTTTGAAACTGAGGGACTAGTTTGTGTATAATCGGACAGACGGTCATGGCTGGTGATCTACTCGGCTGTTGATCCTGATCAAGAATATACATACTTTTAAGGGAAATGCCTCCATTAATGCGATGCAAACTTCTAATTGAAATTATACCCTTGCAGGTATAAAAATAAAAAAATATTACACCCGCACATACCCATTCGTTTACCTTTTGACATGCAACATAACGCATTAAGTGAAACTTTTGACAATATTACTATTAAAAATGATTTACTTTTTTAATTTATGCAACCTTAAAAACTTTGAAACTTGTATATTTTATTTGTTTGTCTATTAAATAAATAATACAACTTTACAGCCTACAAAAAAAACGACTAACCAACTGTTAATTTACCTATAAATTGTAATATGCATTTGTGTTTATTTAAAACGTAGATTGATTGAATTACAAATTAATCTCTCAAAAATATAGCCACCTGCCGGTATTTTGTTTGACTTAGCCAGCGGGGGCACGACCTGCAGGTATTTTGATGAAACTTAAGCATAGTATCCAGACAGTAACAAGATGGACATACAGTCGGGCGTCCCGACAGTAGAATATCCTGTACCATTACAATGCGCGTGCCAAAATTAAATGAAAGAAGGAGATAAGACAAAAAAACGGAAAGAAATGTACATATAATGCAAATTTCTTCCACCTTAAGAGCAAGGTCGATAGTGGTCCGAGTTCGATTCCTGCCGCAAGTGGTAAGCAATTTTTTTTTAGCTTTAAAAAATTAGAAGGTTTTTTAATACTATAAATATTTTGTTTTACAGGAAAAAGTTTAAAAAAAAAATTGCTAAAATTGTAAAACAAAAAATTATTTCTCGCAGACGGCAGACACATTTCAGGTTGACAAACAGTCCAAGCAGGACAACTGCACCACGAACCAATTTGGAAAAGGTAATCTTAATTTCATAAAAGTGTGAACATAACTGAAATGTATAATGAACGTTTTGATTTATTTGGAGCCATCTGCCCGGGCCGCTCTTGTGTATAAAGTAACAAGTAAGAAGTAGCGAGAGAGCTCGACTGTGAGATACCCGCTACCCATAGTAAATAGTTAATATATTTTTGAACATAACGGACAAATGCAAATGCAAGTGTAATATTCGACTATTTCTCTTCGTAGCGGACGGTCGTGTTTTTGTTTTGCGCTCCGGCTTTTGTGTTCATTTTGAATTTAAACCACCGGGGTTTCCTCTAATTTATCACCTAAAAAATTGCCAAAAAAATGTTTTGTCAGAACAGCCCAGTTTCCATTGCTGGCTTTGCGAGGCAGTTGTGCACGCTAAGTGCATTAAGATGACAGGTCGAATAGCTGCCGTAGCGCTGCTGTGAGGTCGACCGGTTGAGAAGGAAATATCTTCTTTCATGCGTCAGACCAGGAGCGGATTTTCTGAGATAATGGCCACTTTTCGCAAAGCGAATGACCTGTTCTCCGCGCTAGACGCTCAATTTAATAGTATGAAGTATGAATTAAATGAGTCGCCGAAACGCAAAAAATCCGCTGCTGGTCGGCTGCAACTGTGTGAGACACAGCAACCAATTTCCTGCCACTCCCCGTCGCCGCAGCCCCTGGTCCCCGTTCCAATGGTTCTGAGATCAGGAACGATCAAAGATTCGGTAACCGAATCGGTCGTTGTGGCATCGGAAGGCGCTCAGCCAACAATTTCCGTGTCCTTCGTTTTGTCCAACGCGGAGTCCAATTCTTAGAAAAACCGACCCAGGGTCCAACATTGCCCGGAATACCGGCCGTGGTTGGTAACAATTCGTTACGCAAGCCCATCACAGCAGTCCCACCTTCGAAAACTATATTTGTTTCGAGGCGTGCCCCTGATCTCGCATCTGAAGATGTTTTAGCCTATATTCAAGGCAAAACCCAAGCTGGTAATATCAAGGTGGAAAAATTCAATTTTCCGATGGCCAGAGACATTTCATCTTTCAAGATGTCAAAAATTTCTCATCCCAACTCTTTGGCACTATTAGCTCGGGTGACTTCTGGCCCGAGTACGTTGTAGTAAAGGAGTATGAGGCACGAAATAAGAGAAATCGGCCTGCCGGAATTCAACTGCCCAGGCCGTCTCAATCCTCAGTGACCACAGCTGTACCTTCTGTCCCAAAATACTAACCACTTCCCTACAACTTTCCTTTCAGAATACTAGGGGCTTACGCAGTAAGCTTTCTATATTATATTCGGATAGCCTTTCCTTTTCATCCCAGGTAATTGTATTTACTAAACCTGGTTGAAGCCGGAGATCCTCTGCTCCGAAATTCTTTCAAGTAAGTATACAATTTACAGATTAGATCGACTTCTCCAGCATGGTGGCGGAGTTTTAATTGCCGTTGACTCTTGCCTCATCTCGGAACAGTTTGTATCTAATGACTTTTTGGACATCGAATTTATCTGTGTAAAACTATCTTTTACAGGTAGTTCCATTTATGTAACCTGCTCTTACATCCCTCCATCTTCGGAAGAGCCAATTTATTGGAAACACCTTGCGGCAATTCAGACCGTTTTCAATCGGCTTTTTGACAGGCACCAATTACTGGCTTTGGGTGACTTCAACATACCTGTAGCTCACTGGTCTTCTGATGGTGCGTCTAATGTTCTTCACACTGCGGTACAGCATGACCTCCTAAATGGCTTGCTAGATTAATCCTTATCGCAAGTTAACCATATTTTTAATTCTTTAAATCGCTTACTTGATCTATGCTTTGTCTCTGAT